>VWYP01034975.1:149836-221229 GCA_013400435.1 Pycnonotus jocosus
GCCCCGGGCACGGCCGCGCCCCCGGTATCGCGAGAGCGCGCGGCGGGCGGGCTGGGGGCAGGGCCTGGGGAGGGCGGGGACGCACCGGGGGCGGAACCGGGCGGGGCGGGGCGCCGAGTGAAGCGGCTTGAGCGCGGAAGACTGAAGTTAGGGGAGTCGTTCTTCCGATGCGCTGAGATTGGATGTAAGATGTTTGCTGGAGGGTAGGTGTCCCTCAGTGGGTTAGTGACAGATTATTTGACTGTCGACATAAACCTAAGAACACAGAACAGAAAAGCAGTATGACAGAGAGGAAATAAACAAAACCAACACGGCTTTTGAATACCCGTTGATTTCAACCTTGATTACCTTGATTTGGCTGAGCTACTTAAAATCATAAGCAAGAGTGAAAGGTTGAAAGTGAAGAAAAATCTGCAGGGAGTGCATTGTGTTCTAAGGGATTCAGGAGAGCCTGTGCATGTACCCCAAGGGCCCTGTGCTAACTGAGCTAATGTTCTATCTTCAAAACCTTCTAATTTCATAAACCCATGTAACTTGTTCTCTTCATTCCTAGCTCAGACAAACTGGCTACATAACACTGCCAAATGCAGATTCTGATACATTTTAGCGCCTTTTTTTTTTTAAATCAGTTTGGGGTTTTTTATAAAGACTTTTATTCTGCTTAATACATTAAAATATTAAAGTTGCTAGACCTCATTTTAAAAGTTCTTCTTGTGATTGAATATTGAGACCACTACAAATATACTGTTGGACACAAAAGCATGATATAATAAGGAACTGATATTTCCAGCAGTCTTTCATTTTCCACATAGATGACAATTTCACTGGAAGTGCTGGAGTGGGTCCAGAGAAGGGCAGTAAAGCTAATGAATGGTCCGGAGCACATGTGCTGTAGGGAGCAGCTGAGGTTGCTTACCCTGGAGAAAAGGAGGCTCAGGAGTGACCTTATCACTCTCTACAAGCATGTGAAAGGAGGGTGTAGCCAGGTGGGGTTGGTCTTTTCTCCCAGGTAATGAATGGCCAGACAAGAGCAAATGGCTTTAAGGTGTGCCATGGAAAGTGTAGGATGGACTCCAGGAAAAATTCTGCACAGAAAGGGTGATTAGGCACTGGAATGGGCTGCCCAGGGAGGTGGTGGAGTCACTGGAGGTGTGTAAGGAAAGGCTGGATGTGGCTGTTAGTGCCATGATCTAGTTGACATGGTGGTGTTCGGTCGTAGGTTGGAGTCAATAATTTCAGAAGTCTTTTCTAACCTAATTGGTTCTGTGATTCTGTGATTTGAGATAGGTGGGTACCCAAGGTATGGGAATATGTGGACCCAAGGTCTTTTAGCATCGTGTTGCATAAAAACAGGATATTGCCAGAGGTGTTTCGTGGGGGTGTGGTGAGGTATAAAATTCTCCCTGCACACTTACCTGTCAATAATGATTAGTCAAGAAATCGGTCCAAGATCTCTGATACTTCTTTGAATTGCTACTAATTCCTTAGTTGTTATGGACAGTAGATTGTTGAAAGTACTGTAGATACAAACATTGAAAGGTGAAAATACAGTCAGGTGAAAATAGTAATAAAGTGTACTGCTTAAGTGCCCAGAAACAGTTACAGAGACACAAAATGTTTGAGAACAAGTTTTTTAAGACTTCCAGGGGTTTCTTGCATGTCAGAACAACTAATTTTTTGCTGTGTCAGCATTTATTTATCTTTACCAATGACTAAACTGTTGTAACACATTCATGACTGTGTCACTCATGAAAATTGTCACCAGCATATTAACAATAAAATTTTCTATAGTATTCCCAGCCATGAGTCACAGTTCAGAAGAACAGTGTTATGTGCAGTGCACTGAGTTGCCTTTGTGCAGCTGGTTCTCAATACAGTGGCTTTATCCAAATTCACATGCACACACAAAAGGAAATTTTGACTGGTACTTTCTCCAGGCAAAACTAACAAAGACAGGGAGACCAGGTTGTCAGATGCTTACATAGGGCAAAAATACTTGTAGTGTTAGTTAGAGGCAGACACAATAAAGACATTCCTATAGAAAGTATCTGTCTGAAAAGTGGTTGAAGTTGATATTGGCTGATATGCATCAAAATGGTTTAAATTGGTGCTGATCAAAAACTTGACTATAAAATCATAACTCAGGTTGAAAGGGACTTCTGGAATCCTGTCCACCTTCCTGTTCAAACAGTTCTAATTAAATCTGGTTGTTCAGGGCCATATCCATTTGACTACTGGGCAACAGCAAATGTAGAGATCCACAATCTAGAGATCCACAACCTCTCTTCAGAAAATTATTTCAATATTCAATCACTGTCATATTTTAAATATTAAATACTGATTTGGTATGACCCTAAATGTATTTTCTCAGGATTCAGTTTATCACTGAGTGCCTCTGAGAATAGTCTTTCTTTGCTATATTCTCTAATTATGTAGTTGTAGGCAACAATAAAGTCTGAGCTGTCTCTTCTCCAGGCTGAAGAGACCCAGCTCTCTCAGCTTCTCTGTATTTTTCTCAGCCTCTCATAATTTTTTCCAGCTCCCTGACCATCTTTCTTGCTCTCTACTAGAATTGCTCCAGTATGTCAGGATCCTTCTTGTAACAAAACCCCCAAAACTGGACACAGTACTGCAGGTGTGGCCTTACAGGTGCCAAAGAAAGGGGAAGGATCACTCATACAACTTGCTGGGTACTATTACTGATAGAGGCCAGGATGAGTTGGGTGCCTCTGCTGCAAGGGCACCATGGTGGCTCATATTCAGCTTGTCCAGCAGGATGTCTGGATCCTTTTCTGGGGAGCCCCTTCCCAGAGAGCCATCCTTCAGCATTTCATCTTGCATGGAGTTACTCTGTGCCAGATGAGGGATTCCACTCACTCTTGTTGGGCTCCACAAAATTCTCATCATCCTGTTTCTGACTGCTCTCCCCAGTTTGCCACCATCCAGAAACTTGGGGAAAGTAGAAGGTTTGTTTTTCTTCTTGGTGATGCAGCTTCATGTGCTGTCTGTGTTGTGTTCTCTGCTTCACAAAACCACAGATGGTTTGGGTTGGAAAGACTATTTAACAATCACTTAATCTACCCACCCTGCTGTGGGCAGGGAGACCTTCTAGTAGATCAGGTTGCTCAAAGCTTCATCCATCCTGGCCTTGAACACTTCCAGCAGCAGGGGGTCTACAGCTTCTCTGGGCACACAGTTCCAGTGCTTCACCACCCACATTGTAAAAAATATGCTCTCTCTGTCCAATCCAAATCAACCCCTTCTTAGTTTAATATCTTTGCCCCTTGTCCTGACACTAAAGGCCTTGCTAAAATTTCTCTCTGTCTTTATATGCTCGCTTTATATGTTCACAGGGTACTATAAGGCGTCCCTGGACTCTTTTTTTTTCCAGGCTGAAAAAATTCTGCCTGAATATGAGGAACAACTGTGCAGGTGACCATCCATCCTATATCACTGGAATAGATTGACCAGAGAGATTGTGGAGTCTCTCTCAATATATGTGGAGATATTCAAGAACTATATGGATGCAATCCTGTGCCGTGTGCTTTAGGATGACCCTGCTTGAGCAGAGACCCCCTGTGGCCCTTTCCAATCTGACCCATTCTGACTGTGATTCTGTGAAAAGCACCAAATCTCTTTGCCTGTCTTTACAGGAGAGATGTTCACATCTGTCCTTAAGGTCTCACTTCAATAGGTCCCTGTCTGTGTCGCCCTGGGGTCCCCAGCTCGGGGTGCAGTGCTCCAGCTGGCATCCCACGAGTGGGACACGAGTGGGGCGCTCCTGGACCTTCTGGCCATGCTGCTTTCTGTGCAGCCCAGGACATCGCTGTGGAGAACCAGGAAGCAGCCCCGGGCGGCTGTCGCCGGTCGCGGGGCCCGTTGTCCCGGCGAGGGGACAGCGGCTGCCTCCGCGGGCCGGCCGAGCGAGGGCGAGCGAGGGCGGTGCCGCCCGCCTCCCGTCAGCGGCGGCGCTGCCCTGGCTACGGGCCGGGGCCGGGATCAGGATCGGAGCCGGGGCCGGGTCTCTCCGTCTCCTGGCGGGAGGCAGCCCCTAGCGGGGCAGTGACCCCTCGGCCCCCCAGTCAGGACGCAGCCGGCGGGGGAAGGTGGCCTCGGTGGTCGGGCTCCGCCGCGGGGCCGCTGGCAGCCGCGGGATGGAGAGCGCCGGGGCCCACTGCGCCTCTGGAGGAAGCCGTGATCCTGAGGTTGTCTGCGAAAAACACTTGTTTAAAGGCGAACTGCCAGAGCCCCTCTTTCAGCTGGCGTGCAGTCACCACCACTGTGCTTTCCCTGTGAGTCGCAATGAGTTGTGCGTCTGGAACACAGACACTGCTCAGGTAAAGCTAGAATAGAGCCCTTTGTAGGCTGCTACTTTAATTTGTAAATAAAATATTTGAGGCTAATGTAGAAGTGTCAGGTTTCACTTCAATCCTGGAAAGGAACTAGCATTTGTTATGAACTGTTTTTTTGTGAGAAAAATAAAATAAGCTGTTGTGGTGGGTTGGCCCTGGCTGGTAGCTAAACCATTACCCAGCCTCTTGCTGACTCCTTCCCAGCAGAGTAGGGGAGAGCATAGGATGGGAAAAAGTGAGAAATTGCAGGTAGAGACAAAGATAGTTTAATGAATGAAGGGAAGAGAAAGAAAAAAGCTATACCAAGGCAGTCACCACCCCCTAAAACCAGACTAATCGCAGTACAGGCTCTGAGCAACAGCCACCTTAGAGTCAATGTCCCAGGCCCTCAACACCTTCTTGCATGCAATACCCCAGTTCTATTGCTACGCATAACATACGGTAGGGAACATCCCTTTGCCAGTTCAGTAAACTGAAATATTTGTTTCAGATGGATCCCCTCTCAACCTCTTATGCATCTTCAGCCTATTATTGGGTTGGGGAGACTGAGAAAAAGTGGGAAAAAAGAAGGCCCCAATGCTGTGCAAACAGTATTTGGTAACAGCCAAAACATTGCTGTGTTGCCATCACTGGTTTTGTCACAAAATCCAAAGCACTGTGCCACACAAGCTGCTATGAAAGAAAGTTAACTCCATCCCAGCCAAACCCAGTACAGCTACACTGTAGTTTAGGTGATTTTGAAGCTGTAAATAAAAATGTGTTATTGTTTTGTTGATTTCATGTACATTATCCATTTGTAGTTTTATATTATTAGTAATCTTTGTTTGAAGTGATTCATTTAACTCTTATTTATCTACATTTGTCAGCCATTATTTTTGTCAGGGCATCGTTGCTCAATTTCTGCATTGTCTTTTGGAAGTAAAATCAATCCACTTCTTGTCTGCTCTGCCTCTCATGAACGTGTGATAGTGTGGAATCTTGATGAATGTACAAAGAAAGTGCAAGAAGGTAGAGTATTGTTTATATAATATGTATGTGTCATATATATAAACAAAGAAGTGATGCAAAGGCAGCCATTCACCACCAGTCGCTCATACCAGGTGTCCAGCCAGTTTCTGGGCAACAACCACCTTGGAAGGCCACCCCAACACCTGCTTTTCCCCTTTGCTCCTTCTATAACAAGATTGTTATTTCTGAGAAGCACGCCTCCACCACCCAGATTCAGCAGCACGAACAGCCGTATTAATTCTGTGTTTCTCTCTTGCTCTCCTTCGGCAATGCCGAGTTGAAATGGGCCGGCAGCGCAGCCACTCCTGCCATTGTCACCAGCGCCAACCTCGAGGCGATGCGGAGCTGAGGGGAGCTGGCCGAGGTGCTGTGCGGGACCTGGCGCCTGCCGTAAGCCTCGGGGCAAACACAGAGGAGCACTGCAGGAGCAGTGACTTTCTGCCGCTGTGGGATAAAGTGGGAAGAAGAAAAATTAATAATAGCTGTACTGCATAAGTGAACATGCAAAGCCAAAATACTTCCTTTTCTGGAATACTTGTGGAACCAGTGTTTTGTATCCTGCTTTGCCTCTCCTCTGTGTGTGAGAAAGACCAATGCAAGTACCTGATTTGGGAGAAGAGTGCATGACCCTGACCACTGTCTTGGTTTGGAGCGTCAACCAATCACATTAGATTCTAGGGAGCAGTGCTAACCTCTCTGCAAGCTTAAATTCTTTGGAAGGTAGAAAAATAATAAAAGGAAAAAAAAAAAAAAAAAGCAAGATCGACAGAGTCATGATTCACTGGATTCCCAGTGGCAGTCTGTCCCCTGTTGGTGTCAGTATTTAAAGTTGCATGACATTGTTCCACACTATTAAAAGTTTCCTCCTTGTTACCTATAGTTAGACATTTGCTAATGACTTAATGTGAGGGAGTTCTCTTATACTCTGCTCCGCTTTGAATTTACAAATCTACATAATATGGAAACTAATGTTGTAAAGAAAAGTTTAACAACAGCACTGCTTTTTTAAAATAAAAGCTCAATATTATATTTTAGTCCATGTAAGAATAGCATAGAGAATCCAAGGATGCTTCAGGAACTGGGAATAAAATGGCACTATGAATTTGGAGGAAATTAAACAGGAAGATAGGAATAGAAAGTAGCAGAGAGATAAAAAGTATATGTAGTTTTGATACAAAAACATTTAACATCCAGATTGTCTGCTGCTTGATTTTTAAATTTTCTCTCCATCTACAGGCGCTTCAGCAGATGCTGTAGAGTCTTTGTCTGCACAGACTGTCCTCTGCAGGTCCTTCTTGGCATATTTTCTCATATTATTTCTTATAAACTGTGTCAAAGTAGTTAAGGAGTTCTTTGTGTGACCTTGACCTGTTAATCAATTGCAAAAAGACTCCACAGCACCTAATATGAAAGCCCGAAAGGACACCTGTAGTTACACTTGTATTCTAGATAACTTGTTCCCTATGAAATCCTAAAATTTAATGACATATCCAAACCATCCTCACATCATTAAAGGCAGCATTATAAAATAAGGATCAGCAGAAACCAATCTACTTGAACCAATGAGATGACCAGAATGAAATGATAAAGACAGGATAGAAACATGACCTGTTCTCAGAGATAGTCTGATCTGACTCTTATCTCTGACTTACTTATCTGTAATGATATTTAGTGGTGCACTTTCTCTTTCAGCCTTTCCCCACAGAAAAATTAAAACCAGAAAAGGAAAACCCTCTTTACTGTTTTGGCTGAGTGTCTGGCATTTTCTCCCAGAAGAAGTATTTTTCAAAGCTGTGTTTTGCTGGACTTAAGTTAGGATTTCTTACCTCAAAAATGAACGTGGCACTAGTGGGTTCCATGAGCACATCATCCTACTCCAAAAATCCTTTCCCTGGCAGTCTTCAGTGGAAGCAAGAAAGCATGATTTGATGGGAATTATTAATATTATAAGGAGTGCCAGATCATGTCTAGGCAACAGGGCACATGGAGGAATTCTGGTGGTCCATAGTTCTATGCTTTCCTTTCCAATATAGTTATGTATTTAACAGTGTGTTTTTCTGTACATATTCCTGACAGCAACTGGCACAGCTCTGTAGTTAGTAACTGGTATGCAAAGTTCCTAAGAATCTCACTGCACTGGATTTTTATGTTTCATTGAGTCTTATTAACATTGCAATTGCTGCAGGGCTTACACCTCAAGGAATTGTTATAGGAACTCTTTTGGGAATGGTGCTTCATGTAAGATTTAGCCCAGATGATCAACAAGTGGCAGTATGTGCTGGAAATCAGATCTACATGTTAAGTGCAAAGGTGAGATAGCATTCTTGGTAGCCATGGTATCGATATTTCTTTTACTTATTCACTTTCAAATGAAATCATGATACAGAAATGCAGGTAAAATTAAGCAAAAACATTCATTTTGTGTCATAAAATAAGTAGGAACTGGTGCTTTATAATGCATCATATATCAGATAGAAGACTGGGTTTAAAGAGTTGAAATGAAACAGTATCTCAATAACTTAGAAGTAGAAAATATTCTTAGATCATCTGAAAAACTATTCCTGTATCATTTAGTCTGAAGAAGCGAAAATAATATCTAGTGGCTTTGCCAGCAGGATGATATACAGGGCTTCAGTTTCAAGAAGAAAAATCTTACTGAATTATACTTTGAAAACAAATCTGACAATGCTTAGCAAGAGTCATTAACTATTAAAACACGTAATTGTCAAATTTATGTTGAAATCTATTCTGTTTTTATTTTTTGACTTGATTAATCACAGAATGAAACTATAATAGCTGAATTGGATGGACACCTGGCTCCTGTGACTGCTGCTGAGTTTTGCACATGGGAGAAAAGTATGCTCATATCAGTGTCAGAAGACAGAACCTTTAAGGCAAGAGAATTGTAGAGATGGACTTAAAAAGACTAATTTAATGAATATGTGAAGAAATCTTATTTATTCCCCTTCAAATATGCTCTGAAGAATAAATAAAAAATATCTTCAACTTTATGGAGATAAGAACATTGTTCTTCAAATTGCTTGGGAACTTATAACAAATATTAATTATTCCTTTTTTAAAAAATGCAGGTTTTGTATATTCAAATCTTTCCCCATTGGAATATGAACTTCGGTGATTATTATTGTCTGGCAAATAGAAATAAAATATTTTGATCAGTTTGGCTATAACTGAAGTGTTTCAGGTGTGCTGAGCTGAAGGAAAACATTTCCTTTTGAGTCTGCTGATACTGATTTGAATTTTCCCTTTTGGGATTATTGGGTTGGGTTACTGTACGCAGTGCAACCCTTCCCTCTTTTCTTTTCTTTGTCATGTACACCTTTTCACAAATTTAGCTAAAATCACTGAGATATCAGCCTAAGAAAAGAGGACACTTTGTGTATCCATATTATGTGAGTCTCCCCCTTTTCACCAGGGATGCTTATCAGATGGAGAAAACCCTTCGTAGATGGAAACAGGTGCTGAAAAAAATTCTTTCCTAAGAAATCACTTTCAATGCTGCATTTCTCTGTTTTCACCACGTGATGACTGTTAAATGTTCTGTTTTCCACTGATATCTAACTAGATATCTATCTTTATTTTTTTTTTTTCCTAAAGGTGTGGGATTATTCTACCAGCCAGTTAATATATCAGTCAGGAATAATAACAGGTAATTTTTCTATTTTTAAATGTATTTTTTAATAGCAAAACCTTTCTATTTCTAAATAGTAATCTATGGATATTATAGAAGTTTTGGGTTGATTTAGTGAAAATAATTCTCATAGACAAGGTAGCAGTAAACATATTATCCTTTAAAGCCAACAGTAAATAGTTTTTCATTTAAAGTCTACTTCCAAGTGGATAGTTTTAGTGTACTTTCATGAACAAGACTCCAAACCATGCCACAGCAACTTGGGTGACAGGAAACCACTGCCATGGCAGCTTAGGTGGCAGGCAGTCCCGAGACCTGAACATGGAAAGCCCTCAGCAGCACAAAGGCTGAGGCACACAAAGCTCTGTGCAACCATGAGAGCTGCAGTAAGGGCTTTATTCCCCCTGTCTTTATAAATAGGAAGTTTCAATTTTGAGTCATGTATTTTAATTAAATATCTGATTTGTGTCTATGCTAGAAATGCTTTTAACTTTCTTTTTTGAACAGCATTTCCTTTGCTAAGCCTGCTAATTGATGAAGAAAACAAACAGATTGTCACTGGATGTGCTGAGGGACAGGTAAGGATTGTTCATTAAATTCAGTCTCTGTGCCAAGAGTCAGCTATTATTGATGCTTCTGTCTATAATAAAGGCTCACAGACTGCCTAAGTTTTTTTAATTGTTAAAAGAGTTATTTTAGTAAGCATAATTCATAAGCATAATTGCACTAGTGCCTTTAGTGTAAACCATAAATGGTAAATAAGACCTCTATTAAAAACAGAAACTTTTCCCTGAAAACCAGAAAACTTTTAAGAGCACAATCAGTGATTACCTAAGAAGAGCACACTGAAAGGCTACAAATATATCTGTTTTAAAAGAAAAAAGGTGAAAAATAAGATTCTCCTATTTTGGCCAAAATAAGAAATGCATGACAAATAAATGGAAGAGGCTATGATTTCAGCACATGGGAATTCTGAAAAAATATGGTAAATGTGAATATCCATTTCACCTCTTCTTTCATGTTAAGAATATGTTTACATGATTGATTTCTAGACATTTTCCTTCAGTGTTACTGTTCAGTAATTCTGAAGACAATAAAAGATTTAACTGTAGTGATGTCTAAACCAAGAGAGGTGTAAATGAAATTCATGCACATGACCCAGTGAACAATTACATGCATGTTATCTGTGATTTTTGATTGTGGGGAAGAGTCTCTAAGGAGCTTTTTTAAAAACACATAAACATGAGGGAATTAGATGTACAGTTCAAACTGGTCATTTCTGCTTTTACTAATTTTGAATATGTTATCTTTGATTAACAATCTTAGAAATACATATAATTGGAGTTCTTGTCCAAGGTGAGATGCCATATACAAAAGTTCACTAATTACATCCATGATTTTAAATATTGGGTCTTTAGTTTGTATTCATGTAAGCTTTATATTTAGTGTCAAAAGGTTATTGCAATTGCTTTTTCTTTTTCTTGCAGCTTTGGATCTTCAGTTTAATCAGTGATCATAACTACCGTTCTGTAGCACATATCGACTTAAAGAAAGAGCAAGAGAAATTCTGTAATAAAATGTGGAAATCTGGCAAAGAAATAGGTAGCACAAAGATCCTAGAATGCTGTTTATGGTATAGTCTTGTTGTTACTGGCTACTGAGTGTGTGCTTTTTTTACGTGATAATTTATTGTAAGTGATAGACTTATGAGCCTTAGACTGTGGCATGGAATTCTTACTGAAGCTGTAAGAATATGTAATTGGGTATTGGTGTATCTGGAAAGAATTACACATGTATGTATGTAATAAATTCTTGGCCAGTGCATTTTTTCATAAAACATTGCATCATGTGCACTACTGAGTATTTGTTTTTTTTATTGAATTCATTGTCCAAGGCTTCAGTGAGAACAGAACCAGTGCCTAAAAATTAATCCCTTGTCAAAATGGAGTACTATTTCTAAGTTACCTTTGAAGCTTCTCATATTCTCTTTATTTTTTTGCTATTTCTTAATTTTTTAAAAAATATGTACCAGTGCCTTCATGATAGTATAGAGCTATAACACAGATTACATATAAATCTATGTAGTCTGCCCTGGTAACCCCAGGAGGGTGATTCCCTGATATCAGACTGGCTTGGCAGCTTTCTTATTGTGCCTCAGGATGGCCATGAGCAGATGACAGCCTTGGTACAACGGGACAGGTGGGGTGCAGACCCCCGTCCCCTCAGCACTGCTGTGGCTTTCTTGGGGAAAGGGAAATCTGGTTTCACTTGCTTGCTCTTTTCCTGGATCAATGGCTGTTGTATTCCTACCTGCCTAGTGGTCCAGCTTCCATAATCCTGAAGTCCTAACCTGAGGAGAGAGACTGCTACATTTCTTGTTATTATTTAAAATTTATGGATCTGACTTTCATGTTTGAAACAGAGTGATGTAATAGCTGTGTCTAATGCTGAATTTGATGCTAGTAGTTCTTGAGTGTGAATTACACATGCAGAATGAATTGGAGACTCCTTGGGAACAGGGAACTAAGGTAGATTTTCATCTTGCTTTTGGATTATGTTGTAACTTCAGTGTCAAGGGAATTTATGGGCTAACTGGAAAGATACCCAGCATATTCTAAGGATTGTTGGAATACAACTTGCAATGTTACTTCTTGAAATGAAAACACCTAAAATCTGCAAACTCTTTTTCAGCCCATAAGTAGGATCTTTAGATTTTGTCTCTAATTTCAGAAAAAACATATTTGAAATATGTAATAACGAGGAAATCTGGCTCTTAGGAAATATCCATCTTTTGAAATAGAAGTTTCTTGAGTGTGGTCTTGGTTTTTCATGACTACTACAATTTCTTTCTCGAATCCTCTTTGTTTCCCCATATTTCATAGTTTTTTGATAGCTGGTATTATTGACTTCCTTAGGTGACGGGCAGAATAATTCCAAGCTTTGCAAAACAGACAACATGAGACCAGAAGGATCAGTGGAAACATCGTTGCCTATCCTCTTAATTGAGCATTGTGACTTTTTTGTATGTTTTCATAATGGAGAAAACACGTAAGTCCTTGAAAATACCACCTAGTATTTGACTCGAATTTATTTCTAGGAGTTCCTATCACTTCTTGGATTATTTTCACTGCAAATTTTTATTTTTTGAGAAATGCAGTTAGGAAAATCAAATACTGTTTTTAGTGATCTGCAAGTTTTGATGGCCTACTCCTAGGAAGACAATGTACACAAGCTGATAGTTAAAGCTGGGTTTTATTCTGAAAAATAATTCTATAAAAATGTAATTGAGAATATCCATTATAGAATCTATTGATACCAACTGATCAGGGAAGATGAGTTAAAAATAGTTAGTGAATCAAATCTATTTTGAGTTTGCTTTCCTAAAGAAATATCTGATGAAGCCATGGTGTGACTGTCCGTTTGCCTTCCAAATTTAAATGACTTTTGAACTACATAACCTGCTCCAGTCAAACTTCTGTCAGAGGGACAGATATTTCAGAACATGATGCTTTTACTCATTCCCATGGAATTGGCTAGCCAGGTGGAATTAATCCTTACATTGCATTTCTTTCCTGAAGAGAAGTTTAACCATATTATCAGGCACCTGGAGATCTGTTCAGGACATTCCCACAAGAACTCTCTCAAAGAACAATCTGTTTGTGTTGTAATTTATGATTGTCATTTGTATAAATTTCTCAGCCACATCATGTTTTAGAAAACTCTTGTCCTAACTTTTGCTCTGTGGTAGGTTATTCAGATGGAACTGGTTAGTCTCTGGTTAGATATAAACAACTTTTGATAAACAAAGAAGATAAATATCCAGCAGTCCTGGACAATTTCAGTTGTCTTTATGTGAAATTTAAGTAATTATTCACAGTTATTTTCATGACAACTGCATATTTAGAAGTACCACCATTGAGAGGATGGAAGTGGTGATTTTTAAGATGCACATCTCAGACACTAATGTAGTGACAGCACTTGAAGATCAGATGATGAATTATTACAGTCTGTGTTATTGCTAGTATAATATCACTCTCAAAGTATCAAAACTTTATCTTCATCATAACTGTAGGTTTGATTTGAACAGCAGCCCATCTTTAGAGATGACAACTTTTCTGCCAATAAAGAATGCACGGTGTCCCTAGTGAAGGTGTTCCAGGAACTGACTCGCTCAATTTTACTTCTAGTCTGAATTACTCTCTTTTCATACACAGACTTTTAGTATGTTTTTTACTCTGATAGTCCGGTGCCAGCCACTATCAAGTTCTCTCCTTGCACAGAAAATTACAACTCATGTACAAGTTACCTCTGCACTTCTGGATAAAATAGTTTGTACCTTGTAGAAGGCATGTTTTGTGTAACTTTAATGTTTGCTTTTGAAAATTTCTAAACTCAATCTCATTTATTTTTCAATCCCCTTTTGGGACATGGTTGCCTGAAATGGATCCACAGTACTAGATTTTTAAAAATAATTATCTAAATTAACATCACTCTAAGATAACATCACGTTTCCATACCCACCTGTTACTGCTTCACATTGTACATCTAAGGTCTATTTGTTCTTTCAGCTGTCATGTTGCAGTTGAAAGTTTTGTTCTGCTTATGAACAACCATGGCCATTAAATTCTTACTATTAATTCAGTTCTATTATATTTTGGATTGAGGGGTTTGTGTGTTGGTTTTAGTGAGTGCTTCAGATTTGTCTGAAAAATTGAGCAATCCCTGATATACTGCTTTTTCTGCCTACAATGAAAAGCAACAATGAAACATTTTTGGAACACTGATGTCCAATCTTAGGCATCTCACACTTCCCTAAGCTTTTTGACATGGAGGAATCTCATCTCAATGGATTTTATTATTGTAAAGTGAGAGTGAGTTAAACTTCCTGGATATAGCATTTTATGGTGTTCATAATAACTTGATAGTGACACTTCTTTATAAATAATTCAAAGATTTTGCAAATTAAACCAGTCTCTTACTGCCATAATGAAAATAGTGCAAACCACAAATAAAACTATTCATATCAAGTAAAAGTGTCACAAACCAAAAATCAAACTGTCTATTCCAGTCTGCTTCTTAACATATTTGACTATATATTTTGGGTTGTTTTATTTTGTTTTGATTTGATTTTTTTTTTAAAATAAAAATGGTACGAAGCCGCTATGTTGAGTTTTTTCATACCAAGTTACAGCTTCATATTTTCCCATGTCCTTACTTCAACTCTTGTGGTCTGATTTTACAAATAAAACTAATAAGTCTATTGACTCCTATTTGGAAAAATTATTAAAATGTTGATGTCAATTTTTACTTATTGTGGCATCAAAATTTTTAGGTTTTTTTGAGAATGACAACTGTTATTTTGTTACAATTATCTCATGCTTGACAATATATTTCTTCTGTGAGGGTGTTGATGGAAATCATAAGAGTTGCTTTACTCTGTGGTGCTTGCAGAAGCTGGATTTCATTACCCAGCTGCAGTAGTGCTGCCACTAAGCACAGACTGAGACAGACATTCAAGACTTGCCTGGGGTTTTTCCTCCTCAGTTTGTACTGAGTTTTCTCTTGTACTTTAATTATGTAAAAATATACATTAAATTTCACTGCATTTTGGGTGTTCATATAAGAGTGGCAAAAGTAAACTGTGAGTGGATTTGCCTCTTGATTTGAGTTTTCTCTATGTGTATACAGTGCTTTTACAGCCTCTCCCAGCTCTTACAAACCACAATAATTTTTCAAGAAAAGTATTTCCTGTGCAGTTTTAGATGTTCCATGAAGCATTTACATGAAATCAAGGATTCTGTTCTGCTTTCAATACTTCACCAATTTTGCTTGAAACTTTGAGCTACAGATTTAGAAAAATAAGCTTTAAATTTAAGATTTTTCTTCTGTGTGTGCTTTATTACTGTTGTACTGGGACTGGGCAATGACCATTAAAAAAACTCAATTGCCGTTTGTGGTATGGTAATAAGAAAAGATTCTTTATCCTACTCAGAGATATTTTTCTCCTTGTTTTAATAGTCATTCTTCCCGGAATACTAGCTATTTTTGGATAGGAACCTCTACTGGCTTGTTAATAATTAATTTGGCAAACTTTGAATTAGAAGCTTTTTTATCTTACAAAGGTATGTCTATAAGATATATGATTACACCATAATGTGATTGCTTTTGTTATCTGACATAAATAGTGTAAGAATTAGGTTGTGAAATAGTAGAATACAATAGAAACCAAATGTTCTTTAAAAATGCCTTTTTCCTAATAGTTTTTGCATGTTTTCCTGGCCCTGGTGACTTTTCTTGGAAGACATGTTGGCACTAGATCTGTGTAGTGGTTAGCAATGAATTTTTATTCAATTTTGCAGTTCATAATTGTTAAATACAAGGAACATTATTCTACTTCATTATCATTTGAGGGTAAGATAGAAGCATATACTCTGAAGACAGTGGATTAGGGTAATATCAAATTAGTATGAGTGATTTTTTTGTGTGTGTCTTAGAGATAGGTTTTTTCTTCTGAAATGCAGATATTATTTTATAGCACTTTGTTCTTCTTGGTAAAGATTACAGTGATCTCAGCATTCGGATTGCCAGATCATGTGCATTAACAAAGAAGGCAGCTAATGGAAAGGTGAGTACACAGTAAATATTGCTTTAATAAATGTTAACAGTTCCAGTTATTTTCAATAAATATTAATTACACATTTTGCTAACATATTAATACACAGATTTGGTTTATTTAATGTGAGTTACACAATAATTTCTTTGAAGAAGGTTGATTCTTCATTATTGCATCTGCTAGTTTGAAGCTCTCACAGCTTATATACAGTCTAAAGTGATTAATAAGGAAAAGGTGAATTGTTACAGTGTTCAGGGTGTACCTTGAATGGCTATTGGAGAAGCAGAGAAAATCTTTTAAGGGGAAAAACCCCCACACTGTTATACCTTGTTTCTCAAAAAAATGTTGCAATGTGCTACTTCTGAATCCTTCTAAAGGATCTGTCAAAACTATTTGGGTTTTGAGGAAATCTCTGTTGAAAGCCACTAAAAGTGATTTTAAAGAATTAGAAGGCATTCTTATCTGTATACTCTAGTTTTGATATTGCAGTTTTCCTACAGAAGTAAGCTCAGTCTAGGCTACGTATTTAACATAGAAGTCTTTTGCTTTAGAGAAGGATTTTGTTTAAATTCAGTTCTTAGCATGTTCCCATCATGTTGCTGAAGCCAATGCCAATCTTTCTTCCATGTGTACTTCTTTTCCCACAACTCTTACTGCAGAATTGTCTCTAGTGTAGGTGGTGCTGGAATTTCTGTCACTGTTATGTATGTAAGTTTGTTAAAACACATTTAAGCAACATAGGCATATTTTTGAAGGATAGCTTTAAACACTCTATCACTTAATGCTCTTCATGACTAAACCCATGGATATTTTTCACTAATTTTTATAAATTTCAGAAATTGATTTCATTTTTCATTATAAATACATTATGTTTTGAACTTAAATTATGAAGTAAATGAAGTGTTAATTTATGGTAATTGCTGCAGGTTTTATGCTTGACCACATCAATGTTTGAAGATATGATTGCTGTGTTGGAAGTTAATCTTACTGCATTGGTGAGAACCCAGCAAAGTGATTTTCTCCCATGTGGAAATGAGAAAAGTCTATCAGTTATTGCCAGGTACAGAATAATTAAATGTTTCCTTTCCAGGTTGGATGATGGATTTGTTTATCTGGCACTAAAGTGTGTCATATAGTTTTCTGCAGTGCTACTTGTTGACATGGTTTGATTTTACTTCTTTTCCTATCATACTTTAGTTGTATAGAGAGGGAGAAATCACAGAATGGCTGAGTTTGGAATATCCTCTTCAGGTCACCTTGTCCAACCACCCTGCTCAAGCAGAGCCACTTGGAGTCACTTGTCCACCACAATGTCCAAACTATTTTAGAATATGTCCGTGGAGGGAGACACCACAAGCTCTCTGGGCAGCATGTGCCAGTGCTCAGTTACCTTCACAGTAAATGAGTGTTTCCTAGTGTTCAAAGAGAACCTCTCATGTTTCATTTTCTGCTCATTGCCTCTTGTCCTGGTGCTGGGTTTAGGGCACAGAGCCTGGCTCTAGCATCTGCCTTACAGCCTGTACTGCTGTGTGGGCTTGTTCCTCCTCTGCTGCAGGACTTTGCCTTTCACCTTGTTGAACTTCACAAGGTTGCTGTCAGCCCATTAATGCCTAAATGTTTCCCTGGATGAAAACACAACCTTCTGCTCTTTAAGACACTCCTCTCATCTTTGAGTCATCAGCAAACATGATGAGAGCACACTCTGCTCCCTTATCCAGATTATTAATGCAGATGTTGAATGTAATTATACCCATGGAATCGTATGAAATGGAGGTATAACCTCTGGGTTACTCCACTAGTTCCTGCTTTCCAGCTAGACTTTGAGCCACTGATCATCACAGTCTGCACCTGGTTGTTCATCTGTTTCTCAATCCACCTCACTGTCTGCTCATCCAGACCACAGTTCATCAGCTTCTCTGTGAGGTTCTTATGGGAGACAGTGTGGGAACTCCTACTGAAGTCAAAGTAGACGATATCCACTGCTCTCTCCTCATCTGCCAAGCCACTCATTTTATCACAGAAGTTTATCAAACTGATCAAGCATGACTTCCCTTGGTGGATCCCTGGTGGTTATTACTTTTTTGTCCTTTATTTCCCTAGAAATGATTGGTGAGAAAATGCTGACATCACAAAGATAACAGAACCCCGCGATAGACACTGAAGTGCAGATTTCAGTGCTTATAATAAAATCATCAGTTAATATTCACAAAGCTGGCATCTAACATGTAAAAGCAATGGTCTGTGAATTGAGTCAGGGCCAAGGCTTGTCTGTGCTGCTGAGTATCTGAGCTGATAACTGATCCACTGTGCCTAACTTGTTTTCATTAAAATCTCGTTGCTCTTGCACTTGTACACACACACATGCAGTCAAATAACCAAAAAGGAGTTCTGGCACCTTTTTCTAATCTGACATTTTTGTTCATTGCATTGATCAATATTTTGTGCTTCATTTTATAACTTAGGTCTACTTTATTGGCAAATTCTCCATTGTGTAAAGGTTTGAAGAAGAATATGAAAGAACCTTCTAGTAAAACACTTGGTAAGAATAAACCAATCCTGAAATTAATTAATAACGTTATATTTTTAATAACGGTAACTGACTTTCAGCTGGCTTGTTCCTAATACAATCAGTACATTAATTGTAATTGAAAATTATGGTTTTAAGTATTTTTCTTTTTTCAAAAACCATTGTCTGAGAACTTTCTGTGAATTTTAAGTGTTAGAGTGTAGCAGGTTTACATTTTTGTAAGTCATTCTTTTTCCATAGCATGCTGTAAATTTTTCTGTATAATTTGCCATTTCTTTCTTAACTTTGGTTATGAAATATACCAAACAGATGTTTTGGTATATTTTATTGTTCTGAATAATTTTCTGCAATACTGGATGTTTAGAAAGTTAGTTTTTGTCTCAATATTCTACTGCTTATAAAAGGAGAAGATCTGATGTCCAGTTGCCATTGAAGCACTTGTGACTTTTTTTTGTTAGCAACAATAAAGTTTAAAAAATTAAAAAAAATGTTTTCATCCTCACCATTTGTACTTATTGTGCCCGTTAGAACATCAAAGGTAATGTCTCTAGAGGTTTATGGTATTTTCAGAATACATCTACACAGTTTAAACAAGAATTCCAGGCTGCCTTGGACACCCAGCACTGACAACTGTGCTGCCTTTGTTGACATCTCATGATCAACATGAGAGCTGTAATGAAATCCTTTGGCCTTGTAAGGTGTGTGGTACTGGGAGCTTCTCAGGAAGGGCCTTTTTGTACCTCAGTGCTGGATAAAGAGAAAGGATAGTTAGTGGTGTTTGAAGGGATTTCTACCTTCAGCATAGGTAAATGTCTCCCAATGCATCTGAGTTTTTTCCCTGGGAATATCAACAAAATTTCCCCCTTTACAATGTTTATAGGGTTAGTTTGTTTCTGCTGATATAAAATACTCAGTTTGGAGATGAAGGGTGCCCTCTGGGCTTCCTAGTACAGCACTGGGCATGCAGACATTGCCCATGACCTGAGCCATGTAGGAACACAAATACTTACAGGTACCCACCAGTCAGTTTATTAATGATCTTTAGATCCATTCTTTAGTTCAAATATAGGATGTGAATACCTTATAGCTAATGCATACAAAGTCTAAGCAGAGGCAGTTAGAAAACACTTTTTCTAACTGAAATGAATGGTGAAAAAAGTGTTTCAGAACAATATTCTTGCTACTTCGAAGTTTAAAAAAGTTCCTACTCATCCATGTTATTGGAGGAGGGATGATATACAATGTAACAGTTCATATAGCTTTCCTTTTCTCAGTAATCATTATTTTAGGGTAATTGGTCATAAATGTGTTTTGTAACATGAGGAAACATCAAGTATTTATAGTGTTCAAAGCTATCTACTTTAACTGTAAAAATATAATGTTAAAAATCATTTTAATGTAAATTAAATTATTTTCCTTACAGGAGTTAAGAACACAGTGAAAGATAAACCATTGGTTTTCCGTAATAAAATTAAGTCATCAGGATATACAGCAGCACCACGGTGAGTAGAAATATTATTACTTTCCCTGTCTTACTGGTGTGTGACATTTTTTCACATAACTGTGAAGTCTCATGACTGTGAAATCAATCACCTGTGAAAAACAGTTATGATGTTATCAAAGAAAAGAATTTAAAAAACATATTATAAACCAAAATGTTCACAGTTTCTGATCATTGGCCAACTTCCTTTTGAAATCCATATTTGGCCTCCTGATTATTTCATCTGACTAGACTCTGCAGAAAAAGTCGTGTGAGAACTTTGTTCGCATCAATTTTGACCTTCAGAATGTACTATTCAACAAATAACTCACAGAAATCCAGGTTCAAACTCAGGCATTAGAATATTAGACATTTATATTGTCTTCAAAGTGTACATTGTCTATTGACATTACCCACAGACATAAATAGTAAGAAGGAAATAGGATTGCTTTCATTTGAAAAAAGCTGTTTCTCCCATGCAAGGTTTAATGTTTCATATAAAAGTATCTGTTTACTCTCTTGTAGAATGACCATGTTTTCTCCAAATACGAACCTGAAAAGAAAAGAGGTATCAAAGTGGAAGACCAGCTGTAAATGGTAGGTAATCTAATGACTCTGTTAGAGAAGGAACAAATGAAAAAAATTAAGCAAATTAAAAATGCTTCTGTCATTGAAACTTTTTAGTAAGGGCTGTCACTAGAACCAAAAGGTTTGGTAAATTCAATAGAAAATTTATCACTGCAACAAGCAATTTGGTTTAGCACACTGTGAATTGCATTTTAGTGCTTCATATAAAAGAAAATATGCATATGTATTTTCTTAGATTTGTGTTGGTAGGAAGAACAGATGCTACATAAGGTTGGAAGCTATGTCCCAACATGTTCTTAATCTGCAGTTCTAGTCCAAAAAATAACTGAATGTAGCACAAGGAGAAGTGATTTCACATCACATCCCTCATTCACCCCTAAAATCTTGTTACCTTAAGTTATACGCAAACTTACTCCAATGGATTTAAACAGAGTATGTGCAATAGTACAAATTGACCAGTGGAATCTTTATCACCAATCACGAAGAACAAATGCTTTTCTAAAGCTGATATTTTCATGTTAATTTGTGTGGAATGTTAAATGGGGATACTGCACACTTTTTTTTCCATTTACTATTATATAGAGACTTTGCTTTATGTAATAGAAAAATGACAGTAAAGAATGATTGATGCCATGTTTTTTCTGATTTAAAAAGAGGTGTTCAAGTGTTAAGGAATCCACTCAATAGCTCTGCACATAGGAGGCCTTTTCATGAGTAGTTCAGACAATTTCAACTTTGGTTCAGCACTGTTTTATATAGGTTAAGCTAGTTAGTATTTTAAGTTGTCTGTGGGTTTTTTAGTTAAATGTGGGTTTTTTTAGTTAATATTGCATTTAGTCACAAGGTCTTTGTAAACAAGGTAGACTTTACATTCTTTAAATACTTTTGTTAGCTATGTAACTTAGAAAGTGTTTTTTGTCACATTATGTTAGTTCTTGATCTTGTGAATTCACAACTCTTAGTGGTAGGACTAGTTTAAATATGACAATTTAAAATTAATTTGTCTCTTACCTTGGATTTATTGTATTTTTCCAGCAAATATTTATGTAAAAATGTTTACAATAGTTCCCAAAGCACATTTATTTCATAACTGAGACAAAGATGTACTGATTTCTTTCTTTTTTCCTTCTTTGAAGTAAAAATAAAGAATATACATTGGAAAGTTATCCTCCAATCAAATATGAGAAAGAGATATCTGTTACTTGTAAACCAACCCCAATTTTTTGTGTTCAATATTCTGGTAAGTACAGGCTTCATAAAAAGTGCAACTGTGTCAGTGTGCAGGAAGAAATCCAAAATTTGTGTGGCATAGTTTCTAAAGACTGGAGATTTAATGTGGATAAATTCACAGAAAATTTACTGGGAATACCACATACAGTTTGATCATAATTTTTTATCTTGCAAATACCACATAGCTATTACTACATATGCAACAGGATTCTATTTTTGATTTTATGTCGTTTCCTTTTGAATTTATTCTTTGACTTTCCCACTACTACTTGAAAATTAAGAGTTCTTTCACAAAGGAATTTATTTCTAGCACATTTACTTAGTTTCTTTAGGATATATTAAATTCTGAAGTTTTATTTCAAAGTACTCATATTTCTTATATTAATGTTATTCAGTTATTATAAATTGAAATATTAAAAAAGGGATTCTTCTATGTCATCCAAAGAGAGGCATTTTTCTTAACTGCTTTGGATAAATGACTCTTGCAATAGATTTAGTCAGTTCCAATGTAAATATGATTAAGCAGAAAGCACTTCCTTGATTAACAATCTACCACATGTATAATTGTCAAAGTACACCCTGTAAGGCAAAATATTTTCAAAATGTTTAAAACCTTAAATCTTTGTAAGTATTTTGAGGACAAGAACAACTTTCATCCTCAGGAAATAAAAGCAATTAGATGCAATCAGTAACTTTGCTAAAATCCGGCCACCTCCGTTCCCTAGAGACTTTTGCTAGTACATTTTAAGTATAATTTTTTTTTTTTTTGGGGAGAAGAAACATCTTTCTCTTTTTCTCTTTGTCTCTCACACACCCATGCATGCACACACAGGCTTAAATAACCCCAGTTCAGCGAAAATTTCAGATGGTTTTTTTTGGGTTAAATTTTTTGTTATTTAGAGAATGTGTCAGGACAAGAAATGAATTTGCCTACAAACTCCTACCAAATCCTGCAACACTAATTTGTGATATCCATACAAAATCAGTGTCAAACATATGAAATTAATATCTGGGTTTGTTTTGTTGTAGTGATGTACATGATTTTTGTAATTAAAGGAAATGGCATATTAGCTCCTTTTTGTTTTCAGATGTAAATCATTAGATGCTCTTCTTTATAGGGGATGGAGAGCTGCTGGCTTGTGGGCAGGCTGACAAAACTGTGCTGATATTCAATTCCCATCTCACTGATGTGCATAATATTTTTTCAGGTAAATTTATGAATTACATTGTAAAAGATATAGTATATGGTTGAGTTTCATTTAAAATGGCATGGATTCCACTTACATCACCCTGATAACAAAAGAGAGTGAGTACTGATGATTCGAGATGTAAAATTTATTTCTCTGATTGCTTAATTTTGTCCTAGAATTAAACTGACTACCAGGTGTTCCCATTTCTCAATTTTTGTGAGGTAAGAAACAATCTATGATGACATATACTGAAATCTTCATAATGATGTATATTACAATAATTAAACAAACAATAAATTAAATATATTGCAATAATAATGCATGTATATATTTTAGAACTATATTCTTATAGTTTGTTAGCCAAAAATGGACTGTGATGACTTGGTAAAAGATGATTTTGCTTTGCAACTCCAGACTTATGGAGAATAACTGTTTAAACAAAGAGACATTATTCCTATGAAGAAATCTACAACTGCAAAAGTGTACACATATGTAAACATGTATGCTTTTAAATGAGTCTTAAACACCAGATTATGCCTACATTTCTACAGGAACAATCTGTTAAATTTTTAATAACTGTAAATGTTATGATGACTCTGTTATATGTTACATGTTATATATGTTATATATGTTATACGTGTTATACGTGTTATACATGTTGTATGTTATATATATTTTATATGTTAAATGTTATAAATGACTTTAAATCAGTCCTGCTAAATGAATTTTCTGTGAAGGCTCATAATGGAAAATGAATGTTTTTTACTAGCTGACCCTAACAAGTACTGAAACCAGACTGCTAAAAGATATCTTAGAGAATTATTTCTAAGTAAATATTTCTGACAACTGACTTGTGAAAGCAATTTTTCTTTTTGAGTAATTTTCATTATATTTAGTGGAAGAAGTTATGAAATTAACAAGGCAACATTACTGATATTATCCTTCTTGTGTGAAGAAATTGATGAAAATATATTTTGTGGACAGAGTAATGAGGTCTTTTTCTTCTACAGTAGCAAGTTTTTAAGTTTTTCACTAATTTATTTCATTGATGACTTTAATAATTTTTGTCCTTTTTTAAATGATGCACAAGTCTGAAAAGCAATGTAAACCACCTTGTACCATGAAAGTAGTTCTTTGCAAAAGCAACATAAATGTTGAGCTGCCAGGTAAAGTAATTAATGGGATTAGGAACCACCAACCATTAATTGCATGATTTTTTCATTCACATTGTTTTTCTGTGCTATTCAGATTACAATGCAGTCACCTGTTTACTTTCTAGTTTTGATGCTCTTGTTTTAGAATTGTCATAATACATGCGTTTTCATGAAAAATTATGATGCATTATTCTTACTTAGAGCTGCAATTACTGGCAATGCAATTTTTCTTTTCAAGAAATAGAAATTGTATCTATTCTGCTAAAAATTTTCAGTTTCAAGGCAGCATTAACATCTGAATATAGCTGCTTATCAAAAATCGTGGCTTTATAAGGCAGTGTAAGAGGAATGTTATAACAACAGTTTTGCTGTTAGCCTCATTTACTCAGTCTTGTTCCCTGAAGAGTTCAGTTACAGTTTTAAGTAGCACTGCATTCTTCTTCCATGGTGACTCTTCGTGTGTCTGTCCTGTAGTGAAGTGCAGGTAACGTTGAACAGCTGCAAAGAATTACAGCCAGCATGGCCTTTCTGAAGAAGTCTTTTTACAAAACCAGCTGCTATTCTTCTCAATGTGCTCCAGGACTGGGGAACCCTGAGTAATGCCTGTTTTGAATTTTACTGGGCTCTCTCAAGCCAGCTGGCATCTCCTTCACTGTGCTTTGGGACTGAGGGGTCTGGAGAGCAGAGATTCTTAAGCTTTTTGTGTGGCTCTTCCAATTTTCCAAACCTCAGATTTTCCTAAAGTTTCTCAGGTTTCTTACTACTTTGAAAAACTGTTTTGTATATTCTGTTGTGGGGTTTTTGTTGTTGTTGTTGTTTTTTGTGGGTTTTTTGTTGTTTTTTTTTGGTTGTTTTATTGGTTTTTGTGTTTTAGGTTTTTTTTTTAAATGCAGATTATTCAAAGCTTCCAAATATTTTTAGAAGATCAAAGCCTTTAAATAAAGCTTTGTGTTGTGAATAAAATAAAAATAATACTTACATGTATGTTTGTGCAGTACCTGTGCAGTTTTCTGTTGAAAATTCTACAGCTGTTTGGTAACTGGGAATTAAAATATGTCATTTATAAGAATTTCCGTAGATGGATGTCTACAAAATGAAATATCTCAATTACTGCAATATAGTTAAGAGCCTTCTCATAATTTAAAGCAAACTATTTTTATATAAAACTTCTGTTGACTAAAGATAAAATGTGCACAAGAGGGCAGCATAAGAACTTTTAATGTTTTAAGACTAGATGAAATTCATCAGACTTCATCTGACAAATTGCAGTAACATGCATCAAAGTCTGTACAATTTGATTGATATATTATTTTTGATCTTTTTTTCAGCTTCAACATAATGTTAGATCAAGTTAATAAGTTTAGCTTTTGAATATTGTTTCTGGCTTTTAAAGTGCTTTCCTTGAAGGTTTACAATCTTGTTTTTAACAAGCCATTGAAGTGACATGTTCATTTTATTTTGACAAAGATAGCTAACTCAGTAATAAAAGATTATTAAATAAAACAAAGTATTGCAACTATTTTTGATGTCTTACAGGGTTTCCAGACCATGTTTAATCTAAAATTCAATTATAATATAATACTTAGATTCTTTTTTTCAATACGAATCTTTGATTAAATTTAATTTCAAGGATATACCTTGAAAGTGCTCTTCCAATAACTTTGTAAAAGTAGAGTTGGAATTATCTTTTTCTGTTTATTAATGAGAGATATTTTCTGGTGGTTTTTGGTAGTAGGAAATTTCAATAGCTGGTTTACTGTTACCAGTTTTAATTCAACCATTTGAAACCTGTACTTAGAATGTATTTTAATATTGTGCATAATTATGTTAAAACAATACAAGTAACTCCACAGGCATTTATTAATGCAAGAAAAGATCTTTATGATATTTCCATTATTATTTCTATTAGGTCATGATGGTGCAGTTCACTCTGTTGGCTGGAGTCATGACAGGAAGTGGTTGGTTTCTGCATCAGAAGACAGAACTTTAAGGTTCTGGTCAGTCCGCAATAAGGAACCGGCCCTAATTCTGGTAATTGGAAACTTCCATTGGTTTAGACACAGAGAACACTTTTTGGCACTTTCATCTACTTCTGTTTTGAAAATGTTGTAAAAAGAACCAATTTCTAGAGCTACTGGGTGGTTACTCCCACTGATATAATGATCTGGGTGATCTCTGTTGACTCCAAATTAGGTTTTCCTCATGATAATTTAGAAAAAGAAAAAATGAACCTTATTAAAAAACCCTAGTGGGTATATCTGGAAATTTTGGTTTTATTGTCTGCTCTGTATGTTGTATTTTCATTGGCTCAGCTCTACTTGACTTTAGTCTACTTCTGAATTCAAAAAGAGTATGAAGCTAGATTATATTAGAGTCAATTGACTACGGATATACTGCCAGCTAATTTAAGCAGAATGAAATCTCTTTTTTTGAGAGTAATAGATGTCAAAAATAAGAAGGGCCACTATGTAGTAGTTTAACCTCCTGGCCTATGATCAGGAAAACAGGGAGGCTCTGCCTTAAAACTGAGACTCTCAGACAAAAAAAAAATTGTTTGAATCCATTCTTAACAAATGCCTTTATGTTTCAGGGTAAAGAGAAGTTCCATAAGACTGTACACTTTGCACAGTTTTATTTTATAGATACATTTATATTGCTGTGTTGTGGAGCTGAATTTCATCTCTTAAGTTTCCATCTAGACACAACCAAGGATGACCTAAAACGGTGAGTTCATTTCTCATTAACAAACCAGTGAAAGTACTTGTACATTCTGATGTGGGATTTTGTGTGTGAGGTGAGCTGAGGGGGCCAAAATATTACAGAAGGTAAAAAGCTGAACAAATGGTAAAAGCTGATTTCAAAATATCTTTGTTTTTAATGGGAGAACAAAAAGAATTAGGGCTACAACACTGAAGTCTTAGTTGACATTGTGAATGGTATGTCCTGTCTGTCGGTGATATTAGACAGTATTGGGCTGCATCCTTAGATGGGAAAAACTGGTCTATTTTCTTCCTCTATTTCCTTGGTAGTTTTGCAGCTCCACAGAAAAACATACTAAGTACAAGCTTAAATATATTTAGGAATAAAAGTGCTTTCCTGGATTGAGGTGTGAACCTGGTAAGTGGAACTTCACTGGAATGTTAAATGGTTAGACAGAATTATATAATAGTTTTCTTCCATAATCTGCTTACCTAGTTTGTTTTACTCGTTAATCCTTTGTTAATGGGTGTATCAATAAACCAATAAAAATGTAACCCAAATTGCTGCATAAAGTTCAATTTCTAAGAGACAAGAATGAGTGTACTGTGTCCAGCTCAGTGTGTCTACAATACCTGCCTGAATTTTAAATGAGTTGCAATTTGAATTGAACATGGATAGGACATGTAGCAAATGAATTGTGTAAAAAAAAAAAATTCTTAAATATACTAAAATTCCTCTATTTTTTAAAATAATGGGCACTCTTCTCTTTTCCCCCCTCTGTTACTTTGGTTCAATTTTCTCATAACTTGTATTTGATGAATCTCAGTTTACTGTTTGTTGATTTGCTTTCCATGTGAAATTCTACCTGGGCCATGCCCTGTGAGATATTTATCTGTGTAGCAGTTGACAGTGTAGAAGCAAGATACGTCATCCAATTCAAACAATTGTTCTTGCATTTGGGAACAACTTCACTGTTTTAATCAGCCTTTTCAGCAGTGTAAATTGGACCAAAGGAAACTTCATACTTCCTTTGATAGATTGGTGTATTATATCAGTTAGCTTATTTAAAGTTAGCTTGGATAGGTTTACCCAAAAACAGAGATAAATCTTTTGCTCCTGGAGTCTAGTGCAGTTTATTTTTTAGTTTATTTTAATAAAGTACTTGTGGAAAATACAAAAGATTCTTGGATTAAATTGCAAAACACTGTATATTATCTGCTGCTTCACCATCACTGCTAAAGTAGTTCTGATGTCCATCTGAAAAGATCAGCAGACCATTGTTAGAGAATAACAACAAAAGGCAAAACCCAAGTCACTAAGCATTTTTCTCTTGAACAGGTCTGGCTGACAAGCATATTGCTTTTGTCAAATGCTCTCAGTTTTAAACTTTTAGCACTGTTGGAAAGAAACAGTAATGATTCTTGCGGTATGTCATGCATAGACTTTTGCACGTTCATTAGATAGACGTGCTAAAATGCAGATATAATAGTAACTGTACACAGGAATTATTGTAACGCTATGCAAACAGTGTCCAGCAATGGCTACAACCCTGGTGTGTTATCAAAGCTGTTTTGATCTCAAGTCTAAAACATAGCACCATACAAGCCACTATGAAGAAAATTAACTCCACCCCAACCAGACCCAACACAGTTATTAACTCTCCATTCGTTATGTGATTTCTATGAAAATCACACTCTTCTTTCCCCATGTATCCATATCCATGGAGTTCTGTTTTCTGTTTACTGTAAGAATAGATCCATGTTGCCTATGTGGATATATTTCAGTAAACAGAAAGTTCTAATTATATTGAATAACAACACAGTTTTCTCTTGTGTAATATAAAAAAAATCTGAAGCCATTTTAGAGGTTTGGGCATGGCTGCCACCTCTGCATGGAGCTGGCAGGTAACCCACAGGGCCTTAAAGAGTTTTGTGTATGTTGGGAAGCAAAATTTCTTTGGTAGTGTGTGACCAGCCTTTTATTCCTCTCCCATCTAAGTGGAAATTATTCTTTCCTCACTGTTTTCTCCTCATTTTCTTACTGATTGCCCTATCACCAGCACATTAAATGCTACACTAAAACCAGTGGCATATCTGCTTTCTGAACGTAGGTACTTCACAGAATTCTTTCCTCTTCAACGTTTTCTGTATACATACTGGATTATTTTCGTGTTTCATGTTGATGGAATATCAGTCACCTGTATATGAATGTCATGGGTTTTTTGATCCAAATGAGTTTTGTTAGCAAGCTTTTTAATAGAGTTCAACAATAAGGTGAAAAATCTGTTGCTTTAATTTTCAATAATGAAAGACAGCATTTTGATTTGTGGTTGCAGTGGGAGTTTACTGGTGACTACAAATCCTAACTTATTTCATTAACGCTAACATTCATTTGATATTCTTTGCAGATACAAACAGAGGAGTGTTTGCAAATTAGTACAGAAATTTCCCATGACATCAACAATGGAGATTACCAGCCTTTCAGCAGTAAATGAGTTCTATTCCTGTATCCTTTGTATTTCTTATTTTCTTTGTAGTTCTTTGGACTTAGCGACATGGACATCAGCTAAAGTAAGTAGCATTTGATTATTTACTACATCTTTACTATAAAGTAAAAAAAAAAGTAATTTTTTGTGGTGAACTCTATCCTTAGACATAAATTTTTAGTGCTGTAAGATTTTTGGTGTTGCACATAGAGCAATAAATACAAGAGTTTATATATATATATATATTTGTCTGTATTTTTATCTATATGCTTTTGTTCCTTTAGATAAGTTTAACTTTAACACAGAAAACTGGACAGATATTGTACTTACAGCTGGCAGCAACCGAGCATTGGAAGTTTTTGACCTCAATGCAGGCTGCAGCACAGCAGTGATACAGGAAGCTCATGTTAGACCAGTCCATCAGATCTGCCAAAATAAGGTATATATTTTATTTAATTTTATTTTTAGTACCCCTACAACATCATCAACAAAGAAATCAGAGGCTAAAAGTAGAATTGATAGTAATTGATATGTTTTTATATGCTGGGAAGGATGGGCAAAAACTAGTCTGTGCAACAGGTCCATACAGATTCCATTTGTTCTCTAGTGTAAAGGAGAGAAGAGTGAGACTGACTGAATGATCTTGCTCTTAGAGAAGTGTTTATTGCCTTTTATTATCTTTTTCCTTACTTGTGCTAGACTGTAATACTGTAGTTCAACAGGAATTTTTCCTTATATAAGTGTTCTCTTCTGAAGCTCAATCTGACACTGTTTGATTTATTCTGAAACTTTGGTAGCAGCAACCAAAAAAAAATTTCTTACTACTACAATAGAATAGATGAATTAAAACACCTCATCCTTGCTCTTCTATTTTCCTTGAAGACTGATTTGAGTGTTTGTAGTTTTTATGGTACCATATGTTCTGGAATGCGTGTTGTGTTAGGTCTGGTTGAGTGTGGTGCTTCATTCCCGGTTGTAAAGTCCTTTAAAACTGTGGGTTTAAAACAGTTCCTTGTTACTACTGTTGTAGAACTCTTTGTGGATTTTCCTTATAGATATGATCTGGTAAAACACTTAAAATTGTGCTAACTATTTCAGTGCTGTTTGTAACACATATAGGCTTAAACTTCTGGCTTTTCTTTTTGCTGGGTCAGCTTAGTGCTTTCAGGTTATTTAATCAAGAAAAACTTTAAAGCTGTGGGTAAGTACTCACTTGGGAAAAAAACCCCTAGATGTATGTGGTATAGTAAAGAAAACTGACCATTTTGGGAGACAATTATACATCAAGGTTCTCTATTTTTTTTTTCTAGTAATATAAAACTAATACTTTAGAGAAGTCAATAGCAAAATTACACATCAACTATTTTATTACATTGGATAGTTTAAAGTTGCTAGAGAAAATACAACTCTTCATTTTCTTAAAGATGATATACTAAAATATTTCATAGACTTAGAAAAATGTGCAGAATCCTGTGTGCAAACTACATCCTGTTTAAAGTATGAAACACACTGGATTCTAAGGTTCTCTAGTGATGAGACATGATTCAAAGGAAACAAATCTGTGGAGAGAAACAGTTCATGCTGAAGATCCAGTGCCTACATCCCAGAATTTATGAAGGCTTTCCTTTGGACTATTCCTAGTCTCATTGTGTGATTTCAGAACATAAATATTCTTTAAGTGCATTTTCTAGTTTAGATTCATGCAAATCAGTTCTCATGTTCCAAGACTGTTTTGTGATTCCGCCTGGACAATATTAAGTTGGCACAATCATAAAATTTACTCTTTAAATGAATAAAAACGAAAATCTATTTTGAGGGTCTTGGAAGACAATAGGGAAAGTATTTGCTGATAAAATGTGGGAGAAACCTGTTAGCAAATTGGAAAATATATAGGATATACTAGAAACCTAGATGATCTGCATGATGTTTTCTTATTTCTGATTTTAGACAGAAACAAGTATGTATAATTTGCCATGTAATGACTTTGATTTTAAATTGTTCTTTTGTTCTCTGTTCTAGAGATTGTTTGCAATTGCCAGAATGTGAAATTCATCTCAATCTGCAGTGTGTGGATTAAGCTTATTATAACAGTCTATTGCTTTTTATACTTAATTTTAAGAGACAGAGTAAAATGAATTGATTGAAATATCAAAATCATCTTCCTGTCTTAGAGTTTAGGAACACCTGAGACACCAAAATAGATGGCAATTTCCAATCAGACCACAAAGATTGAGAGCATTAGTGTTAATAATACATTTGTAATGCTGCAAAACCTATTCTTTGAACAGAAATCTTTCATTATGAGCCACACATATTTGAATGGTATTATGTTCTGCTAGCACAGTTATAGAGTACACTCATTTTCACAGAAACAGCAAAAATTTCAAATTTTTCAAATTTACTTCAAAACTCATTGGTCCATTAGTTAGGATGTTTACTTGATGTGAGCACTGAAAAATGTAATGGGTAACTCCAAAGTCTCAGTCAGTTAACATTTTCCTAACCATAGTTACAATGCCAGGAAAGTATAAAATCACAGAAGATATGGAGTGCTTTCTGATATGTCTATTGATGGATGCCTTTAGCATAAGCCAGCTGCACAGGATGGCATAAATAGTGCTCATACAAAATTAGTGAAGGGAAGAGGGATTCTGTAGAGCCATATCCTCCTTGAGCCCAAATTTTATGTGAAGATTGCAATGTAGTTCATCTAGAGAGAAGTGAGAAGGGATTACAGTGGTGGATGAGAAGGCTGATGGGGCAGAAGAAAGGGATTTGTCTATCAGAATGAAAGGATAGTTTCAAGAGTGTGTGGGAATATGCTACTTTTTGCATCAGATTCTCATAAATAATTGATTATCATAAATTGATGGACTATAAAAACACAAAGTGATAAAATTCAGCTTACATATTATCACAACTTGTTTATATTTTCTTGTCTTCTATATCAATATTCAGTAGCGAATGTGATTTGAAGATACAAGTTTATGTATTAATAAAGTATATTGCTGAAAAAATTTTAAGGCAGAGAATGAACAAATGGATTGTGCCTCTTATCAGTAGTTTTTTACTGTATTCTGTATATTCTATAGTAAAGGAGTAATGTACTCAGTAAATGTGTATGTGTCTGTAGAACTTTTTATTTTGCACTCTGTTACCAGTGCTGACTGAAGCAAGGAATGGCGAGCAAATATTTCAAAAGCCCAAAAACAGTGCTCTGTAACTTTTAATGAATACTGTCCTTTGGACTCCTACTGTCTTTGTCTTTTGCATTACTCTTTTTTTTATAGTTATACTGAGCTAATGTGAGAATGTGTAGACTTTGTTGGGAAATGTATTGCACAGTACATTTTAATTCATCTCTTAGAGCAAGTTATGCACTAGCTTTCATGATGAATAGAAGATTCCTGGCAGTCAAATACTGATTGCAGGAAATTACCTTGAGGTTTCTGTGATATATTCAGCCAAATCAAGAAAGTGAATGGTAAGGAAAGGAAAGAATGTGTTTTAACTGTTTCAGTTTGATTCTCTGGAGAGAGAAGTTTTAGCCAGCAAAAAGGCTGGGATTTGCCAATGTGGGTGTTAAAATATCAGAGGTTTTGAACTGGATTTAATTATTTAAAATATGAAGCCAAAATTAATCCTGTGATGAATGAATGCAATTGCTACTGAAGTCAATGGAAATTGGACACTTAGCCCAGGGCTAACCATGTCTTATAATTAATTGTTGAACTAACCTTTACTCCCTCCCTTTCACTGCCCTCATTTTCTTCCCTGAACATCCCAATATGACTTGTGCAGTCACAAAAAGATCTTCCTCTGCTTCACACAATGGATTCCATACCCTGATTTTGGTAATCCCCATCAGTCTGTGAGATGCCTCAGATAGCCTGTCTCACTGACCATCCTGGTGGCTGTCATCCCTGGACCAAAGGGCTCATGGCTGTCCTGAGACGGCACTGACAGGAGTTGAGGCTCTGCTCCATTTCTCTTACTGGGTTATGGGACTTCCTCCACATGCACACTTTCCTCTTTGCTCCTTTGCATGTGTGAAGTCAAGATTTTTTTAATATAACCTAACCTTTACTGTTTATTTCTTAGATGAACTAAATTCTCCACTGAGATGGTGGCTGGTCACTAGACCAGATTCCCCAGGGAAGTGGTCCCAGCACCAAGCTTGTCAGAGCTCAAGGAGCATCTGGACAATGCTCTTAATCATATGGCACAGTTCTGCGAGGAGCAGGGAGTTGGACTTGATGATTCCTATGGATCTCTTCCATATATCAGGATATTCTATGATTCTATAAATAATTAATGCCATGAGAATAGTTATCTGAAACTGATTTATTATTTTATAGGGATCGTCCTTCAGCACTCAGCAACCTGAAGCTTACAACCTTTTCCTGACCACAGCTGCAGGTGATGGCATCAAACTGTGGGATTTAAGAACACTGAGGTAAGAATTAATTAGGTACCTTGGAATAAAAAGCCATGCATTATCTTTATTCAGAATTGTCATACTTGCTCTCATATACCAGTAGAAATTTAGATGTGGAATCCAAACTACAGACTAATTGAAGTTTACTAGTTTTTAGAGACCAAAGTTCTCTTTCCTCAATTATAGTTAGTTATGTGGAAGCCATTAAATATTTAAGATTTATCACCTGTGATTACCCACCTGTGTAGATCTAATTGTACATATATGTAGTGCACTGAACTGAATGCTAATGGTATTTACAAACCAGCATGCCGTTACTGCTAAAAGAAGTGAAATCTATGATTTATCTTTTAAAATACAAGCCAATTGCAATACCATTTTTATAAACCATGTATCTAGTGCTATAAGTTTGCATGACACATTACCATAAACTCAGAATTAAATGCTATACTGTTTCTGAACAACTTTTAGTGCTGGGAAAGCTTCTGAACAAAGGAATAGAACATCAAGGAGGGAACATTGCTCAGGAAAAGTAATTCCTGGGGCAAACTCTGTTGCGCAGGCCAAAAGAATTATGTTTAAAAGAAAAGGGGTTTGGGCAGGAGGATGTTTAAGCTTTAAAGAATAATTTCCTATTTGCTTTCTGTGTAGGTAAACATATCTATGGAAAGATGTAATATAGTTTTTCTACTACTGAATTTTCTATTTGGGCAGTGCTTAATGAGCCTTTCACTTATTTCCATCTTTCTGTGGTAAGCATACATTAAATCTATAGGGGGCATATGTGTTCTTTCCAAAATCATTGCTGTATTACCTTCGCTCAATGCCAGAAAGTAATGAAACTAGAGACTACTGGGGTTGGAATATGTTACCTTCTTATGTTTTTCTAATAAGCTGCTCAAATTGTGTTGCTGAAGAGTAATGAAAAAGTAGAAAGCTTTACACAGATCACTTATCTGTCTCTTTGTTTCTAAATACTAATATAAGTAAAGTCAGTGAATGGTAAAATCGTTAAATCTGTAAAATCTGGGCAATCAATTAAATGACTATGTCTTGAGAAGAAGGAACTAATTTATGTATGTTCTTGCTGTATATTTAATTTGGCTAGGCCAGTGTATTCTAGTGTCCACTGTGTTCTATTGGCCAAGCTTCAAAAAAGTAGTTCAAGTCCTTAATGACAGATATTTTAAGGGTGCTTGTGAGGTACTATGTATATGTGTGTGTTTCTTACACATTACACAGTGATCAGTAGTGTTAACTCTTGTGGAGAAGAAATAGAAAAAATAAATAATTGTTTTTCCCTTGCTAACAATTTTCAAGGCAAAATAGAAAAAAACCCCACATTTTTTAAAATGAAATTTTCTGCCATTGCTCAGATCAGAGACTGAGTCTTCTATATGTTAAAACCTGTTCCTGAGTTCTCAAAAGGAGTAAAACTGTTCAATTTTTCCTATGTGTTCACCAGGTGTTTTTCACATAAATAAATTTAAAATGTCTAAGTTTGGAAAGCTCTATTTGAACTTGGAACAAGTCTCTGCTGAAGTGTTAGGTCTACTATAGTTGCACAGACTGAAAACTTTTGGTTATTTTTTTTGTTCATAGGTTTTGTCCAATCAAATCCAGTCCATCCCTTGTACTGTTGAGTACTTACAGGAGAGATTAGTTCCTAAACAACCTTATGGTGGGCCAGTACCTTTAATCTCTTAAAGTTGTTGATTTGTAAAGTTCATGTATCAACAACTGTTTCCACTCCCTCTGGAATGACCTGTCTTTGTTTCTGCTTTGGGTTTGCCAGAATAGGGTTTGTTTAATGAAATTTTTGTCCAGTGTTCTTGAAATATAGCAAAGGTAAGTCCACTTTCTCATTTATATTGTTTGCAGTGTTGTGGATAGTAACAATAACTACAAGATCTCCACTTTATTGTTTGTTGATTTTTTTCTAAATATTTTCCCTAGATGCCCACAGTGAAAATTGTTTTGCTTTTCTTTAACCTGTTTGTTGCCCTTGAGAACATATCCATTGTTACTTTATTTAAAGATTCCATAAAGTACAAATTTTTTATTAAATAAGGGGAAAAAAATCCCTCCAGCACAGTGCTCTTCAAAGCTGCTATTGAAAGCATGGGAAATAATTTGCAGAATAACTGCATAATTTCCTTGGACTTTTAGTTTGGGGTTTTTTTGGGTTTTTTGGTTGTTTTTTTTTGGGGGGGGGGGGGTGTTTGGGTTTTTTTGGTTCATTTTTTGATGATGGTTCCTTTTTGTAAGACAAGCATTCCTTTTCTCACAATTGACTGAGGAATTATAGCAGGATGCTCCGGGTATTTTTTAATCTGTGTAGATTATATCTTCAAACAGGTTAACCTGGCCTACAGCTTTATAAATTTTGAATATATTGATATTTTTGCTCTGAGTTCTACAAGAATTTTGCTATCCAACCTGTGTTATCAAACTACAATTTTTTCCCAGTGAAAATTCATTTAACTTTTCTTATGTTCTTGAATTTGGTGAAATTATTTTGCAACTTCAATTTGCATCATCTTTTCTGGATAAAGCTGTGAATTTGTCTGTCTCTTTCACAATCGATGATCTGGAGGCATTCCAAGATTCCTTCAGAGAGTGCCAGAAAATCTCATGGGTTCCTCTGGAGGTGGTACAAGAAAAGACATTTTAACTTTCTGATGTTGTCAGCCAACCTCACACAGCTAGGTCATCTTGCCAATAAATGAGGGAATCTTGGACACCGCTAGTGGCTTTTGGATTTACTCAGACTTCTGCTCCATTTGCTTTGAAATGCATGGATTTGTGAAGTTTCATCTGAAGATTTTGAATATTTTTATACTTCTCCTGCATTCTCCTCATTTATAACTAAACCTAAGAAAAGCTCCAGATGATCTACAAAGCAGACTTAGGAATAAAGAAGCAAGGAAAATAGTTTTTCTTGGAAGAAGAAAACTATGGCTACTCTTCTTCCAGGTTAGGATAATGAATGAGACCTTACGAATACATGCTTTAGGGTAAGATAATGACCTTCAACCAGCTTCCAAGACATTTTGAAGAGCAATGTAAGTCTATATTGTCTAAAAGAAGAATTACTTGGAGAACAAGTAAAATTACTTTCTCTTATGCCCAAGAGGAAAGCAGTGAACACAAGAGTTAGGCTGAGATGCTGTGGAAATCTGAATGAAAAGAACATTATAGTCACCAGTTTCAGGATTCCCAAAAAAGACTCAGAAAAGCATTTAATGATCAGGAGGTAAAAAAGATTAATACATTCTTACATTTTTGAAGGAGTTAAAGTGTTCTTTGTGATGAAACCTTGTAGACTCATTCATCTGTAAGACATAAGAAATTTTACTATTCTTTTTCATACTGCTGTGTGTATTGAATGTATTTTGGAGACATTGCTACTCTTTCTGAAGTCAGGAATCTAGCATTGATTTAGACTCAGCTGTACCTGTTGTCTTCACCAATTAAACTGAATATTTCAGAAAAGTCTGGATTGGAATGACACAAGTTTCTGAGTTCTTTACACCACAGAGGTCAGATATATCAGAAAATTCCAATATACTAAACCTCCTTGTCTGCCAGTCCTGCCTGTGTTTAATGGCTATGAACATACAGGGCAGTGAGATGTACTTTGGCATCCCAGTGCTGTAAAGCCAATGCATAGGAAGAATGTAGAAACTTAGGAATTAATGAACGTTCTATTCTCTTACACAGTAAACTCATAACAACAGGAAGTATCAGACTAGAATAAATATCATCTGCTTTAATATGTTCATATATCACTTAAATTTCATGTGACAGATTTTAATTCTGCTTTACCAGTCTGGATCCTTTCAATTTCTCACTTCCTCCAACTTGTAGATGAGATAATTCTATGCTGTAAATGTCCAGAAGAAAGGAAATTTCTTTCATTCAGTTAGGAGAAAACTGTAAATTCATAGTGTTGCACTCTTCACTTTGTTAAATGCATTTAGAATATTGACTAAACACTTAGTAACACCAGCTCATATTTTGCTAGGTAAGTTCCATGAATACAGGTAACTTCATGACTGGCTTATAATAAAAAAAACTGTGTCCAATTTTCTGCAGCTTCTCCTGCATGGTTCATTCCAAGGAGTCTGTTTCCTCAAAAGAAGTTTTAGAATGCGATGTAGTGTAAAATTTTCTTCCCCAAGGCAGATTTCAGACATTCTGTAAAGCTTTTAGGCACTTATGTGAACCTTCCTTGCTCATCAGTAAATTATGGCTAAAGCCATAATGCAATAAAACTTCTTCCTTCTTTGTGACAGCTAATTGTGTGACCTGGCTTGACCTCAAATTTTCAGATGCATCTTTACTCAAGGTATAGGCTGCACTGTGAGGACCCTCACTGCACCAGTGGCCCTTAATTGCCCTGACCAGCCTTGGAATCACACCCATGCACTCTCTGCTCCTTGCTTCAGGCTGTAGAAGTCTGTAGAAATGAGCTGACAAAAGCCTTATGAAGTGCAGCAAGGGGAAGTGCAAAGTCCTCTTGGCACCAAATGCAACCCCCAGGCACCAATATATGCTGAGGGGTGCCACTAGGTGGAAAACAGCTTTGCAGAAAAGGGCACCAAGATGAATATGAGCCAGAAATGTGCCCTTGAGGCAAAGAAGGCTTGTGATGTCCTGGGCTGCATCAGGAAGAATGCTGCCAGCAGGTTATGGGAGGTGAATACCTCCCCTCTCTTTAGCATTGGTGAAGCCACACTGGCTCTGTGTGAGCAGTGACGTTGGATAAGATGACCTCCAGAGCTGCCTAACAACCTCAACCATGTTGTCACTTTGTGATTCTATGAAAATAGCATTTTTTCTTGCCACAGAAAAAGTAGGGTATGGGAAACTTGCTGGGGGAGTTGATGTGATATTGACTAAGAGAGCAAGATGTACAATAACAGCTGAAATTGAAAATTAATTTAGAAAGCAGGAAAGGGACAGTTGTGCTATGCTGTCTGGTGCACTGTGCTTATTACCTACCCGGAAACTGAGAGAGAGCAGGAAAGAGTTAGTACAGCCCAAATTGGAAGTCTGGGATGCTACTGATGCCTTGAGTTTTAGCTTTCATAGTTTTTTTACATTCTGTGCTGCCTAGGGGTGTGGTTCTGAGCCTCACACTAAGTGTTAGTAAGCTCTCTTCACAGAGTAGGTAGACAAAACAAATCCTTTCCCAGATGGAGACCGAGGACAACTGTTACAAGTTTTCAGGCATAAAAGCATAAACAACTGTGGACTGAGAGAGAAAACCAAAAGGATGGGACTTCATAATCTGAAGATGTAATTGGGAACTAACTCCAATATGCAAATGGACCAAAACTTATAGAAGTGTGAGACCCTGTGACCGGCTGTCCATTTTGTGACCATTTTGGGTCCACCTTGGGTGTAGCCCTGGCCAGGCTCTTGTCCTGCCCAAGGTGTATCCTTAAAGACCTTTTAATAAATACCTACTTTATTCACTTAGCTTTGTCCAGTCTGTTCCAGGTCAGCCTTCCCAAGGCATCACTACTATGGTAGTGTGAGGAGGTAGATGTGATAGGAGTTAGATTACTGTTGCAGGTAGTAAGAATAGCAGGGACAAGGTTTTAGGAAGATCTCCCAACACCCAACACACTAACACCTATGGTGGCAGGAGCTACCTGCCTCTAACACTCTGATCAGCTGAGAAATGGAAGTCCAGCTGTTGAAATATGCTGTTTGAAACTGAAATAGCCATTTTTCATCTCCTGAAAAAACCGAAAAGGCAGTGGATGCTTATCAGACCACAGTGAAGACTTGAGGAATATTGAACTACTTGCACATACTTAATTGCTTCAGCAGAATACTCAGCTGCACAATAATGCTTTCATGTATGATCCCAGAGAAAATCAGTTTCACCTTCTTTCAGCCTCTGAAAGAATTTGCCAATTGTATGTAGTATTAGACATTAAGGCAAAATCTCCAAGTAGTGTTATGATGCTGTGCAACTAGATCATAAGCTCCTCTGGCAATATATTTTAACAGAATTCCCAGAGCCACAGGGAACTCATCTCATATATTTTCTCACAATTGCACTTTGAGACCTTAGGGTCAGACATGCAGTTTGAATTTTGAGATTCTTTTCAGTTTGTATCTTCACTGTGAACTAGCTGCTTGACATCATCCTAAGCAAGATACAAACATACACATACTCAGAATTTGATTACTTCTTGGTTTCTTCTGAACATAAGGATTCCATGGTTTGCCTTTTTTCTTTCTTTCTTTCTTTTCCACTTTGGAACCTTTGAGTCTAGTTATCCAGATTCTGAGGGGTAAAAGAGTGTCTGGACTTCCTCCAAGTTTGGGACTGGAGGTGCATGAAAGTATAGAGGATGAGGAGCACAGGGATGTTGTCCCTGCTGGATGCTATGGTGGAAACACTGGGAGCTCTTACGTGAAGGGTTTGGTGTTTCAATGAAATGAAAACCATGTGTACTGTACATCTAAGGTAGCTACTACTACTGTCAAGTTGTGCTCACATTTTGCAGAGCCTTAGTAGATCTGTTGGTACTGGAGAGTCTGTGAACAAACACCAAAGAACTGGCATAAAGTAACAGAATACAAATGAAGGTGGTTTAAAAAAAAAACCCAGACTTTCATTTGCAGTTTATTTTTAATGCATCAAGTAAAATGAAATAGACTTCTTTGTGAGAGTATTCTCTTATTTATAAAGAGACACTCATTCCAGTATGTTTCTCTTCCAAAGACAGAAAAAATAGTACATTTTTTTCTAATATTATTCAAGTTTTTTTGCAGCATAAAAAGATACATATTTTGGAATGTAAACTAAAAGATGTACAATGGAGAGCATAGGGAAAACTTGGCTGTTTTCTGTCCCATGCAATTACCAGATGTTTGTCATGGTAACCCCTGAAAAGCTCTGACCAGAAAAGCATTCTTAAGAGGCTGGAGATCATGCCAGCTGGCCACGTAAAGCCTGCAATATCCAAAATAATTTGGATCACCACCTGTTGCTACTTAAAAAAATAGAATAAAAAAAAAGCCTGAAAGAAGACAACCCCTAAAATAAGCTAAAATCATACACATAGTATCTATCTAATAATTCTGTGATTTTTTGTCCACTTTTTTCCCATTGCTGTGATACCTGTAGATATCTGGAGCTAATAGATTGAGTAAAAAAAAAGAAGTCTACTTAATTCTGTGGAAAGTTTAATTGGATTTTTTTTTTAATGTCTTTTTAAAGCAGGATGTTGAGAGGCTGGGAAAGTAGCTGAACTTATAATGGAACATATATCCTGATATAATCAAAGAGTTGAACAAGAAAGCAATTGAGAAAATAGAAACCAGGTTATTGGATTGATTAGTATGTATTGCTTTTATATATATAACCAAATAATTGGTTATTACTGTGGCTGCACTAGCCCAAGGTAAAGGACACTACCCTATGACAGAGACATTGCTTTATACTGCTGTGATACAGCAGAGCAAAGATCAGTGAAAACCTTGGAATCCTGTTAGTTCTTATGTATCCATTTATAGATGAAATATTCAAGTTATTGATCACAAATACAGAAGAATTTCTTTTGAAAGGAAGTTTTTTGCAGTGTTTTATTCTTCTGTGAAGAAGACACCCATTGAGGAAATTATCTTTTACAGGCCCTGACAATGTCATTTAGAAGTAAACTTTTAGAAGTAGTCCTGATGACCAGTGCTCTTCTTAAGGAAGAATGTGAACCTGAAGACGCCTTCAGGAGGGACAGTGGATATGAATTATGTTTATTTTTCTCATAAAGAAATTTCTTTCACATGATGCTGATGCATATTACAAGTATAAGATTAAAAAGAATTTTTTCCCTTAAATTCTCTTTGAAAAGGAACTCAGAAAAAAGAATCTCCCTGAAATTTGCAAACAGTGCAACTAGGACTTGAGAGTAAGTTGTAGAAATTTACTCTACACAATAAATAATATGTGGAAGCCTAACTGAGGAGGAAAATGCTGAGGAGATTGAGGTAGCTAGTATTCTCCTTTTCTGTCAATAGGAAGCTTGAACAGAGCAGGTTAGTCAAAAGACCAAATGTGGCCATTGGTTACTGAAAGTCTCTAAATATTTATGTGAAAAAACTGAAGTTGAAGAATGTTTTCACATCTTAGTCACAGTAATTGGCTGTCTTCATAAGTTGCTTCTCTTGAACTGTAGTGTTTTCTTAAGGTGGGTTCTTTGAGCAATTTTAAGATAGAACTTGTCTGAGGTGAAGCATCTCAGCATGCTCAAAATGTCTGTTAATATCAGTAGTTCTGTTATACAGAATACAGTAAAGTTCAGAGTTAGGCTCTATAAAATGATGTATTTTCATGCATTCGAAAGTGTCTCTTACGCTTTAATAAGTGATAGCAATTAGATTAGTCAAAAAGTACTGTTTTTGTTTAAGTATGTCTGTTTCACCTGGGTGAATGAAATCAACTTGGCACTTAGTCCATTCTTACACAAACATGCGTGTCTACAACAGAACAATATGGTATAAAAATGTAGGGCTGTCTGCACATAGGTTCAGTCAATTGAATTTACATAGCTTCTGTGATTCTGCTGGCCAGGAAAAACTGTATATCACAGGAATTGGCAGGAGATTTTACTATTTCAAATTTGTTCCTGGACCTAGAATACATTAAACAACAACAAAAAAGAATATATGACTTCTGCATTATGGTGAAGTATGTGAATTTGTTTTGTAAGAAGGGTAGATTGACAGCATTCATAATAAAGACAAAAGAAGAATGTAGGTTATTGTAAGTCTGTTTCAAAATAATACCTCAAAGATATAAACTAAGCTTCTGAAATGAGGTATACATATGTAAATGACAGCTCTGAATGATCTTGAAACTTGTATTAAAATGTTTTTTAATATTGAGGAAACTCTAAAAAATATTTTTTTAACATCAGTTTTGTGATGACTGTGAAGTTATCATGGTTCTTTACAACTATGTGGTGCTTTTCAGGTGGATATTAATCTTAATCTCATTAAAAACATTAATAGTTTTAAATAGCCCAAGTGAACTCAGCTGTTCAAAACTTACTCTACAATGCTTCTTGCAATATTAACATGAAAAGTAGGAAATTAATTCCTTGCATTAATTTTAAATCCATTCTTTCCTTTAGACTGTTTTAACACAGATAGGTAAGAAATTATTTACAGTTATAGGACAGAGACAGAGAGAGAGATTTTTCACTTTGGAATGTCATTTGGAAATTGTCTTTCTTGACTTACCATATACAATAAATTAATGTATGGAGTAGAAATGTAAATAGACAATAAAGGTTAAATATTCAGATTTGTGTGTGAGAAAAGCAAGCAATAATTATTTATATTATGATTCCACATACTGCATCTTCATTTGATATTAATAACTTGAGGGAGATTTATGAATCTTCATGGGGCAGACTTTCACAACATCTTCCCCTTAGCTAATTGATAGGCATCACAGCTCCTCATTTCTAATTATTAATGATGTTTCTATCCCTGTAAACTAAACAAGGCCAAAGCATGGGTTTGGTCATTGTCCTGGGGCAGTTTTATCTGTTCATTTTATTTTTAGTCATTGATGTTCTTCAGTGTCTTTCAGTTTTGACAAAATCCTACTGCTTGTATGTTTAAAATGTAGTTTGTGGATTTGCCTTAGTGAATTTGTAGACTACAAAAAACATGAGAACAAGAGGATTTTATGAAAATGGCAGTAAAAGATGTAATTTTTAGTTGGTGTAAGTAACACTGAAACTTCTTTGTAGGTGTGAACGTCGTTTTGAAGGGCACAGTAGCCGCTGCTATCCATGTGGAATTGCAGTGTCTCCCTGTGGACGCTTTATAGCCAGTGGATCAGATGACAAATACGTAAGTAGTTTCTGCTTTTTTTCCTCCTGAGCTATAAGAACTGCTCATGTTGTACCTAAAAGAGTCTTTTCAGAGGATTGGAGGATTGATCCTAATGCACATTACTGGCATCTATGATAGTTTCATACAGTTCATTTACATGTAGCAGTTACATATGATTCATGATTATCTTGTCTGAAAAATCCCAGAGCAGCTAAATCTTAGTGCTCAAAGTAATTGTTAAAATATTGTTTCTAGAGGTTTCCATAATATTTGACTCTGAATTGTCACGTGCCATCAAAGATGAGGAGAATGGTGTTTCCTGTAGCATAGCTGTATGTGTTGTGTATATATATATATATATATCTAACCACTAGGAACTCTGTATATAAATTATAAAAATTACAAATTAATTTACTTAAGTTCCCAAATACAGGGTGAGGAATCTTTTAGTATGACTTTCTTATGAACCAATCAGCTGAATAAAAAAAATGAGAAGTTGTTCAACTGGAATTAGAAATTTCCAGACTCTTTGTGTGTGTTTTCTCCCTAGACAGGTTCTCTTCTGAATCAATGTCAATCATATTTAAATTATCTAGAAATGAATCCTCAGTAAATGTGTATTGCTACCTTTTTGAGTTTGCACCTAATTTTAATTCAGTAATGCCTGCATTGTTGGCAGGATGTTTGTCTTGCTGTTTGTGAAGAGATGGATGATGGCTAACTTGTATTACAGGCCTTTGAAACTGGACTGGGGTCGAGTTTAACACATCCTTTCAAAACACATCCTTTCAAAACAGCTGGGTAGGAATGTTGTTTAAATTTATTTTAGGTATTTCTAGGTTAATCTTCAGAAGATGACACAGAGTTTCTGGTTGACTTCAAGTTCAGAACAAGAGGAATTTACTCTTCTAGCTAGTTTTGAAATACTGGCTCAAATAATGTGTGAAGGTTAGAGATTTTATTGGCAGATTGCTGGATATTTGGCAAAAAGTATTATGTTCTTGACATTTTCATATTTTTCAAGTTTCTGGTAAATGTAGCTTGCAATAGAAAAGAAGGCCTGTGGGTGTGCAGGGCTTTTGCTCCGGCTAGCTGAGGTTTTTCTGCCCTGCTCCCCTTGATAATTCGTGGGGGTTCAATCTCTAGGCTCCACGTGGTCTGAGGCTTGGTAAAATGAAGAGAGGATTCTGCTTTGGTTAGGAAGTGTTTATTCCAGGTGGGATGGAAGGCAGAATGGCTGAGAATGGTCGGTTCACCTTTTTTATCACCTCGGGTGATACCTGAACCAGGGGTGTCTTAGGTCCAATCAAAGAGGGGGAGGGGTGTGGTCAAGGCCAAGGGTATTTTACACTACAAGGGGGAAGGGTGGCACCCTGGCATCTTGCCAATAGGAGAGGGTCAACCAGGGTGATTGACAAGACAGGGTGATACCACCAAGGGGTTGGGATAGGGGGGTCAGGGGAATGGAATGAACCATTTACAATTTGATTACACACTGTAACAAAGGCCTTTTTGCTTTGGTTGTTAAAAATGCATCTAATATTCATCTCAGGTCATGATATATATGATATGCTAATATGTTTATTTGGAGTTATTGATTAAAGTTGCTTTTGAATTGTATAAAAATAGGTACAGTCACAAGACCTTTTCATCTTCTTTTGCACTAAAGTATTTGTTGGGAATTAGTGCTGATATGGGAAAAGAAAGACAGCATGATTTTGTCTTTACTCCAAATTCTTGGCATGTAGTGGGTCATCAAAGGAAGCTGAATAGCTGGCATGCATCCTGCTCCAGTTGGCATGTGGTCCGTGGTAGGTACAGTGCCAGCCAATACTTTGTAGTGTGGCTCCTGGGTTGGAATTTTGCATAATTTGCATCCTATGTCTGTAGAGAACTTTCATTGTTCTTCTTGTCCCATCAGGAAAACGGAGTCGAGTTTTGAACTTTTGCTTATACTGTACTGTTAGGACAAAATGTAGTTTTGGGGCATTTTTTAGGAGGCTTCCCTCTGAAGTGTTGAGACTGGATATACTTTTGTGCTTCCTTTTGAAACAAAATTGAATGTGGCACTGAATAGTCCATTCATATTTTTCAACTAACAACATCCTGACAGATGGCTTAATGTGTGACTGGGACAGTTTTAATAGCATCAAGAAGTCACATATTTCTGAAGATGATATGAATGAATATCTGGAATAAACTGCATAAAAAATCAGTAGTGTGGATACAAAGCATTATCTTCAAAAGGAGCATTCTGGAAATAGGTTATGTAACTTTCCACCGAGAAGCAACCGCATCTTCAGTCATCCTAGAATTTATTTTATCAAGTGCAATTCTTGCACCCTGTGGTTAACAAATATGATTGATTTTAAAGCCAAAAGAGGCATAATTGGAATATAATCGAGAGACTTTGACCTTAGACTGCCTTTTGTATTTCACAATATCTGAAGTATTTGACAGAGAGGAATAAGTTGTCTACACTGATAAATAGCAAAATCATATTTCTACAGGACATAGAAACAGCAAACCAAAATATGTTATTGTAAAAAAAGAGATGAAAATTCTGGCTGCCTTTTTTTTCTACTTTAGTGCATGACCTGTTTTACAGAAGAGCTCAATGTAGCTACTGTGTGGCTGAAGTAGCCACTTGGTGTGTGTTAGTGTGACATTTGTAGATACTTTAAATTGGAGTTGAAAGTGTTTCCCTAACTGGTTGGTCCAACTTCCTTAAGAGAACCTTAACAAGACCTGATAGTCTGATCAAGCAAGTAACCAGTGTCCTGGTTTTGAACTGTGATTGTCCTTTCCATAATTAGTTGTGACTAGAAAATATAGAATGTTAACGCTTCTATTATCAAATCTTCTCTGCATCTTAAATAGTCTAAGGTTACAAGTGAATTTAGTCAACTTTTGATTAACTGAATACATATGATATTGTTAACTTCTAACCATTTTATAAGTGGATGGTCTAAGGTTTCTGACTATCAATATTATTAAGCATGTTGGACAAATATACCCTAACTGGGTTTGGATTTCCATTTTGCTGGACTATGTACAAAATTGTTTACCTAAAAATTTGTTGAGTAAACCAATCTTAGTGTAAAAAGACAAGAAGTATCTGGACAGTGTGAAAGGCTGCTTTTTTTATAATAAAAAGAACTAATTTTCTTTCTGTGCCACGTAGTTCTAGTTAGCTCTTTGACTTTATGTCTAATTAGGCACTTAATTTTTGTCTTTGAAGACTTTAGGGCTCTCTGAATAAATTCCAAGTTTCCAGAAATGAAGTAGGGAATGAAGAAATAAATGTTTGTCTCTTTAATTGCTTTCAGACTCATTCTTGCTAGCTCTCTTTGAACTGCAGACTATAAGAGGCACATTTTGACCCTAGTGCTGAAATTGGATTTTCTAATATAAAACTCTCTGTCCATGCGAAATCTCAAAGCCTGTGTTCATAGCTCACACAGATTGATGCATATCACAAACCCAGAAGCTTTTCAGCACAGCACGTTGCTGCACAAATAACAAAAGATACATGAGTAATGTATGACATTCTCTTCCCTTTTTTTACATTTTCAACAAAGTCTGAGATTTTTCTTACAACATTGTCTTTGAAACACATTCTAAATCCAAGATTAAATTTACACTTTTCAACTGTGAAGGCACGGAACCTTGAGGAAGTAGCGCAGAGGGCAGCATGATTGAAAGGAGACAGGATAAAGCAATTTGAGTCTTATACATAACATCAGTCTAATAACCACTTGTGAGTCCCTGAATATTAACCTTCATGCAAAATTGGTTTTAGAGTAAGTTCTCATTATACGAGTGATGCTGGAAAGTGATGCTGGTTTGGAAATATATCCAAAGAGTTTTGCAAACCTGTGAGAGGTGGCTGGAACCAAACCCAGACCTGATATTTTTTGCAGACTGAATTATTTTCAGATACAAGATTCTGTATCAGGCATAACACAAACTGTGGAATGTCTTTAATGTTGACACCTTAGTTTAAGTAGCTACAGAGATTGATATTGCAAATAAAATATCAGTGCTGCTGAGCTATATACTGTAATGTTTTACTACCAGAAACATACATTTGGAGGTTGGGCTGCCAGCATTCTATTGTCCTGTACATCTGCTCCTCTTGCACTGCACTACTTTGTAATGTAATTATTGCCAAGAAGATTGTATTTCTCAACCCCCATGAATATATTTTTAGTCACCTTAGTCTTTCTGTGGCTCAGTTCTGGTTTATAAAATGGAGATTAGCAATGGCGTCTTTCTTCTCTCCTCTTGTCTTTAAAATAAGAGTTTAGATGAGGCCTGCCTCGTTTTGTTACTATTGTGATCAACTGCTCTGATCTTATTTATGTGAAATACTTCCATCCTCGTGTGTCTGTGGTGCAATAAGCTTTAAAATTGCATCCAATTAGGTTAAAAATTGCATTAAATAACCTACATACCAAAGAAGAAACACCCCTGGAAATCCCAAATGTGAATTATGAAATTGTGTGGTTGATTTTCTTCCTTTAAGAGCCCACTTCATTAGAACTTATCAGGCACTAATAATGTTAGACAAAAGTCTACCAATGAGGGAGTTGGCAAAGATATTCTTATACAGTTGTATGTAAATGGAAAAGATAGAGCTAGTTAATAGTCTAGAATGCTTTGTTGCATATCTCTTGGGAGTGTATCTTGGAGGCATCACTGAGGTTTAAATTAGGTATATTTGATATATGATAAAGCATGCTTTAATACTTTATTTGGAGAAAGTGGAGGAATATTTTCTTTACTGGAAAATTACTTTTAGAAATATATGATATTGGTGTTGTATCATATTTATTGTCTTGGTCTACACTTCATACCAGAGGGCTTGCAGAACAGAATGTATTATATGAAGCAGTGGTAACAACTATCTGAAGTATTTTGGTTTTCATCATGATTGGTATTCCAATTATATATTGCTCAAGTTTTATCTTATGCATCTATACCATTTAACTAAGATAGGCTTTAATAGGAAACATCTGGAGAAAACATTAGAAATGTTTACTGTGGAAAAGGCAGGACTGACATTGCTTGGCAGAACAAAATCCATAGCAGAGAATGAATGACAGAGACTGTGACAGCCTTTCTGCCAGCTGTTGATGGAGAAAATCTATCCCTTTCCAAAGAAGAACACAGTTTTGTTTTAGTCTTGAACATGAGGTTTTTTTGATTCCTTGGTAGTGTTGTTGGTTGTTAGGCTGATTATCCTAGAAGTGAACAGATAAATATTGCTTTCTTAATCATACAGTCATGACTTTGGGTATGCTGTTACTTCACTGTCTCTTAGGGTGTATCTTTGAAGATGACTGAAAATCTTGGCCTTGGTAGGTCATTTTGTAAACCATGGAGTTTTGTGAGTATGAGTACATTAATTGTTCTTGTGTGCTTTTTGGTAAGTTCAGGCTATGGCTTATCTAGGCCACTACACCTCAGACCTGACCACCACAAAACCAGATTGGCAGCTGAGAGAGGTGGAGGATTTTCTGATTGCTATAGTTGTATTGCTATTTAACTTTTTTTCAAACTGAATTTTATGAGTCTATAATTTGTTACTGTGTTAACATTGAGTTTTGATAATTGAGTTTTTGAGAGATAGGAGGAAGTGTGAGAGATTAGCCTTTTTGCTAAAGAAAACTGATTTTATAGAAAATACCCCATGTTCAACTGTAGACAAAACAGGAAGCTGAAGTAGATATGAATATTCAATGTTCATTCTGGAACACATACAGCAATGAGATGCTAAAAGTTGATATATATATATAATTTTATATCCACAGGCTTGTGTTTTCTATATGTGTACCTCTTGGTCTCAATTCTTGACAGTAGTTGAATTTTGGGTATCATTGGTATATCTGGTACAAAAATCTGGTTAAAGGTGCTCTGCAGCATCTGAATATTTCAGGACTTCTGTCAAACAGTCAACACCAGCACACAAACAGGAAATGCAATTATTGGTACTGTTGATACAGAGGAGAATCTTAGCAGCAGTCAGAAAAGAGCCAAAGTGGCTGTGATACAACCATGCTACTTACTTGTTAAGGTAGTCTAACATTTTCCACTATAATTCTGTTTTCAGTTGCTTTTAAGTAAGAACATTTTGGGCTGAAACTTTCCATGCTCAGTGTCTGCTTCAAGTTGTATTTTTCTTTAGTGTAAGTAGTTCAGGGGCTTTTTTAGCTTGAAATAGAGGAAAAAAATAAATGGTTTAGTGGAATATGTGCCCCAGTATAAATAGGGATTGATGGAATGCAAGTCCAACACTTGTATAATGTACTGTGGGATTATGCATCAAGTTTGATGGCACTGATGGAAGCAAATGGCCAATAATGCCTTATTAATAACTGCCGATATCTTTTATAAAAACATGTTAGATCATTTATTTATTTTTCTATCAAGGGACTTTAACATTTCTGTCTTCTGTAGCTCATTTGAAATATTAGGAAAAATAGCCACAGAAAAGTGATGACATTGGCCAATCCATGCAAAACATGAATAAAACATCTCTGTTTGTGTAAGGCCAAATTCAGTATCTCAGCTATCAAAGTCTTTTTGTTTGCTTGCTAGTTGTGTTCTTTTCCTGTGATCTGTTTCTAAAATACATGCTTCAGCTTAAAGCCACAGCAGCAACAAAGGATTTTCCTTGAATCTAGTGTTGCTTTTCTGATCTCTGTGCAAAAGATGATAACAAGGAAAATTCATCTGTTCTTGTTCAAGTATTTATGATTTTCTTCCCCCCCCCTTCCTATCCCAAGAGGCTGTAGGAGTGTAAGCAGTTTGACACAAATGTATATAGCCATAGGTTGGACTATGGGGGCAATGGGAACAGATAGGAACAAGTTTCCTTTGAAGCAAGGGTGTGAGAAAACAGAGAAAAGAATTTACAGTGCAACTCTGCAGATAAAAACATCAATTTATCTAGCACACTCTGTCTACCAATGCAGTAGAATTAAATGATTTTCCGTTTGGATACAAATTCCTCCACTCAAGGAAGGGCCTTTGCCCTTCTTCCCATTCTCTTGGTGCAAGTCTAGGGAAGAAAGCAGAAGCTTGTGTATACTTGTAAGGTGCTAAATACACTGTCACACTCTGGGTTACTGAAAACTGACTACTCCAAATGTTCTTCAAATGTCAAGTGAAAGGAAATACAAGTAAGAATGTGGTTATGAGTCCAGGAAACTTCTTTGGAAGCTATTGGTACAGGTAAATTATTTTTACTTTTGGCTGACCCTCAGCAAGAAATGGAAAGGAAATACCAATATCTACTGAATCAGTATTTTTATTAGACAAAATTTGTCTGTGTATAAAAAAGGGGGGATTGACTTTGGCTAAGGTCTAAAACATTATATGCACATATTCATTTTGAGTATTGCTGAATGCTTCCCAAACTGTTTTGTTTTCTTTTCTTTTTCATTATGTTTGGTTTGCTGAAAATCTGTTCTTCCTCTGTCATTGATTTCATATTTTCAAGGTTTTTTTTGTTCTTCTGTGGCAAATGTTATGGTATCATTTATAATTCAGTTACTCTTCTTTTTTTCTGTAGAGAAGATTATGCTAAAATAATCTAGTGAATATAGAACAGAAAAACCATTTGGATAACATCAGAAAATACAGCAAGACTAAAATAATGGCAGACTATAGCAGAAGAATGTTTATACTGGAGTTATTTCTCTTCTTATGAGTGTTCTGTTAAAATACAATTCTCTTTGGGGTTTATGTTTTGTTTTGTTGTTAAACTTTTGAAGTTAAAAATAGATGTACTTTCAATCTTTAACCAAGTTAACTTTTATTCTCAGAATTTAGACTATCATTGGCTAGTTTAAATATCTTTGGCTTGAGCTACGTAAACAGAAGCTGTTTTTATACACTTTTATATGATGATGTTTTTCTTTTAATGAGATTTTATTGTCTTACATGGCAAAATTACTCAGAAAATTACTATTACTTTTCCTTTCAGTAATTGGAAGAGAAAGTTATAGCTGCCACAATGTAATAAACTATTCTTATATGTAGCTAGAGACTCTGCCCCTTTTTCTGTTGAAGTTGAACCATACACCTACATGTTTAAGATTTATGGGGATGGGAATACAGTATCAGAAAAACCTTTAGCAGTAGCCCCATTAGAATGGATTTGTAAGAGTGATGTGCAATGGGCAGGTGGTGTTCCCAGCCACATTCTGTGTGTTTTGCCTAGCAGCTGTTCAATGACAGCATAGTCTTTGTGGTAAAGGTCGGAGGAAAAGGCTTTCCCATATCTGGTCTTTCCCGTGTCTTTCAGTGCTTCAGTGGTTAGCTACAGGTGGACTTCTAGCAGCAGCTGCTTGTCATGACTTTTCTCCGATCCACTGGATCTGCTTATACCATGTGACAATTTGGAAAAGTGCTGCATCCCAGCCTAATCTCTAGCTCAGGGCTAAGAATCCTTTCTTGAAAGGTGGGAGGTAAGGGTTTGACTGCTTTTTAGGCTGAGAAGTGTGACTACAGCACCAAATACACACTCACTAGATTACAGTGAAGCTGCACTAATGCTTCTGAGCATTTTTTGGTGAGAAAGGGATGAGCCAAATTGTTGATTTAGAAACACTGTGGAAGAGCATAAATTACCAGAATACCTAGGTTTAACAAACTTTGGAGTTTTGTTCAAAAAATAATGAAATATTATCACATCTATTTTACAGAGTGGAACAGGGACATAAAGATTAAGCCAAAAATGAACATGGTCCTTCCCAAGTTAAATGGAGGACCTGGAATGGAAAATTAATTTTTGTTGGATAATTCTGGCAAAGTTCTGTAAACCGCTAGATTATGATGGAAAAATTTCAACTTCACTAACCGTGCTTCTCTGTGACATGTTCTCTTGGTTAAAAGATGGAACATGTTTCTTTGTGAATCAGAGCATGTTGTGCTCTTGATTCTTGCTGTTGTTGACTTTGCCTCTTCTTTGTTCCTTCTTCCATTAAAGGGAAGGAGAGTAGGCTTGAAGAGAAGTAAGGCAACCTATTTTACTAGAGCCATGTGTCAGTTGTGCAGAGTCCAGATGACTTATTGTATGTATTGAACACATGAATTTTGATTTTGTTATCTACAGTACAGTTCTATTCTGTTTAAGTTCTTATTTCTAGCAAAGTTCTTGAGTGCGCTAAAAAAAAATTACTTTTTTTTTTTTTTTTATGTCCTGTTTTGGTCATTCCCACAGGTCCAGAGGGGATAGATATTTTGAATAGTTTTTTGGAATAGGATTTGATTTTATGATTCAAACACTTGAAACTGTCGTGACATTACTGAATATTTTGATACTGTTGAACCATTTTGACAATAGGTCCTTTCAGAGGGATTTCAGAGGGCTGTTTGGTAAGAAGGACTTCTCCCTATTTCCAGAAATATCCTTTCTTTAGTGAGGTGTGTAAGAGCATCCTGTGCATCCTGTAATGCTTTGTGCTCACCTCTCATTCAGTGTACTCCTTTCCTTTCTGGAGTTTCCCTGGAATGTGGACTTCTACAGCATTTTTTCTCTTATTTTTTTGAGACTTGCATGTTCCAATTATGTGAGCACGACCTCTGTAGTTTATTATGGAACTGTGGTGGTAAAGTACAACCTGACTTCAGTCTCTACACCAGATCCTTGCTGGAGTACAAAGGTCATTTCTAGCACTCTGTTCATGGAAGGAAGACCTCTTGGAAGTCTGGACAACAGGGTTGTGGTTATAGAGTGTGAAAAAGCTTGGTATGAAGAAGAGAGCACAATATTACAGGTGCTAAGAGATCACATAAGTGTCAGCATCTCATAATTTTGGAACTAAGTGAGTCATGGTGTAGTATTATCAGAATGAAGAATGGAAAGCCTCTATAGAGGGAGGAAAATGGATGGATGTGGTGTTACACTCCATAAAATGAGGGAAGGGTACCATTAAGTTAGAACTCTGAACCTTTGCTGTTTAAGCCAAATACTGGCAATATTGTAACCTGTTTATGATGTGAAGTAAATAACCCATAGTGCCCCTTAATTATTTTATGTCAATAAGAAACCTGGAGGTATTTAAAAGAAGCTTTTCTTCATTTTTGTGTGGTAACTGCAAAAACTTGAGCTGTCCTGTGTATACTAATACATGGTCTTGTACTTTCATTTAGAGGAAAGATTTTCTGTACATGCACATAAGAATGTTTCCTTTATGTCATTATATCACTTTTATCTTGTTTGGACTCCACTTACTGATCTCTTCTCTTGTGAGCTGATCATGTTTCAAGTGGTGGAAGTCACAGTAGCTCTGTTATGGCCATATATTTTAAAACAAACAAATAAAATTTGCTGCTTTTATGCCACTAACAACAACTATTCATTATTATAACAGATTTCCTGGTATATTTTGAACTAAAGTCTTACTTTTTAAAGAAGGATTTTTAATTTTAAAGGATTTGCTATATTTGGGAAGGAGACAATGATTTTAGCACATTGCAGGAGACTCAGGTACTTTCTCAGTGTGGCAATATCTGTGTGTAATGCTACAAAGGATCCAGAGTTTAAAAATGGCTACCTACATTTCTGTCTGTTTGCAGGTACTCCATTTATGCCAGTAGATGGTTTTAATTCCATATCAAGGCCTGCATCCAGGATATGTGAGATTAATAAGCTGGGTCCAATTAAGTAGATTTACATTTAGTTTGGTTTTTTTGCCTCCCAGTGAAAATGGCTGGAATATTTGACACTGACAACAATCCGATGTTTCTCCAGTGCTGGTTAGGACTAGACAATCTTTGGTGTTGAGTGATGATTTGTTTTCTGAGTGATGCATTAAAGGTTTTTCAGAACTGGCATTGGTCCATGAATCTTTTCATAAATTGGGAAGGAAGATTGTCGAGTCCACAAGTGTTTGGGACTTGTAGGTATTTGCCATTTGCTAGGGGAAGTTCCGTTGCCTTGAGTCTGAATGATTAAGTTCCTTTTAGGGAACTATCAGCAAAAAACTTAAGTCACAGAGTAATAGAGTAATATTCACTGCTGTAATAGAGTCTACACGTAGTTTAGTTCACTCTATGTCAGGTTGTATTCTAAATTTCATGTTCATTAATGTCAGAGATTTAGTAAAGATGATAGATCCTTAATTTTTTTTATTGAAATTTTAGAATTTGGATTATCATCTTTGACTATTTTTTCCATACTTCATAATTTATTCTATCTTTTGAGATAAAAATTTTATTTATAATGTACCAACTAAGACAACACGTAATGTGTCTGTATTAATATGCCTTATATATGCATAGTCTATCTGACAAATAATTATTTTACTAGATAAAGAATAGTCTAAAACAATCCCATGTGTCTGCATGTGACTCTCACAAGTTTTGTGGTGTGGAATTTTTTCAGGATTTATTTCAAAACTACTTTTTTTTTTTTTTTTAAGTAAAATAATGCTGACATAAGATCTCAGTACTACCATTTTCATAGTATCAGTATGCCCATGACTTTCAGTGAATTTTGGGGTGGTGTCCTGATGCAGTTTTGCATTGGCACTTTTTCATTATTTGAGGCTGCACCAGTAAAATTTTAATTTTCTCCTTGGAAAGCAATTTTCCCATTTTCTTTTGAGAAACAAAGTCAGGCAGTATACTCTTTCTCGTTGATGATACCTGCAGCAGTTTTATTATTATTGAATTGGTATTGAATTCTATACTGTTCAATTAAACACAGCAAAGACCTGTATAGAAACTGAAAAAAATTTACTTAACATTGGAGTTATGTAATTTGGAAAGGTATTAGATTCTACTTAAAAGAAAGGATTTAAATTCCAAAGAACATAATTTAAAATATATATTTAAAAGGATAATTTTTTACCTGCTTCTTGAAGTACACTTAATGTTTAGTTATTTATTGGGGAAAGAGTGCAGTATTCTTTCTAAATACTCTTTTAAAATTCTTTTTCTTTAATTTGAGTTAATTTAAGCATTTGCTAAATTATCCCAAATTATAGAAATCAATTCTAAGATATTGATGACTTTCTGATATCTGTTTAGCTATGATTAAAATTTTCTGCCTTCTCTGTGGGCTATATATTTAGTGTTTTCATACTACAACTTAATGCTTCTAAAATGTCTGGGTTTTTTTTAATAGTGAAAATATAAACTCATTGTTTTTTAGGCTTACATATATGAAATGCGTTCAAGCACTTTTTTACATAAACTGGGGAGACACACGGAATCTGTAATCAATGTCAGTTTTAATCCCTCATCTCCACAGGTAAGCCATTGCTTTTTTTCTCTTTAATTTCCTCAGTAATGAAAACATGTAAAATAATTGTGATTTTATAATTTTAAAGTTAAAAAATTACAACTTCGTGGCGGTCTTGCTTTTTTATTCTGTAGTCTTTTTTATTTACATGCCAATGTGCTGTGCATCTGTAGGGCTGTTCATCTACTTCCAGCTGTAGTGAGGTTATTGTGCCAATTATAAACTCATGCAAAATTCCACATGAGTACAGAGAAAAAATGCCCTGACTAAGGACCTGCAAAGAAATCTTCTTGCCTGGGAACTCTTCTGAACCTATACATGTTAGATGTTGGGAAAAGGTACATCCATGTGAAATTACCTGAATAGACTGTTAATTCAGAGAATGTAGCAGAGAAATAAGTGGGGACAGGGAAAGGACAAGGGCCTCGGGCTTGCTGGCATTACTCAAAGGCCTGAAAGCTTTAGAAAGCAACATTATTTTAAGTGTGCTGTGTCAGAATAGCTACTGAAATAGCTTTATCACAATATTTTGAAAAACTGTTACTGTTGTGCTTTGAGCCTTTTAGATATCTATAGGTGAAAAGGACTTCAAGGAAGTTAGGCATTATGAAGTAACAATTTCTGGTTTTCAGTGATCATTATACTACACTAATTAGCAGCATTATATTTCAATGTTATGGTTTAATTGTAGTGCAGCAATATATACAAAGAAGTTTGTTTTCTAAGTTTTATTTTGACACCCAAGCTTCCCTGCAGCTAGTTTATCATATAAATTCTTTGTATGCTGTTTTTAATCCTGTGAATTTGCCTGCTGGGATGCATTTTGGTGGAAAATGTCTGATTAGGGTTTAATTGTTAAAAGTCTAGAGGCTCAATTGCAGTAGCAGTATGAAGCAAGGCTTGGAAATAACTAAGTTCAGGAAAATCAGTTGTTGATCAAGGGGGCAGAATCTACAAATGATGTAAAATAAACTTAGGCTGTGGCTCCAAGTCAGACTGGTATGAGAGTGTGCCTTGGGGCACAAACCCTTTAATACTGAATTTTATCATACATCACACAGTCAATTAAATATTATAGTTAGAGCCAAATCTGAAGTTCAAGAGCCACAAACCCTTTCCTTGTAGAGCTCTTTCCTGAGAAACAAGGTCTGTGGTCTTGAACCAGCTAATGACTTTCCTCATAGCTTCTGTTGTGGGGAAAGACCTTGAAGATGATTTTATCAGAAACACTTTACTAAAAAGCAAAGAATGTGTAAAACTGCTACAAATTTACAGATGAAATGTAAATTTGATTAACCAAATAATTCTGCATGATATACAATACAAAATGCTTTCTTAGTAATTATTTTGGGGGGAGTTATAGAAACAAAAACCAAAACAAAAACCCCCCAAAACCTACCTGGGCTTTCCAACATAGAATATAGCATGAAATTACATTGCAAGACACTAGGAGAAGCTGCTAAGCAATGCCATGAAAAGCTTGTAGAGTAGAAAAGAAGAAACCTGCAAATTAACCAGAAAAGAATAATCCCATACCTTGAAAATATGGCTTTGTATTGGCCAGTCAGAGTTTCCAATACTGGAAGATTTTTGTACCCATTGCTACCATTGGTTAGGGATTTAAAATTGACTCTATTCTTGTTTCATCCAATGTTTGAATGAATGCAATTAAAGTTTATATTGGGTTCTGAACAGCCACTGCATAAAGCCCATTGCATTCAAAGGGAAACACTGGCAGGAGAAAGAGAAATGGGTGAAAAAGATGAGTGAAATTCAGACATAGCTAAGCTCTCTGCTGTGTAAACATCCAGCCAGAAGTGAGGTGTTCTGTCTTTGCTCCAGTTCAGTTGTTGCTTGCTCAGCACTGGTCCATGAGGTAGCTTATTCCAACCATTCTTATAACTCTCACTTGCATAAGTGCTCTTCCAGTAAAGAGGGGAAAACCCTGGATGGATATGTTATTATTATAGGGAGCATTGTTGCTTTCATCATATGGTACTCTGCAATGATTTATGAAATGATTGCTATGAAAGCTGGGGAAAGGGAATAAGTTACAAAATTTGCATTTATCTTAATTTTCAAGATGATTTCTCAGTTTTAGCTCCTTATTGTCACTTCCTGTTTTCCACTCATTGTTCAAAATTTATGTAGGGAAGAATGTTTATCTTACCAAAACAATTAGTAGCATTTCAATCTGTTTTACAGAATATATATTAAGGGTTATTTTATTGTTTAACTATAATAACTGTAGTTATTAACCATATTTGAGTCAGTCTAAGTTGAAAAAGGGTGAGTCTTATCTTCCAAATATGGAAACAATAAATAATCTCTGTGTTTTTGAATTTTTTTTTTAAATTCACCATCATGTTCAATATCCTTCTCTTTTCCATCATCAAATGTACAGATTTATTATGATGGTAATAATCAAAAATAGAAGGGACAGCAGTTAATGCAATTTGTCCTAATTATCCATGAGTTGTTACAGAGCAACTTGTAAATGTACCAAGACACTCATGTAAAGCAGTCCAAGGCAGCTGCATGTGCCCTTTCTAATTCTGTAAGACTCTAAGAGTTATGAGAGGTAGAATTTAGGGTAAAAAGATCTCTTCAAAAGGTAACAGCACCTGTAGTGTTGTTGAGCAAACAAATGATTGTGACATGAATTAAACTTTGATGGTTTTTCAGGTAAGATAGTGCTTTTAAAAAATTTATTAACAGTCATTAATTGATAAAACTGTGTCATATAAAAGCCTACAACAGGTTAAAAATCTTGAGATAGTCTTCAGGATTGGAGAATTGCATAACTGTTCAACTTCGAAACAGTTAAATGGATTTAGAAACTGAGTCAAAGCAGAGAAATGCCAGTCTACAAATCTTCAGGGAAAAGACAATCTTTAACTCTACCCACCTTTGGGAGATTCTCAAAGTGGGCTTGGTTTCCTACAGTGTCTTATTTGATTGCTGCCAGTGGTTATGTTTGCAGATCTTGGCCCTTGCCATCTTAAAAACTGCTTTGACAGAAAAGAACATAGAGCTTTGGGCTCTCCTGCCACAAGGGTGGTTGCGCCTGTGGGTCGCTAGGATACTAGTATGACACAGCAGATAGTCCTATGGAATTTATTCCAAACCCTAAGAATTCAAAATTAAGAGTTCATCACTCACATGTATGTCTCTGTTTATAGCAGAAGGATAATTTCTTATTGGCCTCGGTGCCTTTGTTCCAAAGCTGCCCGGCTGACCCTGGCACGGGGGCAGCTCTGAAGGTTCCATTTATAGCTCGCCGCTATATCGGAACTTGTGGGTTCTTTTCACTGAGACACCTTTACAGACGGCGCAAATGAGGCAGAAAGAAGGTCCCTGCTACCAGGTTTGGAATGTTTGTTTTATTGTTCCATGGTGGAAAGCAGCCAGTCAGGGGTCCTGACCTGGTGGAATTCCGCGGCAGCAGGGTGTCTCAATGCCTCTACACCGTGTTTTTATGTGGGGGAGGTCTTTACAACAGATAACAGCGGAATCCAATAAGAAAAATACAGAGGATGGTACAGGATGGGATTGACAGCAATTATCACCAGTGGGAAAAGAGGGTGGGGGGAAATCTGGAAATCAGCCAATAACTTGACCAGCTTCTCAGAACTTTCTCGAAGAAGGGGAAAGGTTTTGGGGTGAATGACAGGGCTCCGGGGGTGGGGGATTTTAACTGACACATACAAACTTCAGGAAAAACCAAAGGGGAGTTTTGGGCAGGGATTACAGAACAGACCATTTACTTAAACTAAACAATAGCTAATAAACATAAAAAAGCTAAAATGCACCACCACAATTTCTTTTGCGGTTTCTAACAAACTCCAACAATGTTGTGTATCAATATAGTAAAATATGAGTAGATGTTGTTTAGTGCAAAAAAATTGTTTATGCCAAAAAATTTTTGCATGTAAATATGAAAACATATGAAGAAGGATGGCAGATTTTAGAAGAGAAATAAAGAGCCTCCTATAAGCTAGAAAGGACAGTATAATTCAGTTTAATCATTGAATACTCCATGCACTATAAGTGTGTTGCCAGAAAAAAACCAGCTGTACACCACATGAGTTTTAGATAAATAGGCTTGCAGAGGCAAGCATCTCATTTCATAGCATATCTGTCATAAAATCTTTATGGTACTTCTTACAAGGGTAGATACTTTATTGAGTGGCACTGCTGGGCTGAAAGGGCTGGTATGGAACAATTGGTTACTCCACTGTTCAATGTGAATTTCGTTTACCAACTATCTAGACAGGCTTCCCTGTGGACTGGAAAGAGAGAGGACTGGCTGGGAGCAGGAAGGAAAGGCACTAACTATAGTCATAGGGATAATTTGAGAACAGATAGCTTCTTGGAAACTTATCAGAGAGTGAATGAGAGAATGGTGGAGACTAAGGACTAGAGGAAAAGAACATATGTATGGAGTGAAGTGATGATGCTGGAGAGATGAAGAGAGTGCCTAGAGGGAGGAAATGAAAGCCCTAAGTAAGAGATGAAAGCTGCAAAGTTAAGAATTATAGTTTCTGCACTTCTAGTTAAGTATTTTTTTTTCTGAAAAAGATAGGAAAAGTAAGATGCCTGTGACCTAATTTTCAGAGCTGCTGAGAACCAGAGGCTGCTCTTGACTTAATAGTTCTGAAAATTGGTGTGTTTGGTGTCTTAGAAAAAAATCAATCTTTTCAAAGGAAATAAAGGGAAGCTTCCAGATGAGATAAACCTCACTTGCTCTCTTCACACACTACACAGCTGTCTTGTCGGACCCAATAATACAATATTGAAAGGGATAAGCAAGTGACAATCTGCTTTTCATTCTCCGTGAAGGGGCATGTAGAAAAGTATTTGTGAAGTGTACTTTGAATACAGTCTTCTCTGTCTGGAGGAGCTGAAGTGAGGAAGATTTGCCAAACAGGAAGAACTAGAGGATTAATGGTTAGGACTTTGCTCAGCTACATCTTTTTAACAGAGAAATAAAATTTACAATTCAATTCTCTTATGTAGCACTTTAAGAAGCTGTCAAGGTGCCTTATTTCTCTTTCTTGAAAAGCATTGCATTTAACTTTCTGAACAGATAGTATTCATAGAATGGAGTTGAACATTTGCTGATACTAGAAACCATTCTGTGGGAAGCTCCTGTTCTAAAGTTTTTGGGCTTTTCATATTGAACAGGTACAAAGCTCCTTCCTCCATTTCAATTAAAATTCAGGCATTTGCATTCCAAGAAGATTCTTCCTGCCTACATAGTCTTTGAGAAATTTAAAGCCAAATCAATTGGCAGTGATGATGCAAACATATAATGGATGTGTAACAAATCAGAGTTCAGCCATTAAAAATATATATTTACATGAAATACAAGCAAAATGAAGTGTGGAATAAGCTGCATTCTAAATGAGCTTTGGAAAAGGGAAAGCTAAGTCTTAGCTAACAGATTAAATATGAAAAGCAAAACAGACTCAACTTCTGTCTTAAATTAAAATAGCAACATAAAATGATTCCAGCTGACTGAAGGAGTATGATATAGCCACACCAAACATCTTGGCCTAGATCCTGCTGTATCTGAACTGTCTTCAGCATAAAGGGAGAAAGGCGCAAAGCAGAAATTCTTTAAAGCTGCCTTTTGTGCCTCTCTTCTTCCAGTCCACTTCATAAAGTACAGCAGTCTCAGAAGTGCTTGATTCTGCACTCCCTGAAAAGTTTTCCGTGTGAGTTGATCTGGTAACTGGGGAGACTTTTACTTTGCCTTCTTGCTTTCAGGGCCTGTGCTGTGTGGTGGGGTAGGCAGGGAAAAGTACAGGTTGATAAGGGGATCCTGTGTCCCTTTCTCTTATCCCATAGAAGTATTCAACATCTGCAATCATCACTGTTCCTAGCTGCTGTGCTTCTGAAGAGTGCTGTTTGAAATATTTTAAAATTATGCTAATACATGCATTAAAATGCTGATATTGTCACCTGAAGGGACTGGTTAATCTATGCTTTTTCATAAATCATTCACAATGTATCTGTTTGGAATATTGCGGTGCTGAGACACTGTGACATGGATTTTTTTACATAATTGTGGCTGTATTGTATCCAGTTCTTTCTATCTAGTTATTTGCTCAATAAGAACATTTCTTGGAAGAAGTAGATAACTTCCCTGCTGATATATCCTGCCATGCCATGCCATGCCATATCAGTTCACACCAGACACAAACACAGATATGGGACTTATTCCAACATTTAATACCTTAATTTCTGCTCCTCTGCTAGCATCTGGGGAGAATGACACTGCCTCTGCCACTACCATTTTCTTCTGTGACCAGGTTATGAGTGACCAACACTGTTCATTGCAGAGAGAAGCTAGATCTGGAGAAAGAAAAATGACAATTATGAAGACTCTTTTAAAATGTCAGAGTAATATGTGTATGATTATTTAACCCGAGTCATAGGTACATTAAATACAATCTATTTCCAATCACTCTGCCCTGGACTGGGTTGCCACCCATAAGACCAAGTTGCTCAGGGCCCCATCCAACTTGGTCTTTAACCCTTCCAGAGATGGGGCATTCACAACCTTCCTGGCCAAACTCTGCCTTTGCTTCGCTATTCTTTGAGTAAAGTATTTCTTCCAAACATCTATCCTAAATCTCTCTCTCAATCCCCCTATGTCTTATCACTATCTGACTGTATAAAGGGTCATTCTCCTTTTCTAAAAAACCCTTTAAGCACTGCAGGACCACAGTAAGATCTTCCTGGAGCCATCTTTTCTCCAGGATGAATAACACCAGCTCTCTCAGTTTGTCTTTGGAGAGGTGCTCCCCTCCTCTGGTCATTTTGTGGACATACCCCAACAGGTACATATCTTCCTTGTGCTGAGGACCCAAGAGCTGGATGCATTATCCCAGGCTAGGTCTCCTTGAAAGCAGAGTGAAGTTGGAGAATCACATTCCTTGACCTGCTGGCCACACTTCTTATGCACAGCCCAGGATGTGACTGGCCTTCTGGGCTGTGAGCTCACACTCCTGTCTTGTGTTCAGCTTCTCATCCATGAGAATCCTCAAGTCCTCTTCTGCAGGGCTGCTGTCAATTAGTTCTCACAGTCTCATGGCTGGGATTGCTCTGACCCAGGTGCAGCACCTTGCACTTTGACTTACTGAACCTCATGAAGTTCTCACAAGCCCATTTCTCACATTTGGCCAAATCCCTCTGGATGGCATCCCTTCTTTCTGTTATGTCAATGGCACCAGTCAGCTTCAGGTCATCTTGTAGACTTGCTGAGAGTGCAGTCAATCCCACTGTCTTTTAAATGACAAAGATATTAGAGACCATCAAGACAACCAAGACACAGCCCTAGGGACAGCTGTCATTGCTGGCCACCTAGACATAGAGTCACAACAGGCTGGCTGTGCTCATCCAGCCAATTCCTTATTCAACCTTCAAATCCACTCTTTAAATCCACGTCATGTGGGTTCTTGTCAAAGGCCTTCACACAAGTCTAGGTAGATGACAACAGTCAGTTTTCCCCTGTGGACCATAGAAATCACTCCATCTTAGCAGGCCTTCATATTCTGTGAGGAGCAGCTAAGGACTTTGAGCTTGTCAAGTTTGGAGAAAAGGCTGAGCAGTGGCCTCATTGCTCTCTACAGCTTCATGAGGAGGGAACATGAAGAGTGAGGTGCTGATCTCTTTTCCCTAGTGTCTGGAGACAGGACATGTGGGAATGGCTCAAAGATATATCCATTAGAGGAGGTTTAGAGTTGGCGTGATGAAATATTTCTTTACAGAGCGGATGGTGAAACACTGGAATTGGTCAATGCACCATGCTTTAATATCATGCTTTAATTTTGGTCAGCCCTGAAATGATCAGAGAATTGGATTAGATGATCCTTGATCTTCCAGTTTAATTCTGTTCTATTCTATTTAATTCTAATTCAAATTCAATTTATAATAAAAATTTAAATTTCTATCTCTTCTTTCCCTAGCAGTACATGCTGAGGAAATGTCTCATATTTCTTCCCAGCCCTGCATTAGCAGAAGAGACTGAATGACTAATCATGTTCCAGCCTAGGTGTTGGCTGTGTCACTTTGTGGGAAGAATGCATGAACCTTCTGATGGGTGTGAGAGCTGTGGATCACCTTATGATGATTTGAAGGACTGAACAAATTTTCAAAAAACATGTGGGAGGTGTGGTTTTTTAAAGTTTGTGTTCATCAAGTTTAGCTTGCTTTCCATGGGATGTCAAACCCCTGCATCTCTGACGCTTGCAAGGCTCAAAGACAAAGTGCTCAGCCTGAAGCAGGGTGTGCTCCTGAACTAAATGGTTGCAAAGTTTTTGAGGTGAGCAATACCAATACCTGCTCATTTCCCTGTGGATTTTTTTTTCTCCTTGTAATCAATTTTAGAAATACCTGACCTGTTTTCTGTGGAAAAAAATGCTAAAACAAGAGAGTTTGAGAATAGCAGTGCTCATCAGAGCAAATGTCCAATGCTCTTCTCCAAGGTGGTCAACCATCATTGTTTAAAGGAAAGCTTGTGAGTTGTGTGTTTCTGCTCCTGCCAGGATCCAGGGAATGTAGATCTCCTATGGCTGGGACTGGCATTCCCCGGAGCCTCCAATCACATGGTGTCCTGCCAAGCACCTTGCAGGGGATGTCTCTCAGCTCAGCCTGGGTCCTCGTTGGGAGTTAGATTTCTTTTTTCTTTTTCTTCTTACTTATAGAGTTTTCCCCCATATGTTGCTAAGGAACTAATTACTGGATATTTATGGGTACTCAGGCAGAACAGAGGGAGCCAGAAGAGAACCTGGCTACACCTTTTGTCTCTCTGGGGATGTCTCTTAAAGGGGGAGGCAACATGAATTCTTTGGGGCAGATAAAAGACAGAGCAGGAGGCAGTTTCGCTGCATCTTGCTCTCTCTGGAGAGAACACAGCCGGGCTGGTTTCTTTCTGCTTGCTGCGGGAGAAGTTCCACTGCCACCAGAAAATGTCCAGTTCCTGAGAAAATCTACCATCTCTGCTTGGTGTGACCTGCACCTCCCCCTTCCCTGCATGGGACATCCAGGCCCCTCACTGCAGGGGCACCAAGACCAAACTGCCCTGGATTTTGGGAGGCAAGGCTTTCAAAGTTCTTGGTACTGGTTTGTTAATTTATGTTGTAGTTTTTGATTTTTTTTCTTTGTTTGCTTTGTTATACATACTAGTAAAGAGCTGCTATTTCCTATTCCCATACCTCTGCCTGAAAAAAAGCCCTTTTAAATTTTTTTTTCTAAATTACAATAATTGGGAGGGAGGGGATTTGAATTGTCCAGATATCTCTCTTTCAAACCAAGACAGCCCTGCAGTCCTGTCTGAGCGATGCTGTAGGTGTGTCCACATCTGACCTCATTTCCTTGGTGGGCCTGGGAGCTGTACTGCAGAGAGCTGCTCTATGGATGTCTCAAACTAGGCCATAGCTTCTTAGGCATAACTCAACACATAATATAACATAATTATTCTATTTTATTCTATTTCCTGTACTCACCATGAGCTGAATAAAGATGAGACTGTCATTTGCCTGAAATGCCAGGGGTTTTCAGCTCCAAAACCACTTTCAAGGACACGTCACAAAGATTACAAGTGGAGACAGGATTTCTGTTTATTTTCTTTTGTCTTTCTGAATCTGTTTCAGAGCCAATGCTCAGAAGAATTTAAACTGTCTCACAATCTTCAGATTATTCTAGTTTTCTTACAGCTAATGCATACATGTCAAATCTTATCATTTAGTGGTCTTTTCTGAATCAAAAAATGTGTTAAAATCTATTTATTAATTTATTATGGATTACTGAGTATAACTTTATTTAAGATAAAAATTATTTTATGAGCAAATTTTTCTCTTGGCATGACTCTATAGACTTTGCTCTCATGAGGTCTCCATCTTGTGTCTTTCTAAAGTGAAGGAATTATTTTTGTATCAAAAATGCTTAAAGAAGATAGGTCTATCTTTTTATCTAGAATTTTTGGGACAAAGTGAAGCCTTTTCCTTATTAACATCCATTTAGAAAATGGATGCATTTAGAAAACTGCACCCATTTAGAAAATTGTTTAACTTTCTCAAGGGAAATACAATGGCTTTAATGCAGAGGCCTTGAGAAATGATAAGGATAACTAAATCCCAAAGAAATACCTGGAATTGCTCTCTACCCATATTTGTCTGAATGGTGTATATATTTATCATCTATGTGTACCATATCCACTATACCTAGACACATTAAAAATGCACTTAATATTAATGAAAGAAGCACTTTTCTGATGAAGTGTGAAAGCTGTGAAATTCTACATTGAATTAATAATGCCAGGATTTTTTTTTAACTTAGCTTTTTTACTTCTACAGACATTTGACCCTGATTAGAGAAAACAGCTTTATTAATACATTTATAATATGTTGCTTTCTTTACTTGCAAATTTAGCAATTTAATAAAATATGAAATTTTGAAACAAGTAGAAAATAAAATTACTTTGTTGTGCAACTTTTACTAACACAGGTCTTAAAAATTGACTAGTGAAATGTGAATCTTGTTTCTCACTGTCATGCCAAGATAAATTTCTGGCAAAGGCATTTTATTAGTGTATCCAAAAGCAGATATTAGTGCTCATAGTTTTAAATATTATAAATTTGAATATTCAGCAAAAATAGATTTTTTTCTGTTTGCTTACAGTCAAGACAGAATCATCTATGGTCTCACAGTATACATTCAGAACTCAAGGCCATAAGTTCAACAGTATTTGTTAGGAACAGGAAGTTTCCTGGGTTGTGACACAAGTTCGTCAAGTATGGCTTTCTCAGACATAAACTCTATGGATCATGTAAAGATTAAAGGAACTTCCTTTCTGCAGTTGTTTTCACTCATCTTTAGGTGTTTTTTCTGTTTGTGTTTGGGTTTTTTCTCCTTTCAAGCATTTGAAAAAAAAAAAAAAAGAAAAAAAGAGGGATCTTTCAAAGTGTTGAAATTTGCTGGAGATATTTTAATGTTCAGGAATTTCATGGGTGAGGTTAAAATTAGTATATCTACTATCAATATAAAAATGTTCCCCACTGGTAAAAATGTTAAAAGAAAAATTATTGATATACCAATAGCATATTTCCCAGGATTAGTTATGGACTCCATAGGGAGAATTACTCCTGAATATCTATGGCAGTTCAAAAGTTTTGAGAGCCAGCTTTTCCATACCATTTTTTCCCCTAGTCCTATATGGTCTGGCATACTGAAGGCAGTGAAAAATGATATATAACATTAAGTCTTTTATTTTAGGCAAGAGATTCCTCTTGCCTAAATGCTGATACAAATGCTGATGATGTGTAGGCAGTTTGAGTCCATTAGCCTTTATTAGCTCTGTCTCAGCAGTGGGCCTGCAAAGGCACCAGTTGGTCTTCACTGTTTTAAAATAGATCATGCTGAAATGTAACACACGACATTGCAAGATGAGATGGTGCTTTTTACAATTAGAATTCTAGGTTTGAGATAGCATGATGAGTGTAGGATAGGAGCCTTTGTAGGGCAGAGTAATTGAAAATTAATTACTCACTTCAAATTTGGACAGAACACCAAGGATGAGAAGCTTGTAACAGTCAAAAGCAACATCTGATTCCAGTTATCAGATTTTAGCTAACCTTCTTATATTAAAGCATTTTTCAAATAAGTCTATGATGCCAAATATAATAAACAGTATAATAATTTTTTAAAAAGTAATAGAAATTGTAGAGCTATCATTCTAAGAAAAGGCATATAGAAAGATTACAGTTCCTACAAAGATTATTACATAAATGCTACCCTTACAAGGGTACATATTTCTGGTAGAATTCCTTAGGAGTAATACACAGAACCATCCTGAGAACTTCCAGGAAGATGTACTGTAAACTAAAATTCACACTATACATGGCAGCATTTTTTTGTCTCTGGAACGCATAACATTTTCTCCTGTGATTCTAACTAGAAGTTGAATTCCTTCCATTCTATTTTCATGATTGTTTTAATTTGAAGTTTGATACGAAATTGAGAAATTTTTTCATTTTGTTTGAGAAGCAGCCCAAAAGTCTATAGGAATGCATCAGTTATAACAATAGATTCCTATAAACGTCTGTCATGCCAAAAAAATAATAGTTACCAAGAAAGTGTTGAAAAATCATTTTTTCAGAGGGCCATTTTAGAGAAATATCTTTAGTACTCATCTTAAGGCTGAAAAAGTACATAATGAGGGACTTCCAAGCTGTAGTTCATTACAGAATTCATGAAGATTTCTGAAATCCCTTCTTTGCCTTGCAGAATACTGGGGTTTTTTGGTGTGAAATATGAACATGGACTACCTTTTATTTTGCTTATAATCTCTATGTGATCTGAAAGTTTTTAATAGGTTCCAGCTAGCACCTGAAACGTTGGCATCTCCTCTGAAATGAAGGGTTTTCCATCAATAATTTATGTAAGCAGCTATGATACTTACTGAAAGAAGTGTTTTGCACTTCAAGTGCCTTCTCTGTCCAAACTTCAGACTTTATATTTGAAGGCTGGAACAAATTCTGTCCATGAATGACTCAACTTCAAAATGTTTTGTTTGCACTGCAGAATATGATACACTCTCCACTGGGAAGCTGCTAGCCTGGCATGTTTAGCTAGTTTTCCCGCTGACTTACCAAGTGTTATGCAAGCATTGCTATCCCATGACTTGAACAGCTCCTGTTACTTTTACTTTAAATATGGACAGAGAGTTTTAAAACATCTTATAAATAATAAGGTCCTTCATGGAAGTTAAGTGCAATATTTCAAGATGCAAAGGTCTGTATGAAATAAATATGATTTCACTTTTTCTTCAAGTGTGAGTTATATGCCTTTATTATTTTTAAACCGAATATCCTTTTCTCTTGGAAATACTTAAATATGCAACATGTCATTTAAGACGATGGTTTGTCTTTTGAATTTGCTGTCTGACAAATATTTTCCAGAAAAAGGTGGATTACCCAGCAACGAAATGAACTTTCTTTCTGTAGACATATAGATACAGGGTGGAATAATTAATGAACAAAATATATTTTGAGTCCCAGGCTGTATTATCCAGGCATATATAGGCATCGCAAATCTCTGAGCCACAGAGGATGAGTACTATCCAGAGGAAAATAAAACCTTTATGAAAAGGAAGCAATGCTGGATTAATAAAACCCCTTGTTGTTTAAGTCAGGTTTCATATTATGGAACTGTGGTGTATGTTAGAATGGCTAAAATCTTACATATATGTTATTTTTAAAGAAAAAAAAATATTACACTTCAAGGAAAATATGCTTAATATGCAACCAATATATTAAAATTGACTGATGTGATGGAGTTTTGTACAGCAAAAAGAATCATGTAATGTCCTGTTTGCATGTCAGGAGAGGTAATACAATTAGCTAGAGCTAGCACTTCTGGCCTCTTTAAGAAGGAAGTGCAAACAAAAGAGAAGGTGATGGAGCCTGAAGGAAAAACTCTTCCCTAGGAGCAAGTTAAAGAAAATAAATGTTAATGTATTTGTTAAATTACATAGTTAAGACTTATGATAGTAGAGGAAGAGGTTTTTTGTTAACCTGTTATGCTACGTGGGAAACTCTAAAAAAGAGATTTTTTTTATTTCAGTGCAAAGTTTTGTAAACAAACTCTNGTGCTATGTGGGAAACTCTAAAAAAGACAGAGATTTTTATTTATTTCAGTGAAAAGTTTTGTAAACAAACTCTATTATATCAGATCTGAAATCCATTTGATTGATATCAGTACAGCTGGCCAGCCTGTCATAGTGCTTACAGCTTGAGTGAAAAATGGTCACAGTTTTAAAGGTTCCACTTCTGTAATCACTTCCTGTTCCATTGAGTTATTTTGTGAGTTTTAACATGCAATGGTTTCAAAGGAGTAGTGCCAATAAGAAAGTATAAAAACAGTATTGAAAAACACTTACTTTAATTTAGTAGGAAATGATATATTAGATGGCAAAGTGCCTTTCAACTTAGCCATGTATGCATTAATTTCTGACATAATTTGATTTGTTGAATACTTGCTATTTTGTGCCTGATGGACACAAAGTATGGGCTTGCAGTTCAAAAGGATGACAAGTGAGAAGGTCCATCAGTTATAGTGAAGATGTAGAATGAAGGGCTTCCTAAGAGCTAAATTTAAGTTGCAGGTCATTAATGGACAATATTCAAACCATGTCCAATATGAATCCTTTTATTTTAATTTCCACCAAACTTCTAAGTCACAGATTTCTAGATTTAAAATTGGAAAGATCTGAAAGTAAAATAAATTCTGCTACAGTTAAAACTAAGAGGACACCAAAGTGACTGAGATTTATACAGTGGTTGGTGGGAACAATATTCTGTTGGAGTGTAGCTGGACCATACAGCAATGTTCATGACAGAGATGCTCACAAGGCAACAGTGACTCTTTATTAATAGTGATATTGGAGTCTGAAAATGTAAGTAGAATGCAAAAACATGCAGCCCATATTCACAAATCAGAAGATTTTGTACTTTTTCAGGCTTTCATACATAAAGAGTGTAAGGCATGTGTGACAGATGTTGGTTTATGAACTAAATAGCAGGGTATAAAAACACTCAAGGGATTTAGGCTTCTAGTTTACAGATCATTTTTGAAGATGGAATTGTAAGCTGGTCCCAAGTCAATTATTTAGTTAACATTTATTTGTTTGTTAAATCTTTTATTCAGTACTTGAGCTTTTAGTTTTTTAAGTCAACTCATAGAGACTCTAACTGTTGTTGGATGGCCTGAGTCACATTCCTGAAACAAACCCACAATGGATGGTCATAATACATTGGCAGTCTGGGAGAGTCCATCAGTAACAATTAGCTCCTAAATAGGATGTATTATGGGTAGTCCAAGAGTTTCCTGGGAGGGACAGTTTCAGGAAGACATTATGGCTTGAATGAGTGTAATGCTCTCTGTTTGTAGGTGTGTTCTTTAATTATGCTAAGCATGGCTGGCCTTGTGACAGCCACTCATTTGGGAAGAAGACATTATAGAAAAAGAAGATACTGCATACATAATAACTCCACATGAAACAGCCTCACAGGTCACAGTCTATTTTTAGGTATACTTTGATAAACTGCGTTTTTATATCTCAGTGAAGAAAATCAGAGTTTACAGCTCATTTTATAATTATTGAGGCAGGTATGGCTCCTGGATTGTGATAAAACAGTGAAAGATCAGAATACTTGATTACATATCTTGCAATAGCTTTAAAAATAAACAAACTCTTTACATTAATTGGTATAGTTGCATTCTTCTGAAAGAACACGGTTTTACTTCACAATACTGTATATAGTTGCACCTTTGTGCTGCTCTATTGCCAAACCACAGAATTTTTCCAAACTTTGAAGTTGAAAGAAATTTGTGTGCCAAAATGCTGTGGGGAAATGTTGATTGGAATTTTCTAGTATGTTTTTCTAGCATGGAAGTGAATCACTTCAGTTACCTTCTTATTAGAGCAGAGTTTTATTTTGTTGACCCTTTCTTAAGAATGACACTTCTAGTAATACAGCTCATTTGTTTAATAATCTATTCTAGTGCTGATAATTTCAATGCCTCTATGTGTTCCTTATATGCCAATGCACTTATCAGTTCTTAATGGTTTATATTAACATATTTATGTCAGAGATGATTAATTGAAATCTAGCCATGACAAACCAGTAAAGTAGCCCTTTCTTTTTCTTTTTGTTAGTCTGGGTACTATGTGGTATATTAGTATTAGTCTGGATTTATTCTTCATTAAATGCAGTCTAATGTCTTTCTTTCTATAAAATGCAAATCCTGCAATAGCAAAAAAAAAAAAAAAAAGTTTTAA
>VWYP01034975.1:221374-337030 GCA_013400435.1 Pycnonotus jocosus
AATTTCTGACTTTTTTTTCTTTTTGGACAAATTATTAACACATGTTTTCTCAACTCTTAAGAAAAAGTGTTTTCATATTTTTAAAGCAAAAAGTGAGCAGAAAGACATTCTTTGCAATTTTTTTTTGCTTGCTCGTCTGCCTCAAAAAATATTTCAGTAACATGAATTAGCTGCTGCAATCATAGCAAGTATCTAGTGTTTTCATGAAGCATCTTTCACTGGTTTACAAGAAGACACTGTTGGAATTTTCTACTGCATTATATTGGATATTTTTAGTAAACCTGACAAGAGCCTACACTGCTCAGTTTTTTGAGGGGGGGGGGTGGGGGGGGAGAAAGGGATCACAAAGAACGAAAAAACAAAGTGCACTGCAGTAGTATTGGTTAATTCTGACACACAAAGTGGCCATAAGGGCAGTTAGGAGTGAGCTATTGGTAATTTTATGGTTAGTTATGTGAACATATAAACCAGTCCATTTAGTTCTTGAAATCTGTAATATGCCTCCATTTTTTCTTATATCTCTACTTCCCTAACAATATGAGAATAGAGACAGACTAGTGAAGTCTTTCTTTCTTTGTTTAAGCTTCAATTAGATTTTTTTTTCCATTTACTGTTCAGAAAACTGTAGTTGATGAGGCTACAAAACTGAAAGGTTGTTTCTAGATAAACACTGATAATTGAATTTGCAAGCTAAAATTTGAAAGCATATTTGAAAGCATATTTGATTTTACTGCAAGTTTGCGTGATAAAAAACTCAGAAAAATCAGGTCTTGGTTTCATTTATTTTCAAAATTCATAATGTAAATCTAAAACCAGCTCTTACCTTGCAGCAGGTTGATTTCACAATTGATTTCTTGGATGGTATATTAGTGTTGATGAAAAAGTAAATTATCCCTTTTTGATTTTGAATTCACTTCATTGTTCTGTGGTGCATGAATAAATAAGACTTTTTGTATGTGCACACAGTTGTAGAGATCATCAGAAAATCTATAATTTGCCATTTTATTCTGAAGAAAACTTCAGGTCTAACTAGTGTTCAGTATCTTGAACCATTTGTGCCTGCTATTATAGTCTGCTTATAATTATGATGGTATAAACATCATCACTTGTCATTGAAGACATTTATTTCCTCATACTATTAAAGAAATGCAGATATTTTATAATAGCTAATTAACTTTCCCAGCAAAATAATGCCCCCCTTTTTTTTGATGGATAATGGCAAAGAAGTCTTCCATGGAATTGAAGTAAATGAAAGCAAATTAATGGTATTTTTGTGCTTTCATATGTTTGAATATTTCTAAATGAGAGTCAAATTAGGCAGCAATCTCTTCTTCTTGGTACAGATGAAAAAATATTTTTTGCACAGCTAGATCTGATACCATGTGTGGATAATTAAATCTTGTGGACCTGTTGACAGCCCTTTTTGACTTCCATGTGTCCTTATCCAAGCTGCCTGCCCCACTGTAATTTCAATGAGTTTCTTATTAGTAAGTTTCTCAGCTGGACAGTACTTTGCTTTGGAAATTCAGCAATGATGAAATGTCATTTTTGGCTTGCTTTTGTAAGTCAATGCAATTGCTCCCAAATACAGTTTGAAAAGAAAGTATATATTGGTTTAGTTAACAATGCAGCTCCTGGTTATAACTGTCCATATTGAAAATCACTCGCCAGTGATACAAAGGTGAGATATTGTAACTCTTTCAGGGACTGTTGATGACATCTGTCAGCTCAGTAACAGGTTTTTAAAAGGTCTCATGCAAAGGAATATTTCAGAAAGTGAAATATTTACAGAGTAGCTCATGTGTTCCTGCCTGGTATTAGTGGACCTCAGTGGATGCTGAGGATGAATAATGAGTGGTAGCCTGATGTTAGCAGCACTCTCTAATTCTGTTCCTTGCCTTATATCAAGTAGCAGGACAAGATCAGTCATAAAGGTATTTGCAGCAAAACCAAACTGTTACTGCCATCTTTGCTGGTTTGTTTGTTGATGATTTTCTATGCAGAAATTATGATGATGGAAAACTTTTGAGTTGCCAACTTTCTTAAGAAATTGTTATTTGTCAAGTGTTGCACGCTTGTCAAAATTATTGACAGAGCACTGAAGTTGCAAGAAATACAGCCACCATATAGGCTTCTGCATAGCTTTGGATAAACTGTGCATGGAAACTGCTTTGGAAACTGCATGGTGCCGAGTCGGAACTGGAGTGTGACGGAAGTGGGAAGGAAGGATGACAGTGAATTAAATGTAGGTGAGAAAGATGTAGCAAGGGAAAAAAACCCCACAAGTCCACAGGGAAAATACAGCGGACAGAATTATCTATTTTCATTGAATTCTAGACATTTTTTAGGGATGTATTTCTTTTGGACAAGCACTAGGAAATTTTCAAAAGGAAAAAAACCTCCAAAAGATTATCCAGAGTTTGCAACAAGGTAAGAACACATAAATTTTTAAAGAAATTACTTCATGAGCATTCATTGTGTGTCTGCTTGTCACAGCACTCAGAGATTGCTTACCCTTACTTGTTATAGGTGGTCTCCTGCTATGGAGTAATTCTATGGTCAATGTGTGAGCAATTGAGAATATTGGAATTTCACATCTGTCCCACACTCAGCATGCTCAAAGCTAAATCTTCACATTTCAAAGGACTGTAATCTGTGTTTGGCATTAGCAATTTTTATTGAATGCCCATTTTGGGCTATTTTTTGAAGACTTGCAAGTAATATTTTTATTGCTGATGTAATTTGTTAGGTTTTTTTTTTTAACTGAGAGGTTATATAAAGACTATAGGTTATATAGAACTGTATATTAAATGTTTTGAAAATAATAAATATTTTCAATTTAATGAATTGTGTTATTAAAGAATAATATTTGTCTCTTTAAAATTTTAAATCACAGTTATTTTCCTCCCTTTGCCTCCAATTGATTCTTCTTTATGTTGCCCAGAGTAAACATGTAAGAATTTCTCTGTCTGTAAGTCTGTGTGGAGGCTTTGGTCATTTTGTGAAAAAAATTTACCAAACATGGAAATTTTTTCTTAATAACCTTCAAGATTAAATACTTTCAAAGACTGATAGTGTACTTTACATTCTCTTACTTTATACTACCCTGACAGGTAACTCCAAAAATTATTACAATTATGTTTATAAACTGCTTGGAAGAAATTTTCTTTGGAACTCAAGCATCATCTTTTTTGTTTTCCCATTGTATGTATTAATTTTGTTTTGAATTTCAAATATCTATCCATGCTAGTAAAAATGCATTGATGTAGTATTAATTTACACTTTGGAGCATTCCACAGCTGCTTGATCCTTTTGAATGTAATGGCAGGCTAAGTAATTATTTGTTGCATTTATGTCTGACACAGATGAGTTGTGCTCCTGTAAGCAAGATGCTCAAAGCTTGATGCAGGAACAAACTTTGGAAATTTGGTAGTGAAAATTATTAGCTTGCATTGAAGATAAAGAAGGGAATGTGGTGCATAGTCACAGTTTTCTTTTACATCAAGGGGTGACAATGTTGAAAAAAAGGAAGAATAAAAGCAATTAACCAAATGAGGCAGAATGACATGGTTACAATGAGTCCCAGACCTAGATAAGTGTTTTAGCTGTTTAAATAATGTGGAAGACCATATCCTTGAGATCCTAAGCAGAAAAAATTGTAGGACTAGCCACTTAGAGGTGACAATGTAGAAGGAAATTTAAGTTGCAGATAATCTCCAATTTACCTGTCCCAGTGACAAGTTATTGTCTTCAATGATGGAGAAGGTTTGAGCAAAAATTGCACTGAAAGAGAAATAAGGATCCTTATTCTAATCTTGTTGGAGTTGAAATGATGGTGAATCATTAGACTGGCATGTAGATTGCTCTGGAAACTGTGAGCTGTGCTTAGAGAAATAGCAGCTTGACATTTTCTAAAGTTAGTATGTCAGTAGGAGAAAGAGAAAAATACGAACAGACTACTGTGAAATGTTGGGGAACTTACTGGGGGGTAAGAATGTTCTTCTGAGTGACTGATTAAAGATAATAAGGACAGACAAGAAACATGGAATCCAAGAGAGATCTAAAATCCAGGCATTATCAGCTATATTGAAGGCAGCTTGATAGATGGAAGCAAGTATGGATGGCACATTTATTGTCAGTTATGTCTAGGAAGAGATTGTTGGAAAGCATATCAGGAATCACTTCAATGAAATTCAAGGGCCAAAGGTATGTTAGACAAGAGGACTGCAAAAAACTCTGACCAAACCTGACTGCAAACAGTTCATGCTTTGTTATTGAGTAAATGAGAGATTAACTGTAACTGAAGAAACAAATGTGGACACCAGCAGGCCTTTGAAAGACACAGAAACTAAGAAGTGCTTACGTTGGAAGGAGGAAGTCAGATGACATTGATATGTTAATAAGTAATGGAGAGAATAAAGGAAGTAAATTAATGTGTGAGACTGGGCCTCTGAGGCAAGGGAAGGAATACAGAAGAGGAATATCTCAACTGACAAGGAAGCACTGTGGTAAGGGAAAAGAAAAGGAAGAGAAAAGTAGAAAATACTGTGGAGAAATAATGATTATTAGAAAAGAAACTGTAAGGATTATAAACATGAAATTTCATGCAAGAAAAGAGGCATTATTTAGCCAAGGTAATCACCTAAAAGAAGCATTATTTAGCCAACATCACCAAAAGCAGAGAAAGAAGAGTCTCAAATTCTTTACTGAAGTTCTTGCTGACCATTCCTATAGATAAACCCTTTCAGTTCACCTGCTCAGCTGAAGCAGCACAGTTAGCCAGGTCACTCCTTCATCCACATACATGATAAACAAACCTAGTCTGTCATTAGGGCAAGGGTTTGCAGGGTACTTCAATTGCAATTCCTGGTAGCCCATATTTTATCTTCTGTAGAACTTGTCTCTGAGATCTGTACTCATAAATGTGTAAAAGATAACCTTTCATGAAAAATGCAGATAGATCTTTACAAGTGTTTTCTTATTTAATTTTTTTGCATATTACAAATCTTCATTCAAAGTGCTGTGAAACTCATGCTTTTGGGGATGAGGATGAAAAAGAGTTATCTTCTTTAAAAGGGTTTAGAATACTTTCCTCTCAGTTTTAAGATACATCAGTAAGAGTCTCTGAAAAAAAAATCTTTATCAGCTGTGTAGGGCAATATAATGTTCCTTATGGACTAAATTTTATAGGAATGATGGCAGCCCAAGGATATGCTGTTTCAAAGTGACTCATCAGTCTTAAAACTTCTTTATGTTCTGACTTTTTCCAATGAAATACAAACCAAGGCAAAGGATTTGTTTTATGTATACAATTCTTGTGTGAACTTATGCCACTGATATTTAGATATTTACATGCCAAAATAGTTATACTTTATGTTCTCCCATATGGAATAGTAGATTCTCAGAAGGCTAATTGCACCATTCTACCCTATATTTGTATATGGAACATATTATTAATCTGGTTGCTCAGGTTCATTCAAAAAGTACCTTTGGAAGGTGACACATTAGAACTGGGGATGCTGGTCAAATCTTGACGGCTTCATGGTCTTGACTTCATACTGGCATTTGAAAAAAAAGAAGAGAAGATTTTTTTTTCTGTTTGATAATTCCTTTGTTCCTGAAGGAAATACATCTACTAGGTAAAAATGTAATAAGATTTCTCTCTGGTTTTGATCTGTCTATGACCTAAAGGATAAATCTTACTCAGGCAAAACTACAAAGGAAAAAATATCAAGATCACAACTTTGTTCTTTGAATATATTGGGCAGTGATTTGAGTAAAAATTAATCTTAAGAATTCATAGAAATTTATCCCACCAGACTGCTAAACCATTATATAAAAGAGTTATGCCCAATTAAACTCACCAAACATAACAAAAAAGAAGTTGAAGTAGAACAAAATCCAGAAGGAAAGGAAAGAGCAACAACAAAAAAATTTGTGTATTCACACTCAATTCTATTGCAAAGATTTAAAGTTGCAGGAAAGGGCGGAGTGAACATTTATAAAATGAAAAATTCTTAAAACATGACAGAGTAATGAAAAATACTAAAAAAATCTGTAAATACGAGTTGAACAAAAAAGAGCTATACCTTCTATTTGCAAGACAATGACATTAGAAATGTAATACATTTCAACAAGAATAAGAAATAATAATTGATTAAAAAGTAAATATTAACTTGATAACAATAATGATATAAAAATAAGAAATAAAATAGTTAAAAAGTTTTGCTCTGATAGCTGAACAGGAGAAGATTTGTGTTATGCAGCAGTGGATTCTCATGATGTTTGCATGTAAGATACAAAGGATTTTCTTGATCACTGCTCATAAGGATGGACTAATATTAATTGTAGTGTCACATATACTTTTGTGAATGGATGCAGTTTTCCAGGCTTTTAAAAATATGTTTTTAAATCCCAGTGTTCTGGAAGAAAATTGTTTTAGTAAATATTTTATTTTTAAAAGATACAGCATTCTCAAATACTTGTTAAAATTTAGAGGAAAAACTGGAAAATAGCTTAATTAATTTTAAAAAGAATTTCAGTCCTTTATGATATAAAGTATAGTCACAGGACTAAAAATGCTGGGTTTGACAATTTTTCATGAAATGTTTGTAACAGATCCCCAGTGCTATTTTATTTGGCTGTGGAGTCTGCTTTTCAGGCCAAGAACTTGGGGTTTGATTGGCCTAACTAGGACATTATGTAGTACGTATGGTGAAAAATCGTGATAGTTGGAGACAGAACCTATTTCTAAATAAAGAACTTTGTTTAAGGGTTAGTCATTGTAGTTGTACTTAATTTGACAGTGATTTTAAAATACAAGTGTTTTGTGTGCTTGAAGTGCAGGATTGAAATGATGGACCTTGCTCTGACTGACATTAGTGGAAACAGCCATCTGTTTTATTTGGAGCAGCATCCTGTCTGGAGGCTGTCATGAAATGATAACAAATAGTAGCAAAGCCTACTGGAGTAATACCTAAAGCCACAGTCAGGATGTTATATAACATAATAAATGAGGAACCCAAACACACTAACAGCTTCTTGTGGAAAGGTACATATACAATAGAGTTTTTCTCAGAACCTATTCAAGATAATGTTAACATCTTGAAAGCCTGAAGAAAGACTTTCTTGGTCTTTTTTTTTGTAGTTATTTTCTGTGTAAATATTTCACACAGGTGAGTGTGTAAAGTTTTCTTGCACATTTCTATATCTGCCAATTAACTTGGCAGGCTTAGATGTGTAAGGATAGAATTAAAAACTAACGTGCAAACTTTGGCAGCAAACAAGACCCCAGGCTTTTACAGCTTCTGCAATACCACAGGACATGTTCCTGATTTTCCACTGTTTACTTTTTGAAACTCTTAGAGAATGTACCACCTCTCTTCTTAACTATCTAGCAGAGGTAGATTTCTTTTGATGTAGTGTTTTATTTATATTCTGCATATTCATCTTCCACATTAGTTTCTGGGGCTTGATTATGTTTCCTGTCTTGATATTTCACTGTTGATCTCCTATTGTCTCCTAAATGAATGGACTGAGCTTCACCTGTGCTTCTGGTTTGGGAGACCACTTCCACTCTTTAAAGAAGGAACACATACAGCTAAGCATTTGGATACTTAAACCCTGAATTAGGCAGAAGTATCAGGAAAATCTGACATTTTCTCTACTCTTTGTCTCTTTAGGAGCTCATGTATGTTCATTTTTTTGATTCTTATTTAGTTACTGAGAGAAATGTGGGTGTTTTTAGTAGAGAATTTGGTTTTAGATTTCGAGGATTAGTTGGTCCAGGCATTCTCACCTTCTGCATGGAAGCTCTTAATAACTTGGATCAAACCCCAGTGCTTCTGTATATTATGTGTTAACCATTCAGGGGAGTATAAAGGAAAGAAAAGGTACAGAGCTCTGCTTCCCTGAAACAGCTGATGCCAGGAGCTTCTGCTCCTAGCCATGGCTTCAACCATAATAGACCTTTCTTCATTTTTCCTCTACTGCTGTATCTCTGCTCCTAACAGGACCACTTATAGGAAGATGTCAACTTTTCTTCTCCAGGACCATTTTAGGATTCCCTGTTGGTTCCATCTTTGTCTTTATCTGAAGCCCTGATACAGTCCTTTTGTTTCTGTTTTTTTCAAACTGTTTTCCTTCAGTAAATACAGAGGAAAGCAAGGAATCATTCTTTCAAGAAACTTACCTCACGTGCATGGTAGAGATATCATGATTTCAGGACTGATTGCCAGTCCAGACGTGTTTAATGGATTGGAATGAATCTTCGACACAAATTTCATAAATCTGCTCCAAGGAATATTGTATGACTCTGAGGGTTAAAGCAAGTTTACTTGGCACATAATTAATAATGTAAAGAAAACTGAAAATACATAGTGAAGAGGACTGACATTCCAATGCTGAACGTAATCAGATGCATTTCAATTCCAGAAGACTCATTTCTTCCTCATTTGGCATGAGAAATTCTGTGAACTGTGTGAAGATGCACCTGGCGTCAGTGTCTGCTCAGTGCTCTTGTGGAAGATTATTTAATTTTTTCATACACTGACACCTATAACTTTGAGCAGTTGGTGTTTTCTCCCTCTAGAGACTTTATCACAGAATGAGGCATCAAGTTGCTCTGAACCTTTATGTCTATAGTCTTGTATCTTCTTCTTTTAATAAAAACGACCTTTTGGTAATCACTGTCCTTCCTGGAAAAATACATAGATTCAGGTTTTTAAAAAAGAACTGCTGCATATTATTTGTTTTTCCTGGTATGATTACTCTTGAGGCTTTCCATATGTTCCTCTCCAAAGCAGTGCCAGCTTTGTGCATATCTGCTGTGAAGGTGCTGGAGAGAATTTTCAGCAGCAAGATATCAACTCAATCCACGGGGACTCCCAAGAAAATTCTAGAAGTGTGTCTAAGCTAGTGTGTGTGTACATACAGTCTCAAGATTGCTTTTGTAGCAAGTTATGCAACTGCTAAAGTGCTCTGGAAATTAGACTGTTGAAAATGTGTGTTCTCTGTGTGACTTGTTAGCTAGAGGAAATATTTATAATGGTGCATATTTAGGACCTTTCCTATTTTATAGGATTACAGTCAAAAACATAAATAGAAATCTGTATACTTGTCAATGACATAATAGAAAATAAGACATGATTTTCAAAAAAAAGGTTTCGCATTTTTACAAAAATATTTTCATTTCACCTTTTCATTGTGATATATTATATATGCTATCCAAAAGATACCAGGTTAATGAGGAACTGATAAAAAACAAAGTTTATCACTTTTAGGAACTTCCGATATAATCCTTTTTTCCCAAATGGCAGCAGAAAACATTAATAATTGTTTACAAATAATCTTCATGTTATGAAAGAAATAATTCCATATATAGAACCTGCTGTTGCATTGTAAAATAGCAGTGGTGAGGAATCTTTAAATTCCACCTTGGACAATCGCACCTTTCAGCTACCAGAAAGATGAAACTTCCTAATTTAGTAAAGTTAAAATGGAAAGTGAAAAGTGAAATCCATTCACATTTTCCTTCTATTGTTGCTTGCTTCCAATGGTGGAGAAATGAAGAGTATTCCAGATGGGATGACCTACTCTTTGTAAAAGTGGAAGATTACAAGTAAAGAAATAAGTACACCTTCATAAAATATTTTTCACAGGAATATGAAACTATTGAAGAGACATATTTAATATGGATTTAAAAGATTTAAAGGTGAATCTGCACAAGATTTCAGTCATCTTAAAAATTTCTTTATAAAATTAAATATGATCACAACATGACTAGAAGGGTTTTTTTTCATATTCTGTATTATATTATATAACTTGGAATATATTTATAAGTTCAAGAAAACAATACTTTTAGAAATATCTTACCTGTATAACACGTGTAAATTCTCCCTTTTTCTCTCCTGTGATATCCTGAGTGGTGTACCAGATCTTTAATTCTCTTTGAGAAGTTCCACTTAGCAAGAGTCATCTACATTTATGTGTCCACAGTTATGACTTATTTTGCTATTAAATGTTTGCCTCTTGGCCCACTTCTTCTAATTACTAATGTCAACAATTATAATCTCAAAATATTAGGACTATTTGAAAAACTTTAGAATAACCATCCATTGAATGGCAAAAGTGAAATGAATTATGGCCTTCTCCTCAAGATGATTTTACATACTGTGGTGATCATGAGTGGAAAATTCATGTCATGCAGCTGATCATACTGTAGAGACTTGTAGATACCTTTTAGCTGCCTGCACTGTACAAAATCATCTTCCACTTTTTGACAAGAGAGCTGGAGAGGCAGGAAAGCACTGAGATTTAGGACTTATCCGTGCTTTTTAGTCTGTTAGATTCCAAGTGACAATAGCCTGTGACTCCCAGAATAGAGTCTGTGAAGGATATAAAGGCACACACACTGCTGCTAATGAGTCACCTGGTCTCTTTCATGGACAGACAGTTGTAATGTGTCACTAAGGAGTGGGAAGGTACTTTTTTCTGGTGATGACATCTCATTATGTTTTATGGTTTTTGCCTGCCAGCAACTGTACTTCATTATATATGGAAAACACATTTGGCTTCTCCTCTTCTTCCAAGTTCATCTTAAGAATTACTTTCAGTAGTTGCCTCCAGAAGTATTTTTGAAAAAGTGGAATCAGTTTCATTGTCTGGGAAAGTGATAATATGATACAATGATTGCAATGCTTTTTTGTGAGTGCAATGATTTTTTTGTGAAATTACATTTCTATTACTGTGATTGGAAAGGTACAATTCTGCAGTTCATGCATAAGGTTGAATTTTAATCTCAGGTTAAACTTTGTTTCGTACATATATGTATGGAAGATGCAAATACAAGTTTCATTATTTTCTACCATTTTAGGCAAGATTAATAGACATCTGGAATTATTTGTATTTAATTGTTGTACATTTGCTTTAAGAAATTTCAGAATACATGTCCTAAAGGTCATTAGTAAATATTAAGAGGCTCTAGAAAATTTAACTTACATAAAAAGATCATGCTATATTTTTTAGGGTAGGGTAGAACTGCATTTTTTTAGCATTTCCATTAATATAATGTTCTTTAAAAATTACATTGGTGGTACTTAAAAAAAAAAGTGTTTAAGTAAACTCATTACATCTCAGTAATAATTTTTTTGGCATAAACATATAAGATTAGTAACTAATAATTGAGGGTTTTTTCCCTTTATTTAAATTGTTAACCCAGAAGTACACTAAAACTGAACAAAATTTAGGACACCTCCAGCCACAGTGGTAATTGCTAAATGTTTCAATGATATGTGTGTTTTTATAACCCTTTGTTTTAGCAACTAATCTAATATGTTTCATTACAAAATATTTTAAACTATAGTGACAATTTAAACTGTGCATGTACGTACACCAAAGAAATACATCTACCTGCAGTTACTTTAAATTGGGTCTAGGTCTGCCAGGCACAAATGACTTCATTTGCTCTTTTGGGCCTCTGTGGTCAGTACTTAACACCTAAGGTTTTTTTTTTTTTAAAAGTTGTTCTTTGTTCAAAGCTTTTGTAACACAGACTTTATGCCACTTTGAGAAATTTTGTAAATATCATATGGGGCTACAAACAACACTATTCAGGATGAATTATATTGAGAATTTTACTCTTGCATTTTGTTTTGAAAATGTTGAATGCAAGAAGTAATAGAAATATTTTCATTAAAAAAGGTTACTTTTTTATAATTATCTTTTGCAATATATAATTTCATAATGAAGTTACTATTTTATATATGGAAATTGCATGAGAATATCTGGGTTTTGGTAAAAAAACTCCACAGTATACTCTGAGTAAACATGTTCAGTCATTTAAGTGTGGAATAATAAAAGAAGAAGTGTGAGGCTGTTAAATTCTGATACAAGCTTCAGTTTTAGAAAGAAAAATCCATTTCTCTGGTGTTTCAAGGATAATTAGGGGTGTAAAACTACTTCTTTGAAGAGAAATGCCTGATTACACTTGTGTGGCTAGGTTTGCATGAAAGAATTTTGGTTTCTTAGTGTATTTTCCTGTGAGCTAATGTCCAGATTTTGAAGTGGAATTTGAAATTATACACCTGAGTGGGATGCTAGTAAAAACTCTTTTTCATGTTTTCCTCGGTTTATTTAGTTACTGAGTGAAGAGACAGGATTGTAATGTCAATGATGTCATGCAAACATTAGTAGCCTCAGAGATTATGGTGAAGTTTTGAAGAATGTCTGAAATTACATTTAAGTTGTTTCAAACCCATCATTAAAACAAATGATCTGGAAAACATTCCTGATCATTTGTCCAGCCATGTGAGTTCCAAGTGTATTTCGCAGACTTTCAAAAATTGCTATTGTAAGGATAGAGTAAAAATGTTCTCCACATTAAAAATGTATTAAAAGTACCACTAATTATACATATTTTTAAAATTTAATTGGATTTTGCTTTAATCTACACAAGTTTGACTAGGCTTGGCCTTTCTTTCTCATATGATAATGATTGAACCAAATAACTGCACTGTGTTCTTTGTTATTTTTCATCATGCAGTATCTTCAGCTCCCTGCTTCACCAATCCAATATCACAGAAAGGTTGAGACTGGAAGAGACTGCTGGAGGTCATCCAGTCCAACCCCTCTGCTCAAGCTGGGCCACCTGCACCAGGTTGTTCAGACCCATGTCCAGTCAGCTTCTGGATATATTCCAGAATGGAGGCTCCACAATCTCTCTGGGCAAATGGGCAGCAATCTGACTCCAAGATGGCCTTCGATATGCTGTAATTATGACAAGCTCTTTATTACAATGACCCACATTAAAGAGGGTATGTGGCTGAAAAAAGCAGCAGCCAGATTAGAAACAGTCTTCTGATTGTGCGAATTTGTGTCTGCTGTACAGAACTTGAGATAGAGAGGTAAGGAGAAGGGAGAATTGCCTGAAATCCTAAAGTAATGTGGAATTCTTGGTAGAATTCTCTAGTGCATCCATGAAATTTTCAAAAAGTACTCCTGAGAAACAACAACCATGGAAAAACTTGAAATCTCTTTCCTAGTTTCCTGCCTAGTCATCAAATGAGTGAAGACTGGAACAGACTTCTAATGGGAAGTTTGGGGATAGAAAATTTTAATTGCAGAATGGATCTTGATTATATATGGAACAGATAAACATTTCTTGATCTAGAACACTCTCTTCATTCCATGTCCTATGCTTACTTTGTGGAGAAATGTCAGTGCAGTTTACTATTTAGCTCATCTGGAAATGAATGGCGCTGCCAACTCCTGCACATAATTGCAGCCACATGACATAACCTCTACTGGAGGATCCCTTCCTGGTGTCAGCTCCTCTAGTGCAGCATCAGTTCTTTGGTAGTATGCAAAACCATGTAGGTCTTGGTCTAAAAGTGTTAGCTGTTTGAAGTATATAAACATACATAGACATAGATACACACACAAATATGTATCTAAGAAATTAATATTAAATAAACCATTCAGAAGCTAAAAGGAAAAAAAAATCTCATGTGAATACAGTAATCAGCCAATAGATACAGCAATGCAGGTCATAAAAAAAACATTTTCAGGAACACATTCTAGACCATGAATCCTGAGTGAAGTGGGCTTCCCACTGCCTCATCCTGGGTAAGGAGCCAAACCCTCGGAAAGGATGGAAGTTAAGATATTTCTGTGATTTCATTGTTCTTCTGTTGTCGCTGTTGGCAAACATCTTCCTACTCTGTGTGCTGGCCTGGATTCCTTTTTGAAGTGCTTATTTTTCTTATGCTGTTTTATGGACAGCTGATGTGACCATCTAAAGAATAATTCCATGGTAAAATTTTCTTTAGTGGAAGAACCATTTGCAACTGAGGTGTAACTGACTATGATACAAGTCAAAGCAATGGAAAAGTGGAGTTACAACATGGAAACCAGTAGAATTATCCAGTTTAAATTTGGTTAGTAATGAGAATCTGCTCCTTAGTCTTTCTTTATTCTTAAAACTGAAAATATTTTTGTAGCATTCCTATTCCATATCTCAATCTCTGCAAGATTTTAAAGATTTTAGAGACTCTGTGAGTCCCTTTTTATGACTACAAAATAGATGAAACAGTCAAGATGAATACCTAAAGCAGAAGTGGTAATCTTTGTTGGTGGTATAAACCACAAAACCCCAGAAATTATTTCCAGCTCTTTGTAGTTGCTGTTGACTTTCCTTTGAATTCCAATGGGAGCATGGCTTCATCGAGGAACATTGAAACTGTTCAGCTTTTTTTTGTCAGAAAACAAAGAAGTGCTGACTCTGAGTATGAACTCTCAAAGGAAATAAGTTCCAGATACAAATGCTTACAGGCTGTTTAGATACTGTAAATTTATAACAAATTGTAAAAGTTTAGGTTGGGTTACTCTAACAATGAATAGGTTTATTTCTTCTACAGTTTTTTTGTATATGAACCAGTGAAGTAAGACATTTTAAGCTTCCTCTGTGTATATCCTGAGGCAAGCCAGCTGTATTTTAAATGGTGTTGTGTGTTTTTATATGTAAATTGAGGTGTATTTATAAAGACAGTAATATTAACATAATAATCTTGTTTAAATGCATATTTCTGAAACTTTTGGGGTTCAGTATGAAAGGCTCTGTGGTATTCTTTATCTGAGATACAACCAGTCCTTTATCTGAAACACAACCAATACATAACCAACTATTAAAGTCTGGAGAAAGTAAAAATAAACTCTATGTATGTGTATGGATATAAACTTGTGTCTAAATGCCCCTATAAACTTGCAGTGTTAATTTATGGCATGATTTTACCGATAGGGGGAGTAAAGCAGAGGAAATGTTCATGTTTTCAATTTCGTATTGATGTTAATGTAATAGAAAGAAAATGGAAGCCAAAGAAGAATTAACAGTAGTAACAAGACATAGGAATAGAAATTATTTTATCCCTGACAGAAATAAGATTGAAATAGCTTCAGGTGATTAGCACGCTACCTCTAATTAAGGTAAATTAGAAATCCATTTCTTGGAATACAGGCATAATTGGCACATGAAGTCATACTATGGATTGCCAAGTTTTGCATTAAGTACATTGAATGAGGGATAGCAACATATGAATGTCAGACATCAATCAATTTTTGTAGTTTATCCAATCTACATCAGTGGTGCTAAATCACTATGTGGGACACTGTAGCAAGTTTTGGACATTGCATTTCAAGAAATGCTCTACTGGCCTCGAGAAATGGTATCTGTTATTGAATCCAGTAGGCTTGATGCAAGCACAATTCAGCCTTTGCTAGAGAAAGCCAGACTTCTGAGTACAAGGCAGCCTACAACCATATTTGGCAATTTGAGAAATAATACATGAAGAATAATATGTCATAAATTGCATCACTGATGAGCAAAACCTCAAAATCACTCATCAGTTCTTATACAATGCATGAAAAAAGTTTGATTCTTATATTGTCTGTGGCAACAGTGTCTCAAGCATTGGTAGTACTGTGCTACGTTCTCTGTGGCCCTTCAGAAGCCCTTACTCTAGACTGTTTTTCTCTTGTCCGTGAGTTAGCTGTTCTCTATATGGATTCCCACAGCAGCAAGTATTGCTGTGTTGCTGTGCTGCAGTCAGACACATTGACATTTGACATCTGATGAGAACCAGTGTGGATTATTGTGTAATTTGGGACTGGACATAAAATGGGGTCTCCCACCATCTCACTGAGGATGGTGTGGGTCCTGTGAAAAATGCTGGATTAAAACATTGAAATCTGCAGAAACTAGAAATGTCTTTGCTGTGAGATTTAGGTGTCTGAGATGTGTTCCTTTATGTTCTGAACCCACATCAGCTCTGTTTTTCAAAGAAGTCAAAATACCTCTACACTTTTATTTGGTAGGAAATTTGCTAATTAATTTAGTGGAAGTATAATTAAGGAATCTGAAGTAAGGGTCAGCTTTCTGTGTATCTGTAATCTGGCAAGGGAAATCAGAACAACTGATGAAGTGGCTTACATATGCATAATGTAAATTAAAGATCTTAACTACAGTCCTGGCCCCCAAGAAATCATTTGGAGTTTTGCCAAGAGAAAAAAAATCCCTCCCATAGATATGGGGGCCTGTTTATTAATTTAAATAAATCTGAATGCATTGTAAGACAGTTTGCCTGAACCTCAGATGGAAGAAGGCATTCGACATAAATGGCTCAGTCTTGTTTTGAAATTTCTTCTCCTTTTTTGACTTGAATATTTTTTTCAATATTGATGTGTTTTATTCCTCTGCTCTGTTTCTTAGCCGAGGAAAAGATTGAATAAGTTATTCCATCTTACTTGCTTTTGATCTTTCCAGTTACAGTTCTTCCTTACAAGCTTTTATGTCTGTAGTTTCTTAATTTTAGATCTGAGATGCAGTAAGACATTTGCTGTGACTGCTTTTTGAACAAATGTTCAGCAGGCAACTCAGTTTATCTACTAGAAAGAAAAAATAATTTACTGGTAATTTTTTTCCTAGTTAATTAGGTTGAAAAAAATAATATGGTAGTATGAAGGAAATATAGAGTATATAGGGATTGATAGAAGAAAAAAATCAAGCAACCAACCAATAACAGAAAACCCCCAAAATCCAAACACAACAGCAACAAAACCAAAATAACCCAACCAAACAAAAAACCCCAGCCAAACCAAGTGAAAAAAACCCTCCACAACCAAACTCAGTATTTCCAGATTTGTGAACATAATTTGAAATGGGTTTTACACAACTGTAATGAAAAGTCCAAGAACAAGTTGATTGATTGAGTAATTTAAACACATCAAAATAATTATTGGGGGTTACTAATTTTACTTGCCTATAGAAATGTCACATTAAGTGAAGTAGATGAGACTTCTGCTTTTATTGAGCACATAAATAATATTTATCAAAGGCTGACAGCAAAGAAATGCAGGTGCTGAAGTAGGTAATACATTAAAAGTATTACGCATTAGAGAAACTTCTCAGGAGGTTCCAGGAGCATCTGCCCAGAAGAGATTAAGTTAATTTTAGTCATAAGGGAAGACAAAAGGTTTTAAAAATTAATAAATAAGATGGGAAAACAGGGTGGACAGCACTGAGTGAAGGTGGCCCTGGGTGACCTGTTTGGCTTTCCACAAATTTGGTGGAAGAAGGGTAATCAGTGGAGGCACTGCAGTACATGCTGCAAAATGTATAGGGAGCACAGACGGCACCTTGCTGGCAGGAGAGTTATGCTTTTCATTAAAGACAGCATAGAAGAGAGGCAAATTAATAAGCCTCAGCAATAATGAGTCCTGAAGAAGCTGAAATTCCAGTCCTGTTTGGGAAGAATAGGATATTTTTAGACCTAGTTCTCTTTAAACATATCTGTTCATTTGTTTGTGTGACTAGTGAAAATGCTGGATAGGGTGGATCTGTTAGATTTTTATAATCCTTTTGATGGGGTTCTGCACATATATATTGTCTGGAAAAATGTTTTTACTCCTTTGCCTCTCTACAGCCCCAGCTTAATAACTTAGAGACATTGTTTTCCTCTTACAACTTAAATCTGTTGACTAATTTGGCTTCCTGTACAATTATCCTTTCTATCAATTCTAGAAAAAACTTTCTCTTCTTTAAGGCAAAAAGCCTACCTAGACCATCTCTATATAAACATCATCAGTGGGTCCTTTAACAGCTGTTTAATGTCTTATGGTGGCCTCTGATCTTGAGACCCTCTTGATAGGCAAGCTGCTTCTGATATGCAAAGCATATCAAATACAGGAATTAAAGACACTAAAATTGATCAACCCTATCCATGCACTGAGCATAATGGGAGGACAAATGTGAGCATGTCATCTATAGATACTGTGAAAACTGAGGTTCTCAGCTTGAGTGATACTACATGTACTTACCCCTGTACAGTTATGTGTGTGTGATAGACCTCAAGGAATTATGGTTAAAAGCTCACAACCTGTTTTTAATATTTTTTCCTCAATTCTCATTTCTGCAATAAGAGCGCTGTCTTAAGAATAAAAGCTTCTGTCTTCTGTCTGCAAAAAAACCCATGTGGCTTTGATCTAACTGATTGAATACTTAAGAGTGCAGCTGTCAAATTAAACACTCATCTTTCAAGAAAACAAATCTTTCCAAAGCGCTACTTACACGTCTTCTGTTCTTGGCTTAAACTACAAAATCAGAGTTGGTAAAGCCTTCATGCACTATAGATCTTCAGGAGTAAGGGTGATGAATTCTATGTTGCTTCAGACTCCACTTTCTGAATAGGAAAATTATAGTAAAATCCAACTCCATAATGTTTGCTTTTCCTGTTGCTCTTGCTTGTTACTAGTTGTGAAACAAATGCAAAATTCAAGTGCATTGGTTCTACTTGTGCCTTCTTATTTTCACAGAATAGTTTGAATAATGAAAGCTGAAAATACTAACCCCCTAAAAACTCTATTCTCATATGTTCTACTTAGATACTGGACTTCTGGCCAGATGATACTTTTTGCTGCGCAGCTAGTGGACATTTTAAAAAATGTGTCTCTACTTGCACATTATGTATACTTATGCTAACTAAAAGAAAGCAAAAGCATGTTATGTACCTGTAATGTGAAACCAGCTGAAATTACTTTGATTCTCATTATTTCTTGAAGTACAGGATGTCTTGAAGCCTACCCTGTATATACATATATATATATATGTATATGTATATATATAGACACACATATACATATGTGTGTTGTGTGAAATATTAAAGCAGAATATTAGTTTGATGCATTTCTATACAAATTCAACTGTTTCTGGCTGAAAAAAATACAAGTCTCTAATTTGTAGAATGGTTTTTTGGGATTTTTTTGGGTGTCACTACAGAAACAAACTTCCCTCCAAACAAAGGTAATTCTAGAAAAATATATATTGTGTTAACATAAAAGGTAATGCAGCAGACAATGTCTCTTGAAAATCATACTGTTAACTGACAGACTTCCAACACTCCATGTCAGTGGTTTAGATTAAATATCCAATATATTTCTATACATTGTGCATACCATGAAATAGAAGAGAGCTGTGTTCAAGAACTTGTTCTCCTCCTCATTCTGGTGCCAAATGTCATAGGTACTTCTAAAAGCTTGAATTTTTTGTAAAAAACCCAGAACTTCAATCTTCTCCTCTGCCCTACTTGAAGGTCTTTTCTTCCCTCATATATCCATTGATATAGAAAATAGTCCACTCTTTCATATTATTCCATAATGTTCTAATGTTTATGCTGCAGGAAACCTTTACATAGGTCAAATTATTTGCAGGAATGATGCCAAGATTTGAATACATAATAGTAACACATAATTAGTTTGGGAGTGTGGTTCGGGTTTGTTTTTTATTTTTCTTTTTTAATGATGAGCAGGACATTGACTTAACTACTATAGAGATTTCAAATATAATGCAAAACACAGTTTTGGAGTAGCATGTTTGGGGGCCGAGGGGTTTGAATGAAGTAACATTCTTGCATTACTGGGAAATGTAATATTGGCATAAGTTAAACATTTTTAAAAAACCTTATTGAGATTTCTATGGGTTCTAAATATGGTTGAGAACACTATTAATCAATTTTAATAGCTCTTAAGTGTGATAAATCAGGAATTTCAAGGATCCTACAGGCTAGATTTTTAGCAACTCTTATTATCTGTGTTAATACAAATTCCAATTAGCTTTCTCCTGTTATTATAATGCTATTACACTATTAATTAAAATTTCTATATTGCCTAAAATATAGCACAAATCTGACAGAGTGCAACAAGCATTTGGACAATGCTCTGGATGCATGGTGAGACTCTTGGGGACAGTGCAGGACCAGGAGCTGAACTCAATTATCCTTGTGAGACCCTTCCAACTCAGCATATTCTGTGGTTATATAAAGTATGCCACATGCCTAAGTGAATATGCTTTTTCAGCAGTCAGATATGGGAATTTATTCTAAAATCTGAAGGCTAAACTGGACACCTTTGGGTCTGTACTAGCAAATTAATTTGGATCAGAAATGTGCCTTTGAATCTCCCAGTTGTCTCTACTTTTCCCACTTCACTTCTCATTGCCATATCCTTAGTGAGGATGCATTTTGGGCTTGTCTCTGGCAACGCCAAACCAGAAAATGAACTCAGTGTCCTGACAGGCTTTCAATCCATTCAGGGCAGAACTAGTTTACATTAACTGATATAATGTCTAAATATATAATCCAAGAAAAACTCATTCTGGGGACAAAAATCACCATTAATACAAAAAGAACACGAGATGCTAATGACTAATTGACCCATCAAACCCTTTATTTGAATGAAATATTTCTTTAATAATTAGAGCTTTTTTTTGTATTATGTCTGTTAAATAGGGTAAGGTATGGTAGGGTAAGGTATGGTAGGGTAGAGCAGGGTAGGGTAGGGTAGGGTACGGTAAGGTACAGTAGGGTAGGGTAGGGTAGGGTAGGATATGGTAATAGGTCTAATAGTTGATTTATTTTTGTTGGGCTTTTAAATTATTGGCTTAAAAGCATTTTTAGCTTGGGCTAAATAAATACTACTGGCTCTGTATAGGTATAATTCTATTTGTTCATGGATATTGAGTTGTATATATTGGATATATTGGCTATTGAACATATTGTATATATGTTCAAGATATTGAGTGTAACACTTCTCAGGAGAATGGTGCAGTCAATGACCAACCTCATTTTATCAACTGCCAAAAGTAAGAGAAAGGGGAAAGGAAGGCGAAGGACTTGAGAGACAGCATTTTAGAGCATATGACCAACAAGGAGGGATTTTAAAGCCAGAAGGTGGATGTTTTTAGCTCAGCCAACAATTCAGTCAACGGTTTGGTGCTTTCAGAAGTGTAGAGGTGGTTATTTGGAGGAGAAAGATAATTTTTTTTATGGTTAATGAAAACAGAAGCTCCCTGAAAGCAGAATGTAATAGCAGTGTAGCGAATATATTTAGCAGGTGGAAGCCAAGCTGTGTTTCAGTACTGTCAGGGGATATCAAAGGAGGACTGACCACACATTGCAGTTTTTGAGATTTGGACATTAGGGAAAAAACTGTAAGACAACTAAGAAAGCACTTAAACACTGCAATGAGTTGTGAAATTTCAATGAAATTTTTCAAGACTTAGCCAGACAAAGCCATAGCTAAGCTCATCTGATGTTTTCTGTAGTTGCACCTACAGCAGGAAGATGGACAAGATGACCTCCTTAGATCTTGCAAAAATTCATTTCATTTAAAGGTATTTTATTTTAAATTGAAAGCTAAACAGGGTTTCTATATTATCTCCTGTAATAAAATAGAATTAATCTCTTATTTCTCAGGTTATGTTAGTTTTCTTTTGATTACATGAAATAATGATAAAAGCATTTTCTTTGGGGGTTTTTTGCACACACACTAAATGATTATAGAAATTTAGAAAGGACACATTAGTTAGGTATTTTACATTTTCATCACCTTTCCAACATGTCCTGGTTTTGCAAGGACAGAGTTAATTTTCTTCCTAGTAGCTGATGTGTTTTGGATTTAGTATGAGAATAGTGTTGATAACACACTGAAGTTTGTTGTTGCCAAGTAGTGCCTATACCAAGTCAAGAATTTTTTAGCTTTTCCTGCTCTGCCAGCAAGAAGGCTGGAAGGGCAGAAGAAGTTGTGAGGGACACAGTCAGGACAGATGACTCAAACTGGCCAAAGGGATATCCTATACCACATGATGTCATGCTCAGTGTATAAAAACTGACGGGAAAGCTGGCTCAGTGCATCTGCTCCTGAGGTGTCCAGCCATCAGTCAGCGAGTGGTGAGCATTGTGCATCACTTGTTTTGTATATTATAATTCTCTCGTCATTATTGCTATCATTAACATTATTGTTATTTTCTTCCTTTTGTGTCTCATTAAACTGTCTTCACCTCAACTCATAAACTTTCTCACTTTTATTCTTCTGATTCTCTGCCCCATCCCCCTTGGTGTGGAGTGAGTGAGTAAGCAGGTGGTTGTATGGTGCTTAGTTGCTGTCTGGGGTTAAATAAAAACACAATAGTAAGTTGCAGAGGTAGATACAGACATATTACAAGTGTTTGGAAGTATGTTATTATCTTGGACAACTGTAAAAAGTAGAGCTGGAGAAATTAGATTGTGTGGTTCTGGATATTCTATACCATCAGGTTATGTAAGTGAGAGTAAGAAAAAAGAAAATAAGGGAATATAAATCACTATTTTGGGAGATGAGAGATTAGAAGAATTGATCTTTGGAGATATTGAAGGAAGAAATATGAACCCAAGAAGATAATTTATTGACCACAGGGTTCCTTTATCCAGTGGAATAAAACAAATGAGTCAATGTATCAAAGAAAGAACAGATCAAGAAAAATGAGGATGTAAGAAGTTAACCAAATGAACTGGTCAGAGCTTGAGACGCCTGTTTGATTCCAGCCCTTCAGACTTTTTAACACTGCTGAGAAATACCTGTAAATCCTAACATGCAAGGAGTAAACACCTTGAACTTTTAATGACTAATAAGTAGATCCTCCCTTTTTGAGATACAGCAGGTTTTCAAGTGCTTGTTTGTAGGTTTAAGTGCAGAAAATAGTATTGCCTCTTATTTTATAATGAAGATCTTCTCAGTCTGATGAAAGAAAGCTAATGCAGCTGGAGGCTCTATGCAATATCTTCAAGACTTGCCTCTTCATAAAATTTTTCAGTATACTTTCTTACAAAGGAAATTCTTACTCTACACTTAACACCAATAAAAATCAGAAGACTGTATTTGTTGGTATGCCTGATTTAATTCACAGTATTTTCCATCTTCATTTATTCCAGCTCATTTTCTTATTTCTTCCATATTCCCTTCTTGAGTCATACACAGTGGAGTCTGTTTGACTTTCTATGTGGTTTTAACATATGCTTCAGTTTTACAGACTGTTGATGTGTTAGCGGATGTTGACACAAATTTGAAAATACTTGGAAAAGAAAAATCTAAGTGAAATGGAATTTTCAGATTAGCTTGGTTGAGAAGAGTCTATGGTTTTGGTTTTTTGCTTTTTTTTTTAATGAATCTTGGACCTCTTAGCATAGAAATAATTTAAATATCATCTTAATGATCTTAATTTGGTTTGTTGCTCTAAAGCAAACTGTGCTTACTGGAAAGATCTTCATTAAAATCATATGTTCTTTTCTTTTGAACTGCAGCTCACCACAGCCACCTTGGATGGCAAACTCCGATTGTTCCTACCCTGATACTCGCCAGTCTGTGGAGCTTTGGCTGTGGTACTCTGAGAATAGTGACTTGCTGAGAGAAATGAGACTGGTAACTGGCCAGAAGCAAGTGGCATAATATTCCCATTTAAACTACAGTTTTCTTCTGATTTTATTTTCAGCAAGTTCCTCAAGCTGTTATTGAAGTTTTTCTGCTGTACAGGGTGTTTATTGCAAAAATAAAGGTGAAAGATCACAAAAAGGAGACTACTCATTCTGACTCTGTTTAGCAAATCACCACATAAGTGGCTTTCAAAGGTCTTCTTGTGTTCTTATAGATAGGTACATTCTGTAGTACTTTGCTAGACAGGGACATTCTGCAAATTTCTTAGAGAATACGTGACAAATACCATCTCTTTAAAAGAACATATTTCTGTCTTTTAAATACCTGTTAAATGTTTTCAAAAATGTTAAAATAACATGAAAATAAAATTATCAGAAAAAAAAGTTCATTTCTTGTATTCTTCCTCGGTTACTTATATTGCTCTTAGAAAAAAGTTTTCAAACAACCTTTTGTTTTTAGGCTAGACATTCTCATTCTTCATTGACTTTAGCTAAGAGTAGAGAGCATGTATGTGACCTGGTAAAAGAAGATAAAGTTTTTCTTTTCCTTGCAAAATTGTGCTGCTTTTTCAAAGTTAAGTTTACCAGAACAGAATTTAATAATCAGATTACTTAAAAAAAAACGAAACAAAAAAAAAAAACAACAAAAAAAGAAAAACAGCAATCAGTAAAGCCAGATCACTTTCACTACTGTAAAGAACATTTTATTTAATAGATGTCCTTAATTTATGCATTATATTTAGTATAAGCAGGTCAAGTTATTTCTGTAAGTTGTTTAGTTTCCATTAAACATTCTTTTGTAAAGGATTTAGCATTTTTTTGCTGAGCAAAATCATACAGTGGTAGGATAGACTGCAGCATACCCAGGTTTTCTCTAGAACACAGTGGTCTCAATAATGGCTATGAGAGTGTAGTGCAGCCAGATCAAACTCATCAGAACTCTGAATATCAGAATCAGGTTTTTTATGATCAAAGCAAATGTGGAATAACCCACTTCAATACTTTTAAATACTTTTCCACTTCAAAATCAGATTAACGAAGAAATCATCCACTATATTGCGGCTAAATGCTGGCATGCTACACTCACAAGTTATCAGCGAGATTTAAATTTTAATTTCCACAGAGATCCTCAGGATGGTCTTCTTCAAACTTAATTTAGCTAATTTTCTCATCTGTGTGCTCTGAACTCCACATCAGGAGTCGCTATCAAATACAGAAGATACCCCATAACTGTATTTGCAAGTAAAGTGTTTCTGAGCCATGAGTTGCAGTTTAGTAGTGACTGACTCTCCAGGGAGGTTGAAACATCTACTGAAGAGGTGTGAACTGTAATTATTACTTTCTTTTTTTAAAAAAAAAGCACCACATTTTTATGACAGAAGAATAATAATTCTCAGACTTAAGGCAGAGGACACACTTAGAAAAACCGAATTCTTGCTGAGAGCATGGAGGTTGTCACAATCTCCATTGGACTGAAATAAAAGTGAAATACATTTTTTAGGTCTCTTACCTTCTAGAAAAAACCTGCTATTAGTCAGACAGTGTGTATCCCCAAACCCCCTACTAATCCTGAGCTAGTTTGATCTCTGAAGGAGGAACTCTTCTTCCAAACACAATGTATTATCTCCTTTTCTTTAAAGTGAGACTCAACTGTATGCTACTTTCTGGTTACTTTTATCAAGGGCTTTTTCTGGATAGAAAAGCTCTTTGGGACATTTTGGCTGTGACCGCAGCACCATCAATCCATGCTGAATAGAGACATTCATCTGTTCAGCCCTTGCAGATGTGCAGCTCTTCCATAGCCCAAGAATGTGTTAACCCCTTTTTCCCCCAGGGAAGACTGAGAATCTGCCCTACCACACAGGCATCAGAACTTTTCAAATGGAAATTCACTATAATTTTTTTCCATCTTAAAAAAAAAAGAAAAAAAATTCCCCCCCGGACTCCTCATAAATGCTTGAATGCTTGTGGTTTTGAGAACGGAAAACTTTAGCTGACACACTTCAAGTTTGGCAAAGTTAAGTGCTTGAAAGAAGATTTTCTAATAGCAAATAGGAGGAAAAAACTGTTGTGGATTATGTTACCATCTTATAACATTAGATTTAGAATTTTCATAATCATAATCCTTCTGAGGTCTCTTTGATAGAAGGACACAGGTGGGCGTACTTAATTACTGAAGAGTTAAAGTCGTAAGAGTGTGTCCAGAGAAGCACCATCTATGCCTTTGTGTTTTTAACAGGCAAACCTGACAGTTCATATGCTGTTTCTGACTAAAGACAAAGCTATTTGAAATTAGAAAGTTCCAAAAGCAGATAGGAAAGATTCCTGGTTAGCTAAGGTGGATAGCGTGATTCATCTAAAAAAATCAACACAGAGCTGCAAGTGTAAATAATTAAGAGGTCATTTTAAGGAATTTTGAGTATGCTTTCAGACTGCTTTTAGGAAAAGAAAAAAGATTATAATATAACTCCCAAATAGCTTAAGAAAATTAAAAGTCTGTCTTTGAAGGAATATGTAGCAATATGTGAGGAAAACAGCTGGCAGAAGAATAGTCTAGTTTCATTAAATATCTGCTCTATCATCTGTCCTTGAATGTCCTATTTGCTAGGGAGAGGAGTGGTGTTTTTGTGACTTTCTGTGTGCTGTTGTGTGGGGGGACTTTCCCAGCTGAATCTCTACCAAATGCCACAGAATTCTTAAAATGGATTCACGCAGCAGTTTTTTCCTGGTGCTTTAAAAGTCAGAAGGCACAGCAGGGTGGCCAGCACTGTTCTGAAGCAGATGCTGTTAAAAACTGTTTGGGATTAAGTGGTTTGCAAAATATCAGGTACTACCCAGTTTTCTGTACAGAATCGAATAAACAGGCAAGCTTGGGTTGCACCATCAAGACGAGGGGAAGAGCAAGCCCATGAACTCTGCTTTCTCTTGGCTTTTTCTATCTCATTAATTCACCATGAAAGAAGTGCTTTTTGGATGCAAACCTATATTGCTTTCCATTACACATGATGACTGACTGCATTTAGATACAAAATTATATAATCCTGGAATATCTGGAGGTAGTCAACAGCACTTATTATTTTCCTTCTTCCATTACTTTTTCATTTATTCATACCAAATTATCTTTTCAGAAGTGTATTATGGCGTTATTTTCTGTATTAAAAAATGAATACATCTATTTGTCTCATGGTATTTTATTGCAGAAAGAGAAAATAGCAATAAAAATACATAAAACTGCTTAAAAAAATTTGGCACACGCCTAAAAAATAAAAAATGAAGTGGTAGGCAATTTCTGTTAAAATCTAATTTAGGATGCCTTGCTTCAACGCATGACTGGCAGTACAAAAACATGGAACAACAGAAACTAAAGACTAAACTAGGATCTTCCCCGAAATCCTTGCAGGTTTGGAAGTGAAATCTCTTTCAAGAACAACGTAAGATGTTGTTCTGGGAGATACTGCTTTTTTTTTACTTTTTACATTGATCTTCTACCCACCAGCATACCCATGAGCACTTCAGCCAAATTCTGCTCTCCAGAATTCTGCACTTCATTAAGGCCTGAGTAATTCTGCTTATTTTTGTGAACAAGCTGCTGCTGGGAGAGGATTTTTTCTCAAATATTTTAATAACTTTGAAGGGGAAACAGTATGCTTGTGTTAATAACAAATTTTTGGTGACAAAACAGTGTAGAGTCTAAAAGCTGGATACACTTGTGAAGGCCTGCAGAAGTTACTGCTGTCCTGTGTTTACTGGTTGATGTTAAATCTTTATGCTTGATGCGAATATAGTGCATTTAACTAAAAAAAAACTTACTTTATTTCAAAAATTAGTGTTAAACTGAAAGACTTTCTTCGATATATTTTCATGAAAACTGAATGTTGTTGAAGGAAGATACTAGACCAAACAGACTAAATGATGTGGCATAACATAAAATAGATTTATAGCTATGATGAATTTGATTTAACAAAGCAATATACATTCCGTTCCCAGATTAAGACCATCCAGATTGGTTTTATGATGTGTCTGAAATACAATAAACCACAATTAAATATTTCCACTGTCTTAGTTAATGTAAACAAATTAACTCATGCTATCCCTTCTGTCCAAACAAGAGAGAGTTTTCGATTTCTTTTGTTTAGTTTTGCTGGATAAAAATATGTTTCAAAGTACAAAGGTATTGTAAAATAATGTGACAATTAGCTTGCTTCTGTCATCCAGTCACAGAAGATCCCCTGGGAAGTCATCTCCAAAGCCCACCAGCCCAAAACATTTACTTCTCAATCATTCATGAAAGATGTTTGTCTAATCTGCTCCTCAAAACCTCTGGTGACAGAGATTCCACAGCCTCCCCAGGGGGGAAATCCCCTTGGTGCAATTTAAACCCACTATTCTCTGTCTTAATCCATTAGGTACAGAGGATAATTCATTACCTTCTTGTTTTAGCAATGCTCTACAGAACTGATAGTTGTTACCATGTCTCCTCTCAGACTTCTCTTTTGTTTACTTTAAACAAAGCCAGGTCATTCAATCTGTCTTCAAAGGTCATGTTTTCTAGACCTATGTAATTTTTGCTGTTTTCTGAACTTCCTATAGTTCCATGCTCCTCTTTCTGGAGGTGCAGTGCTCTCAAAAGTTTACCCCAGTATGTGCTGTACCAGTGCTCTGTAGGGTGAAGGCATGGCTTGGTGCCCCTTAAACATGGCACTCATAATCTGGCATTCCACTGTGCTATTGAGTTTGTCCCCAGATATGTGGCATTACTGACTCATGTCCAGCCCCTAGGTTTGCTGGGTCCTTCATTTCAGCTCATTTTTCCAGCTGGCCACCATCACACTACATTCTGATCCTGTGCTCCAAACTGTCTCCAGCCCTTCCATTTATTATTATTATTATTATTATTATTTTCTGTTAATCAGATCAGTAATGATTCCAGAGGGTAGAGAAATGGGGTTGCCTGCTGACTTGGCTCCTAGATTATATATTCACTGCCAGAGAATGTACTATTTTTATTTCCCCTGCTCTTCATGGCTCATGCTCATGAGAGAAAATATTTAGTGGATAATTACCTGAAATTACAGCTCCCAGTGAAGGCAGGGCACTTCAGCTTTTACTGATGTTGCTGAGGACAACAGCATGTGTCATTGTTACTTTACTATTTCATGGTGCAAATTTCCTCTTCACTCATCTGGACTTTGTGTAGAGGCATTAGTCCTCTGCTATAAAAAACAATACTGTACATATTTATGTGCAGACATTTTAGTTTTATCTGAAAGCACGGGCTTTGAAACATTGTTGGTCTCACTCTCCTTGTAGGTTCAAGGATGTTCATACAAATCACAGGATAGTTTATGCTGAAGGGAACCTTTAAAGAGCACTTAGACCAGCCCTCCTACCATGGGCAAGAAAATCTTCAACTATATCAGGTTTCTCAGAATCCCACAGCTTTATCTTGCATGTTTCCAGGGTTGAGGCATTTATCACCTCTCTGGACAACCAGTTACAGCATTCCTACCATGAGAAAGGCAACTGGTGCTTGGACCAGCTGTATTGGCCAAAATGACTTCATGATTGTTTTACACTGAATCTCTCCAGTCATTTGCAAAGAGTGGCTCCTCATTTGCACTGATAGAATTAAGGTGAGTGAAATCTCTGACTTTACTTCTCTCCAAAGTCATTGTAGTGAGGTAGCACAAAATGCTTTGCTTGGCTGTATTGATTCAGCCTCAGCCAATTATCACCTTTTAGAAGAGATAGGAAAACAACCCCAAGCTACTACTATTCTCGCCTTCAAGACAGCATTTTCTGATGTTTTGTGCAGCTTCCATGTAAAGGCTACATGGTGCCACTGCAGGAGCCTACTGGACCTACTGGAAGTTCCTGGCTGCTGTTTCTCTCATTGGCTGTGTCAAGGATAGGGAGCTTGACATATTATTGCATAATATGTCTCTGAGCAGTTGAATTAAGAGAAGAAAAAGGATTATGCAATTTTCTTGAAGCCAAAGGAAAAATGAAAGCTATGTGAGGTAAGCAATTTCCTCACTGTTTCAGGCTCTTCGTGTGACAATTAATAGGAATAAAAGCAAAGGATAGAAGTTAAACTGATTTTCATGCACCTCGTTTTAATTGAGACACACAACAGGAGTTCAAAGGTCTGAGTCTCATTAGCCTTAAAGTTCTAATCCAACATTTTTTGTAGTCTCTACATGAAAGGAGACTTCTAGTCATCACCCAGCATCTTTCTGCTTGGGGCCTGTAATGTGGATAATTACTGGGAGTAAACTTAGGCACGGCCAGATCTTCCTGATACATTCCATTATTTTAAGCCACAGGGAAACAGTAAATAAGAAAAGGCAGCTGTAGCTTAAATACAGGCTCAAATTGAGGGTTCACTGGAATATTGTTTGAGTATTTCCCATTTGTCTGTGGGGTCTGTAAGGGCAAACTTATCCTAGAGCTGTCTTGTAACATCAGCTGTTAAAAGTAACCTCACAGAGTAATGTGTGTTCTGCTTCCATGCTGTTACTCAGAGATCTGCCAAAATGCCTGGATGAACTGCTTTTTACTTTCCCAGGGCAACACCTGCCCCTAATTTTACCATTTAAGCTCTCACTTTGGGGAGAGAGATGTCTGTGTGCAGTTTACTCTCCCACAACGCCCAGAAGTGTCTTGCTGTACAGTTTGTAGACGGGGCTCAGTGGCAGCTGCCAAGCCCTGGGTAGAAAGAATTGCCTCACGTCTGTGCACACTGACTATCCAATCCCAAAGAGGCCTCTGGGGAGGATGCTGGTTTCAGGTAATAATCCCAAAAAGGAGGAGACCAGAGGCTGAAACTGTTCCTGGCCCAACGCCACACACTTGGCTAGGGTTGCACCAGGGGCGAACTTGACCTAATGAATATAAAATACACTCTCTACAATCATAGATAAAAAGACATCTTGAGGAAAGGAAATAACATCTGAAAAAATGAATGAAATGCCTTCTACCCTGTGTGATCCTTGACTGTGAAAAACAGTTGCAAGGAGTGATTTTTCTCCTTCTCTAGTAGAAACCATTGTGATCAGTGGTCTAACATAGTGAATAGTGAAACATTTCATTTTACCCATTATTCCTTTTTTCTCCTACCTGTGAAGTCATAACAGTGAATATATTCAAGTGAAGCCTGATGTGTAGCTATGGTATTCAGTAAATGAAAATTACCCGTTTAGTTCACTCCTCCAAAGGCTTTTTCATTCACTGCATTTTTTGTTTTATTGTTTGCATTTTAATCTCAGGATAGTAAGCTGCACTGAAAGGAAACAAAATCGTGTAATAAGCCACATTGTGTAACAAGTGGTAAAAAAATAAGTTCATGTTTCATTCAAGAGACATACCAATGTGCTTTTACTATTCTTCTTAAGAAATATTTATGTATTTGTACTTTCCAGATCGCCAGTTGATACCTTAATACAAATAATCTTTATCATCTTACTTCTAGGCACCTACTAAAATGGTTCACATACTAAGAAAAGGCAGAATAATCTAAGATCCAGTGATTAAAATAAAAACTGTAAAGACGATGTGAAAGCAACACAGTTTGGGTGGAGGAAACTGGATATTTAAGACATTTTTCTTCCAAGTGTGGACATTCACTAAGGATAATGAAGTTGCACACCCATTATATATGTCATTATATACACACACCATCATCATCCTTCACAGTCGTTTGGCAGGCAGACTGGAAAAACATTTTAAAGTTAATAAATGACAACGGTAACTAACACCTAGCAATATCCCTGTGAATTTCATATTCATTGTGTAGGTAATACATTGCTTAAGAAGACACCTATGAAATATAATTAGGAAGGGAAATAATTTCCTCCCCAAGGGAAACCTGTAAGAAGGGTGAGGTTTCTTCCCGTAGTGCTTTTTCCAAATTCTTTTCCAGTAGGTTGCCAAATTACGTGAAAGATACAAGAGCCTCAATTCCCAACCTTCTCTAAGATTCCCTAAGAACTAAACTGCCTGTATTTTCTCTAAAATACAGAGCAGAAGAAGCAGAAGAAATGACATTCAGAAAATAAACCTGGATAAGCAAATAATTTTATCAAGGCCAAATGTTATCAAGGCCAAATGTGACAGCAAAAGCTATAGCCAAAACAGAATAGATTTTTTGCTGATAATAGTGAATCCAGGCTCATGGGACCCTGACATCAGGTAACCCACTGAAGAGTTCTCCCCATAAAACTGGCCTTCAGTGTAATAGAAATATTTCTATAAAAAGGATAAAAAAATTAAATTAGTTGTTACAGCCACGTCTTCCCTATCCTAATTCCTTTACTGATATTCAGTTGGAAAAACTTCCTAACATAAAAGTCTGAATTCAAATGCAATGCCAGAAAAAGACATTCTGAGCTTTCCTGGGTCTCTTGACCCTTAACAAGCTAAATGTTTGTCTGCCTCTGTTTTTGCAATTTGCCACTCACTGCAAAAAAGGCTCTTCTAGTGTCCTTTATTTTGAGTAAAAAAAGACTCAAATGAAATGCCTGAGGCTCCAAAACTTATCCTTGGAATTCTTTCCTTAAGGAATAGAGCTCTGCAGAAATTCAAAGCTCCAGTCACATTTAGCTCCTGTTTCCCTCGCCCTTCCTTTGTGTGCATGCTTCAGAGGGAGAGTGAATATGTCTCTGGCTGAAACTGAATTAATTTCAATCTGAAACTGAATTAACAAATAGCCCCATCCGTGGTGCTGACAAAATGAGAATCTCTTCCCAGGAAAAGTTGTATTGTTAAAAGGGCTTTGTTCTAAATGAGGACAAAATGTCAAAGGGCAGACTTTGGTGTTTATTTCCCAACCTGGGGGGATTTCCAGGAAATTCTACTTCCTGAAAGAAAAAATGAAGTTCTACTCTCTTTGCTCCTCCTGTCTGGTTTGTAGGCAGACAGGCTGCCTGCCTCCATATCCTTGCTGTTCATAATAAGAGGGAACATAGGAAGATGGTTAGTTGACAAGACAGATACTGGGAAGAGGATCCCCAAAATCCCAGGTGAGGTCTAGGAGACAGTGAATAGCTACTCTTATTCCCAAGCAGTGCAAGGAACAGCAGAGCCTGGAAGTCTGAAAATCAAAATTACTGGATGGGCAAAGAGCCCAGCATGGAGTCCACTGCCTGGCCCTGGGGTTGGCCCTATGGTCAGGGAGAAAAGCTTGGAGACCTGCTGAGGCTGCTTACTCACCTTGGAGTAGCCTCTGACACCTGCAAAAACCAAAGGCCTCCAGGGATCTGCCCTGGCATCTACTTGGAGATCCTGGGCAAAAAGAGAGAGATGAAGACCTCAAACACATCCTTTGCCAGGGCACATACAGAGAAATCAGGAGTCCAAAGTATAGCTGGGCTGAAATGACAAAACAGCATTCTTTTTCTCATGGGAAATTGCCTCCATGAAAAATTTCCACCAGAGCTAGTTAACCACCCTCTATCAGCAAATTCAGAAATGTACAGGATTTGAAGGTGCTACGAACTAGATTGTTCATTTGCTCTGACAGGATGTATTTGCAAATCCAGCCTAAAAAAATAACTTGCTACTCCACCCTTTCAGACGATAAAAATCTGCTGGTCCTTATGCAGCTAGAAAAAAAAAAAAATTGCTTTTCTTTCTACTAGTGTTCTCTTGGATGGTCTAAAATCCTGAATTTCCAGGCTGGGAATAAACTACAGTCATCAATTCATTCTCACTTCCAATGTGTATTTGCAGAAGAACAAGAGATTTGGGTTTTTATATTTTTGTCCCATAAATCATTTTATGCTAAATCATTTATCATTTTGATGAAGGTTTCAATTAGAAGATGAGGTTATGACTAGACTAACTGGCAAAATCCCAGTGAAAGTAGTAAATTCAGGATGCATCCTAATGCACAGCAACTGCATGGGATCTCCAGGCTATGAGGAGTAAAATTTCTCAGTGAAACCCCCTGGACAGCTGCTAGACCTGGCAGATCACTTTATATTTGAGTGTCTTAAATGCAATAGCAGAACCACAGCTTCAAATTATATTGACTTGGTTTTGGTGAACAAAGCAGGAAGTGGGAGAGGCTTTCCCTGAGCCCAACTGCAGTTTGACAGTCAATTGCTTGCAATTCAAAACCTGTCTCTTATGTTGTTCCAGAATCCACTCCCTGTTTTCTCCCTGAAGATCAGAGACCACAGGGGATTCACAGGGCTTGCTCAGCCCATTGCCATGCTGCGTGCAGCAGAGAGACAAAGCCTTTGGGACAAGCCAGCCATGGCACTGACACATTGCCCCAGTGGTCTGCAGGGTCTCTGCCTGCAATGTCAGCTGGGATGAGGCTATGACAGTTTTGTGGGATGTCTGTTGGATGCCCCAAGTCTTGATAAGCCACATGAGATTTGCCCCAAAGTACAGGCAAAGCACAATGGATCAGTGTTGCTGTCTGGAAATTCTTGTTCCTTGCTGGAACAGTGCAGCTCTGCTCCCTCTGCTTGGGAGAATATCCTATTTCTCAAGCCTCTGCCCTCAAAGGGTGATGAGAAGAGACCCTCCTAAATATTTTTGTCATGACGTTCTTTGTGAAGATTTAAATATGAAATGCCAAAAAAGCAATGCAGGAAAAAAAAAAAAAGAAAAAAAAAAAAGAAAAAAAAAGAATGTAACTTCCAGTTCCAAATGTGGAGGGTGATAATGAAGTTCACTTAACATATGGGAAACAGTACTGCTGTGTTTAGCCACTTGGCTTGAAATGTAGACTCCATGGTGCTTGCTATGCAAACAATGCTCAGTTGATCCATCAAAACAAAATCATGGCCATATATAATACTAACGATTAAATGCTTATTCTCCAGGATCACATAACATATGGCTTTGTGCTAGAACGTACACAATCCCAAAGGACATTATGTGAATATAAAAGATTATTGACTCACGATGCCCCAGTTGTGTTCTCTGGCAACATCTCCTCAAGAACACAGAGACACATACATAAATATGAGGACTCTAATGGGATTTTTTCCCTTCATCTTAAGGCATTATTGCCAGCTGTGTTTAGGATCTTTATTAGCAAAATTACACATATTGGTAACTTTGAACTCTGGGTTGCATTGATGATCTAAGACGCCAGATAGAAGGATGAAATAATAACATATTGCAGCAATGTTGAAAATGAAGGTTTTTCATCCTGTTTTTCATGATGCTTTTCTTCTGATATTTAATTCCTTCATAGGATAATAAATAAAAGATGGGGTAAGATTGCCTTGAGTTGCTCAAATCCTCAAAAATACTGTTGGTGTTAGACCTAGACTTTTCAAACCTGCATCCTCTTACTGTTTTGGCTTCTTCTCAAGGACTTTTTTATTTCACTTTTCTTGGACTCTCCTCTCTTCTTGCTACCTTTGTTTTATGCCATGCATGTGCCTTTTATAATTCCTGTTAGACCTGCTTGGCAGCTAGGAAACCTTTTATTTTCTGAGCTACAGAAGGCTTCTGATGGTCCCCACAGTTCTCCTTCCATGCTTCCTCTTCCTTTGGCAGCCTTTTTGGGCTCTGGATCCTGGTGCAAATGTGTGGGCTCTGCTGCTTTCCACCAGAGTGGAGGTGCACCGAGGTAGGAGTGGTAGAGGAGTCCAGGCAGGTCCTCTGAGGTCCTTGGGGGCAGAGAAGGAGCAATATCTCTCGTGGATGGGAGTGACGGCAGCCAGGGTCTGACAAACATCCTATTGGTAAGTGCACAAAGGTACTGAAATCGCCTACCAGGAGGGAGCAGTGTGCCAAGTGACTCCTCCTTCGAGGCAGGAGTTACTGCCTGGATGGCTATACCAGAGTCCTGGCTGCAGAACACTGCACCCAATACCTGGGGTCACCTTTCTCCTTCCCACTGCAGTTTGCCATCTCTCCAGGCACATTTAACACCTGAAGCACAGTGTGAAAACATAGCTGCATTTTTTTCAAATCAAAGTTGGATTAGCAGGATTTGCACAGTAATTTGTACACAAGTCTTGTCTCTGTTTTGTTAATTGTTCATTCTGAAGTGTGTCTGTCTAAATATACATATTGTAATAGTTTTTTTCTTTTTTGCACTACTTGTGTGTGTAAATAAACAGTATGTTTGAATATGTGAATGATACAGATGACTTATAAACTGAGCCACCTGCAGCTACTTCATACAAGCTAGGCCTTAGATCAGATGAAAAATTAAATTTCAATAAATTTAATTCTTCATCCAACTTAGTCCTTAGATTAGTCGAAAAATTAAATTACAGTAAATTTAACTCTTAATAATTGTTCCATCTTAGAGGTCTTCCTCTCTGATTTATGTATGTTTTGTAGCAGGAATAAAAAAGAACTAGATGAAGACCTGCTTCCATGTTAGTCTGGTGCTAACTGTACAGGAAGAAACATTAATGTTAAAAATCCCAGAGTTTAAAAAACCATTATTTTCATGCTCAACAGTTTCTGATTAAGACCTTAATTTTTTCAGATCTCATTCTTGTGCTCTAAGTATGTTCCTGTTAATCTGTCTAATCTGATGCTTTCAGTTACTTGCATCAGAATGCTCTGTAGAATTAATTAAGTCCTTTACTTTCCCTCACTGTGGCAGTTCCTCCACAGAGGTGTAAGTGGAAGTGCAGAGCTGTTTCATTTACATAACAAACCTGCAGTAGAGGCTGGGGGAGAATCTTGGATTCATTATTCTCCCTCCAGCCAACTCACGAGCTGCCTCATTTCAGAGCTCTCTCAGCTGCAGGCCTGTGAGTTGGCCATGTCACTGGGAAAACAACTGTGATGGTTTGTCCAGGAATTAAAAATTCCAAGCTCCACAGCTGTTGATATTTTGCTTCCTGACCCAGATTTAAGCAACATATCAGTAGTTCATAAAGAATATCTTTTATCTTTCCTGCCTCTGTTCAGCTGAAGCCGTAAACAGGACACGTTGTATAATTTTTCTAAGCTGAGCTTGGCTGAGCGTGGCTGCAGCTGTTAATCAAACTGAGTAAAAGTAAACATCTGATTATCTAAAAAGTATGGAAAGGTATGCTTTGTTCTCAGCTGAAATCAGTCATGCTGACCCACCAGAGCATTGCAATATGTCTTCTGGGCTATCATCTGAATTAAGAGCTATCAGATAGAAATCCAGCTCAGAGTTTTGGCTCTGACAGTAAAAGCAAGACTGCAGGTGAGGCAGCAGATCAACTTGCTCAGACCTTTCCAGCTCACCAAGTAAAATCTCATTTCAGGGTAAAATGTTCTACTGCTAAGACAGAAAGCTGTGTATGAAGTGCAGACATCTAACTGGCAGGCTGCAGAGACATGCTGGCCAGGTCGGAGATTTATAGTAGCCTGCACCATGAATAGGTCACTGGCAACCTGTGGAAACAAAGCAGGTTGTACTACAAAGTAAAGGAGCTGCTTTCCAGGTCCTGAGGAGAGGGCTGATGTTTGCCAAAACATTCAGAAGTATCATAAACAGCCAAATGGGGACAGACATAAGTTCTTTATCTGAGACTTTTTATCTAGTCTGCCAAGTCCTTACCTCCTGAAACAAAGAAGCTCTGTCTTTGCTCATGCAGAGCATCTACAGCCAAAAGCTAGAAGTGACTGACTGTGTCCTGTGAAGCTGCTCTCTGTGCCTACTAGGTCCTTCCCAGAGCCACACTCCTGGCACAGGCTGAGAGCCAGGACCAGCGGAAGAGAAAAGAAGGGGCCACTGGCACACAGTGGCAGCAGAGGTGACGGAGGGGGTGAAGGTGTCGCCCCCATTGGTCTCCAGGTGCTGCTTTCTTAGAAGTAAGGCCAGTTCTGCTTGGGACATGCAAGAACAGGAGTGGGAATTGAGAGCAGAAATCCAAGGGGACCCAAAGAGGGGCAAAAGTGCCAAGGCTGACAGAGAAACGTTGGTCTTCTTCAAAGCATAGGACAGGCAGCTGTGGGTGGAGGAGGGTTTGTGAGACCATATGACTTCCCAGAGAGATAAATGAGATGTGTGAAGGCATACTTTGGACTTTGTTTGGCCACTGTATTAAATTAAGCAGACCTGCACTGACTGGCAACTTAATTCAGAGGTTGAATTTTGCAGGTCATTAGTCACACCGAAGTTTCCTGTAGGGATAAGCATTTGCCTTAAGGACACCTTGTTTTGGGGCTAAAAGAAGACGGCATCAATTTTCTTCATAGCTGAGTGGAACCATTCCAGGCTCAAATGGAGACACTCAAGGGAAAGGGCAGCAAGGATCCAGTTAGTACAAGAGAGTTCCTTTACTGTGGTAATCACCACCCTCGCCATTCAGCTTTGCAAATGATGTTCTGAATTACAGCAGTTTACAGTGGGAATAATTTCCCCCCATCTTTTATCACTTTTTCATCAGGATTATTATTTTGTCTCTATTGGTTTCGTCCCTGTATTTTTTAAGTGCTTCCAGACAAGCTGGTTGCCCAGCACCCTCGGCTCACATGTTGTCGTATTCCCTTGGAGCAGCTGGCTGTTTCCTTACAGGGACACAGTTGGTGCTGGTTAGTGGATTTCTCTATAACAGATATTTGAGAAGATTCCCTCCTCTTTGGAAATATTCTTTCCATACTGAAACATCTTTCCTCTTTCTCCTTATGTTGATAGTCAGTTGCAAATGCATGTTTGCTTTCAGAAGGCTGGGTTTTATTGCTTTTCTTTAGTGATTGAAGGCATATACAGATCTCATAAGCTGAGTTCTGTATAGAGCAACATCTTTTAAGTTAACAAAATAATACTGATAAGAATTATGATTTTTAGAGGTGTGAGTTGTGAACTGATTTTTATTTAATGGATGCTCTTGGATGAGCCATACTATGTAAACCAACATTTTAGGCTTAAAATTAGGCTTAAAAGCCAGAATGATGTTGCTCAAAATCTTATGTTGCATTTAAAAAGAGTAAAGGAAAACATAAACAAAATAAGTAGACTGGGATTCTGATCCTCAGAGACACTATCTCCTATCAGTATTAGACTAAGAATTTCAGAGCTTGAAAGAAATCCTCCTTTCTATAAAGCCCTCAACAAAAATAGGTCAACCAGGCAATTGCAAGAGCTCCAATGGGTGAACAATACATATTAAACAGATATCTCACCTAGGCCATGGTGAAGACTTGTATTAACAGTTATATACAAGAGGCTTCAATGTTAACAGAACAAGAAGTAAAAGTGCAACTTTTCCATCCCGAAGCCCTTAACTTTGGACAGGCAAATACACCCTTAACATCATGAAAACAATGGAACATTATCTACAAGGTGGTTAAGTCCTGTGCACAGCTCCCCTAGGGGATGAACTCAATGCTGCTGAACAGAAGGGTACATTTAGAAATGAGACATAGCCCCTGAAGAGATTTGTGTTGACTACATGACTTGCCCTGTCAGAAAAGAAAGGATGTCTCTGGTTTAAACCCATGGACCAAACTTAAAGAACCAAATAAAGAGGAAAAATTTTATCAACAGGAATTGTAAGAGGAGAAAACAGAAAGAATTCAAGATATTTTTATTGCATTCTTATATCACCAGACACAGTTGACTTGTGTCCTGAAATTCCAAAGCTGACAATATCTTTGTCCTTCTGATACTAATTTTAAATAAATCTTTGAAAACGAAGAATATTTCAGAAAACTGAAGTGTGCTAATGTTCTGCCAATGTTTAAGAAAAGTGCTGCACTATGTTCAGAAAAACAAAATACTTGATCTGAATTAGGTCTTGGGTAAAATAATAGCCAAATTAATACAGGTATCAAATGATGGTTAAAAACCAAAGCTATAAATTCTGATGGCATAATGCACAGAATGTTGCTGTTAAACAGAAATTACATACATCTTTGATGTAGTTTATAATGACCAATGCAAAAGATTTTCATGATGAAGTGTATTTAGAGTTTGTAAAGTAATTTGCTCAGTATGGCATGGTATTTGAAGTTAGCACTGCAAGAAGGAACATATTTTGAATAGATTAAGGACAGTCTCATAAAACTCATCAAAAAAGTAATCATCCCTGGAGAGTTATTATCAGATTAATTATTTAAGAAGGAACTCTGCATTCAGCCATTGGTTGGCTGGTAATCTTCAATGTATCCATAACATGAAGGAGAAAATATAAAATAGGTAAATCCACCAGTGGATCAAAATTGGTGGTCTTGTGCAAAAATGAGAACAGAGCAGCTGGAGAACACACAGTAGGCTTACAGCTAATGATTTACTTGTAATGTGAAACCCGAACAGAACTGAGCAGACCTAGAAGCGTAGCAGGGATTTTGCTTTGAACTTGTCAGACACTGAAGAGTCGATGCTGCTGTCAACCAGAAAAAGAGGAAAAAATTAGAGAGCACAGGTAAAAAAGAATACCAGAAACAATTGAAGAGATGGAAAAAAATATTTATATGGCAGCATTTAAACTGCTTCAGTTGTTTAGATTATCAAAGAGATGGGTCTTAGTTGCATTATTTGAATACCTTCATGTCTGGGGCAAAGCAAATATTACATTTTTATTTAATCCATACAAGAAGACATAACAAGAATCTGTAGTCATGTGTTTTTTAGCAGTGCTCAAGGAAAACCACCAAAGGAAGTGGTGAGTTCTTCATCTCATGCAGTCACCAAACAGTCTTTGACAGTACTGAGTTCAGAAAAAGTGACAAAAATGGGAAAAAAGAAGCTCCTCCACAACACAGCCATGGGACCTGAATGCCTTTAAATCCAATCTAACCCAGTGTTGTCAGAAAAGGTGCTTGGCCATATTGCTTCACTCAGATCCTTTTTAGGAAGCAGTTAGTGAACACTGGAAAAACCTTAAACAATGATTTCAAAGTTGTTCTTAATTTTTTTTTTGTAAATTATAGTAAAAGTGGTAGATTAGTAACAAAGTTTCAAGCAAGAAACCTTATGTCTTTTCCCCTATTCTTGGCTCTCCAGCTGTTGATTTTCATTAATAGAATGCAGTTATATTTGAGAAGACAAGGATCTGGGTGCTGGTGACATCCATCACCAACATTTAATTCCATGTCTGCAGAATAATCCAGAACAGTGGATAAGACAGACAATGGAATTGTGAGCCGTCGGCATCTACTCCAATCTTTTTGTCAGCTGTAAAAAGTTATAAGGCCAATGGCATCTTGTACAACTCTGCATGAGACCAGAAAAAGCTCTAGATGGTCCTTCCTTGCTCCCTTTCAACATTCCCATCTTGACAGGCGTGTCTAAAAATATTGATTTAGGTGTAGAGGTGATTATTTCTTGAAGTGAGAGAGTTGTGGAAATCAGTTAGAGGTTCAGAAAAATAAAATAATAATTAAAAAAACCCCATTTTGCCTGAATTGAGTGCTAGCTAGAGTTTCAAATCCAGGAGGTGCCCTTGGGATGGGTATTTTGCAGTTGGCAGTCAATTGCCTCATAACTCCCGTCAATTTATTTCTAAAAGTAAATCAAGTAGTAGAGTATTTATTGAGTGTCGGGCAATTGATGAATAAATGCTATTATTTTCTTTTAACCAGAGAGCCAGTTGCCAAAGTTGTGTCTGACAGCCAATTTAGACTTGTGGGGAAATTGTAGGTGTGGGGTTTTCACCTGGACAAACAATGTTAATTGAATTTGGGAGATGAATGCTAATAGGAGTCCATTCTCATCACTATATGGTTGTGGTTATATGGAAGGGTGAATTCATAAGGGATTCAGAACCCAGGGGAAGCTAGGAAAAAAGTGTATTTGGGATGCCCAATGTTTCAAAGTCCTTAGAGGAGGTTGTGCACAGATTTGAAGGTGAGCTTGCTGAGACCCTGGGAGGCTGCAGACCCTGCTGTGAAGCCCTGAATCTGGGATAGTTTTGTCTTGGTACAAAGCACCTTTAAATATTCAAGTGTGTGTTTTGGAGTTGCTGTGCAACATATCCCTCTAGTGCTGAGAAAATGCAAAACTTAAATTTGGTGTTGCAATCCATGATGTCATGGGAACATTATATAGTGAGATGCATATCTGCTTTGTGGTCCTCTTTTGAGCAGAGCCGATCACAGAAGGATGGTAAATTTTTGAATAGTCCTCATACTGGGATTTAATTGGGTTACTCTGTTCATGGAATCTGCTCCTTTTTCTTTTCTAGCACAAGTGAGTCACTAATGCCATCTGCTTTATTCTTTTGTGTTGGGTACCTGAAAAGTAAATTTCACTTTTACAGCTTTCTTGACAACAGAAAAGGATCAGAGTTTTCAAAGGCACTTAAAACAGATTTTCTTGAAGTGTTGCTATTAGAAAAAAAAAAATCTTAGTGTTAGCTGGCACTTTTTTCCTCAGTTGTAATAATTTACAGGCTCTTCATGGCTTTTGGTATGCTGCATGCTGTCTCTGTGCAGCATACCTACAGGGGAATTTTTGGTCAGAACCAGGAAAAAACACTGAGAACCAGACTGTATTTGCCACCTCCTGATGGCAGGCTTATTTTAAGAAACTGTTGAATACTAGGTACACACTGCTGGTTTTAGTTGTTTCTGAGAAAAATGAAGCTTGTCCTTGAGGAATTTGTTCTGTTACTCAGAATTATGTTAGCAAAGACATGATTCACCCTTTTTCTGGCTGAGAATCTAGTCATTCTCCACAAAATGACCTCTGAGATGTGTATCAATAACCTCAGATCTCAGCAGGGCTTCACTTCTGTCCTGTGGATGACACAGCACAAAGAGAACATGAGTGCTCTGCCAGAGCCTGTGCGCCAGCATCAGAGAGTACTGCACATGGTGCACTCTTCCATGCAATAAATAAACACACTTATCGTGAACCATAGATTATTTTACTGCCAATAACATGCACAGACCATTTTAAGGCAGCATGCTGTACATGCAATTCACAGGGTCATTCCTGATGAAAAGAACAGGTCAAGACTAAACCTCTAGCCTGCACTGTGTGCCAAAACACAACAGTAAACATCTACTGCACTAACTCTGAAACATATTTTGGGGACAATACTGAACTCTGTTCTCCATCTCCACCTGAATTTCTGCTCTTTTTTAAATGTGGTGAGACAGTTGTCTAGGAGCACTGTGTTAGGTAATATCAGTTTTAGACAGGATGAAAAATGAGTGAGAATTGCACCATCAAGGGAGAGCAAAGTCCATACAGCAGAGGAAGAGTTAATTTTTGCCCAGAGCAAAGGTACTGAAACTGAAGTACACAAATTCATTTACTTCCTATAATTTCATAACAAAAAATGAAGCCAGAGGTAATGCCATTTTGCCATAGATTCGCACTGAACTATGGCTCATTAGTTACTTTATGTTGCTTAGCAAGGTCTGTTTACACGTACAGAAATTCAGCTAATTCAATGAGCCCCTTCTCTCCTCACAGACATCTCAGTATTCCTGCCTATCTGACCATGCCCTGTGGGTTTGCCATCTGTGTGCTGTATACAGAGCTGAGCACATTTGCTTATTTGAGGAGGAAAAAACCCTGTTGAGATGCATTCCAGCTACACTGGCAATCGTATCTCAGGCTGTTTCAGGCCAGGTCTGAAAATATTTCACCGTGATTCACTCCACCTTTTCTACATTTTTATGAGATCAGAGATCAGAATAGCGGAACTCAGGTCCAGGATTGTTTGAAATGCCACATTTGAAGACTATGGTTGAAATCTCTTTTTGTCCAAGCCATGACTCTTTCAAATCCTCTATTTTGACACAGACTCAAATGACCTTTCCAAAACTTCTTCCTACATGCATCATTCCCAAGGTGCTTTGCTGTCCCTGATCTCATGCACATATTGCATTCTTGTGCTGGACAGCAGGTGATCAAGGACAGTGGGACAGCACTGGATCATCAGTATGGAGCCTTGGAACTCCTCCTGCATGCTTTGAAGGGCCAGCAGAAGGCCATGAGGTAGCTGACAATCAGATTGGGGTTGCTCATGAGCAGATTGATATTTCCACTCTGACAGGGACCAAGGGTGCCCTGGGATGAGGGCTGCACCCCTCTGTTTGCTCTTTGAGGTGTAATGACCTTGTCAGGTCCCAGTGACCCTTTCTTAGCTGATTTAAAGTTAATTCAGCACTGATAATATTTACATATTGTGTGTTACATGTTTGTTCACTTTTTTCATACAATCAAGTCTTTTTTAATGCTGATAGTAGGAATTAGCCTTGGTATTTCACACTATATTCTGTGTATCTGAAGTGGTGCATTTATGATAACAATATAAGCAGGCAGATAAATACAAATACCCAAACAGACATTTTCCTAATCTTTTATTGCTTTCAGTAAACTTTGGGTTTGGTTTAAGTGGACTTACTTGTGATCCCCAAATGGTTTTCCACTGTGATGGCCTTCAGACTTGATAATTTTCCCTTTATTATGAGAACAAACCATTGAGACAAAAGCCATCCCGGGATCTGATCTTACCCAAAGCAGTGGCTGGTATTATTTCCAGTTTATAGTTCAAAGTACACAAACCACCAGTTTAAAACTATAGCTTAAAACGCCATTCCAGGCACACTAAATATTATGTTCACTTTACTCAAGATATATTTCCTCAGCAGCATAGGAATATAGTCTTGACATGGTCTCCCATTTCCATGAATTCTTTGTTTAAATCATTCCACAGTGAATTTTGTAGGCAAGTAAGGAGCCAAGTAAGTAAGTGAACTAATTGCTAGCAAATTTTTGACTGCACTGAATGGTAATTTCAACTTTATTCCATTTTTTAGTTATTTACATGATTTTTATGCAAAATGGAAGGATTGTTTAGAATGTCTCATTTTCACCCATGCTCTTTGTACAGACACGCACACACTCATTTCTAGTCAAGTCAAAGTTTCAGCCAGTGAAACTTCAGGGAGGCACAGCTCTTCATCTTAGGAAAAAACACTGCTGTGCCACTGGACTAATACTTAATACATGCAAAGTCGAATCACAAACCCACATGTGTTTTTTTTTTTTTTCTCACCTGAAACATTGAGGATCCCCATTCATGGCCTTCTCAGATTTCAAAGATGCTGAAAATGCAGCTGTTCTTAAGACACGCTAGACTCTCCTCAGCAAAAAGTCTTGCTCTCTTGGCACCAGAAAACCCATCTCCCTCTCACGTTGCAGGAATTTGAAACACTATAGATTTGCCTTCTCACCTCGACTAAAATAACAAATTGGAAACCAAGCTGGAATAATAAAATTTTCCCATTTTCCCCACAGAAAATTTCTGCACATACAGGAATGAGGCAAAGGCATGAAGTAAAAGTAAGGAATTGGGAAATTAATTAATTGACATCCTGAGATAAACAACAAAGCTTTGAAAGAAAATCAAACCAGCCCATTTAACAGGGATGAATAACATGACCAAACTCAACTAAAACCCCAACAATAACAGCAGCATCTTTCACAGATTCTAGGAGAGCTAAGTTCAAGCCAGCAAAATACTTTCCAGTTTATAAAAGTTTTAAAAACTGCCAGGGGATATGTCCTGGCCTTCACAGCAATGGAGCAAGAATGAGCTCCAGCAAATCACATGGAAAAAGCATAAGGGGAGCAGATTTTCCAGGCGTTAATTCAGTGCAAAAGGGGGTCTCCCTTCCAATATTACAGAGCACTCGTGTGTTAGTGGTCTCCTTTCTCACATCACTGAGCCCTGTTGGATGGATTGCAGGGGGTCTCTTTCCAAATATCCCTAAGTCCAAAGAAAAGGAAAGTTCTTTTCTAGTATCAATCAATTATTAGAAAATGGATATATAAAAGGTCACAGGATTTGCTGGAGAGGTTTGTTTTTTTTTTTCTGGTGGAGAAGGCAGGTATAGCTATAAGGATTTTGGCACAGGGTCGTTATGGAAAAAAATATGATAGATTTTAATAGAGTGATAGTCTTTCTACAGAATTCAAAAGTCAATTTGTATAATTGTATAGGAGTGATGTTGGATAAAATTTCTATTGCAGTTTTTGGGTTTCACTCATTACATTCCAAAGGATTTTTTCATAAGTGAATAAAGCTGAATATAGTGTACTGGATGCCTCTGCATTTCACCTACTGAAATACCTCTGAGTGAGCTTTATAAATACAGAGGATCTTTAAAAGCCTGCAGGTATTACAATGTGCATTCACTTTTATGTTTGCATTATGTTGATGTGTTGGTTCTTGTACAGTTTTCCTGTAGTACATTTTCATGATCCTTTTATTTGAAAAACCCAAAAAAATCAGCAAATCAGATAATAATAATAAAACTCCTATGCTTTTTCTGATTTTGTGTTGTTAGAAAGAGGCAGTTAGTGGTTTTGGCTCTTTTATGGGGACAACACAAACAACATGATCAGTTTGCCGCAAGATTACTTTGTGTAAGAAATACTATTTAAGCTTACAGAAAAACCTCTGCAAACACTCATATTAGTTTGTCATATTAGTTTTCTTAGACTTTATGTTCACTTTGCACCAAGCCTTCTGCTATTTCCTTCCACCTTTCTCAAAGAGAGTGTACAGGGCATCCAGGCTGGGTTTAAATTTAACAGTTCCCTGTCCTAAAATTGATATTGAGCACCTGATGATACTGATGACTCTCAAAATCATCTTGTGAGTATTTTGGACCAGTGAAATGAATTATTCTGGGAATATGTCTATCAGCCTCCATTGCCTGTGGGAGTTGTATTGATAACTAAACAACTTAGCTTGGATGTCTGTGGTTTTGAGGTGCAGTGCTTTGCAGGCTGAACCCAACCCTAAGCAGACACAAATGCACTGGACATGGTCACCAGTTCTAGAGCATTCCTCAGGAGGAATTCTCCCTAGAAAAGTCCAGCTTTCCTCAGCATCTAAAAAAGCATTTTTCTTATACATATTGTGATTTTAAAGCTGAGAGCACCTTAATACACTTATAAGAAATGATAAGAAAGAAATGATCCAAATGTCTAGATCAAATCTTCTTACCTGACTTAACAGAGTAAATGTCCAACTTAAAATTTTTATTGTTTCCCATCGTTCCTGTATTTTGTTCTTGACCTTTCAGCTACTCAGAAATTTGTAGCAAATCCTTTTGTTTACCACTGTGTTATCTAAAATGCTTTTTTGACTGTGGGCTTCAGCTGTGCAGCTCCAATCCAACAACCAGCTGCTGAGAACTACTGTGGTCAAGTGTGTTTATTTTCCAGGCTATGAACAAACTAGAATATACTTCACAGTACAGAACCTGTGGATGTTTACATCTTAACCCTTCCTGGGTCACAGAGCCCTTCCTATATTTGTTTGCTTTGATTTTGTACAAGCTAGAAGAACAAAAGGCAAATTTTAAGTTTCCTGAATCCTCAAATCTCCCATTTTCAAAACACAATGAAATCTGTCAAAATAATGTCAAAAGAGATTTTTTAAAAAAAATATTTGTGAAATATCCAAACTTTGGCTTATTTCTCTAGATACCTCAGTCTCCCTGACAAATCATATGCACCAGGAATGTCCAGCTGCATCTTCTGCAAGGGGAACTGGGGGGGAGGAGGGGTGGGTATGTTTGTGCTGTTCCTTGAAAAGTAAGGCATTATGGCTATTGCTGTTGGCTGATCATTCAGAGCACACAAACACAGGTTATGGGATGAAAGGCACTGTGGACACCTAACATCAAAAAGACTTCATAATATTATCAGCACACAAATCAGATTCTGCTAAAGAAATTCAGGAAGAAACCATGGGTTGGTTTTAGTTCAGTGTGGGATGCAACTTCTTTTGTTTGTTCATTTTTGGCAAAAGTACAGATAGCAGTATGTGTTTTCCAAGAAAATAGAAAATCTGGAAGTTTCTGCCCCTTGAAACTCTTCTGCCTTGGGCAACATGAGTTAGCTGGTACAGAGAGCCACTAGGGATTGTGCCAAAGGCTCAGAGACCTGCATGAGGTTCTTTCTGTGCTACAAATTGCTGAATAGGTTAGGGAAGTCCCAGTAGCAATATACTGTTCATATTTTCCCTCTTAGTTAATTTGGGATGGACATCTTGAATCTATATTCAGAGGCTGTTCTGTTCTGCAACTGAAGAAAGCATTTGAAGACCCAGAAGTTGCACAGAAGTTTAGTGCCTTCTCTCGAATGCAGTACTATAGTGCTTCCTTTTTGCTAATTGGCCAAATGCTCCACATTAAAAAATATAGCCCTTTTAAACTACTTGTCATTTTACATTTCTGAAATGAGCACAATACAGATTTCTTTCATATTGCCTAATTCCATTCCAATATCTTTAAATCCAGAGTTTGATGAAAAATTAATTAAAATATATTTCTTTTTTATGAATAGAAGAAATATTTTCTAAAATAAAAAGTGGGAAAGCACTTGTAAAACCTTCAAAAGAATTTGTACAAAATAATCAGGTTTTATGTGCATATAGTTGGAGGGAAATTTCCTGTTGTTTCCTACTGACAACCTGATTTTTGCTTCTCAACCTGCAAATACCACCACTGTAGTGTTGTTAATTTAATGTGACCATACAATGGCCAGTGCTGGCTGACAGTGTGGAGGGGCAAGATTCCATCATTGGAAGGTACAGAGTTGAATGCTCAGCTCACCTTTATCTGAACCATCCACATTACTGGAGTCTGAGGAATGGGTCAGAAATCTTGTGAAGAGACCATTTCAGGAGTGATTTATGATGTTTCATTTTTCCAGTCAAGATGGGGAAAACCCATTTGAAGGTTAGTCAGAACCCCAGGTGAGTGGATCTTGATCAATCCCAAATAATGAACTATGTGGTACGTGGCTTCTCCTTTGCAGAAACCACAAGTCCCACGTTTGTATCTGGTTTTATTTCATGCAGGAAAAAGATATTACCTGCCAAGCAGAAGATGTCCCGAGGGACTGCTTCTGCAGTTCTGAAACCACATCAAGTGCCAGAGCTGACCTCTGCTTGCATTGCACACATGTGCAATGAAGATTTCTACTTTCCTTTTTGCTGTGGAGATAACAAGAAAAGTGGAAACTGATCATTCAGCTTGCATGCCTGTCTCTGGGAGTCTTGCTAGAAAGCAAGAGTTATCTCTAGCCCAGAAATTGTGGGCTTAGGGTCTGCTGCTGTAAAAACTATGGACTTGTGCCATCTCTGTTCTCTCCACGGAAGAGGGATACCTGACAGATCTGTGGCTCTGTATAAGCTATAATAAAAATAAATCCAGTGAACCCTGTGTGATAACTTTCTTCCACCAGGAAATGCTCTGTGGAAGTGGAATTAAGAGCTGAACTCAGAAAAAAGATCCCTAGAGATAGGAGTTGCATCTGAATTGGGAATTACTTGTACAGGGCAAATGGATGTGTATGTCTTTATGGTGTGTATCCTGACCTTGTGGACTTCAAGATTCACCACAGAAAGGAATTTAACAAGAAGTGAAAAAGTTCACATTTTCACTTCACAGGAAGTGAAAATATATGTTGTAATGAGGCAAATGCAGCTACTGCATCTCAAGGAGAGTTGAAATAAACAAAGTAGTGTTGAGAAATCTTTAGGACACTGAACTGTGCTGTTACCTTGGACAGCCTACATTACTTGCCGTGTAGAGGCACAGTGAACAATCTCCACTCTCAGCAGTGGCTTAAGAAATCCTCCCACTGAATCACAAGAGACACAGACACCTCAGCCATGCAATGCCTGCAATGATGGTGTGGAACAGATGCGATTGCCTTCAAAATTCCAGTCCCGCATCCTAAAAGTGGGAGGTGTCTTCTATTTTAGACTGGGGGATGTAGTCAGGCATGTTACCTCCTACCTTACCTTGGCACTGGGACTGAAAACAGGAGGACTTGCATTCCCAAGGCTTGACTGAGTGTTCAGTCTTGTCCTGGTTGACTTTGCAACAGGGTGTTTGAGAAACATGTATTTCATTTTCTGCAGGAAATCCACAGTCCAGGTGCAGGTTCCGGCCTGTGAGAGGGTGGAGGCAACAGGCAAGCCTTGCCATGAACCTTGTGGGAGGCACAGGCACAGCCAGACACACTGTGCTGCTGCTGACAGCCTTGGCACTAAACAAGGCTGGCTGTGCTCTCCTGAGAGGACCTAACAAGAGCAGCATTTCTTTGGTGTCATACGGTGTAAACACGTTACATGCTGTTTATTTTCTTACAGAGCAAGAATGGAGAAAGCAGCTTTATTGACTTCTTTTCAGACTCTTCCAAAACTTAGGATGCATCAGACGGAGCTAAGAGCAAGTTGGCTCAGTGGCTGAGACCAGTCAATGAAGTTTCAATAGAAAAGAGTTTTAATCAGGAAAGATTGACTCCTTCACAAAACTTGCTATGATATCTTTTTGGTCACTCTAACTTCATATTGTAAATTTACAATTAAAAACAATGCTGGTCATTAAGCAAATAACTCATGTACATGTGCATTTTGTAGCATAAAGTAATTTACAGCCTATGAACTGGTGTCAGATCTATTTAAAAACGTGCAGAGGGTATTCTCAGCTGCTCATTTCTGTTTGTCTGTCAGCCTTTAGTTCTTTACCTATAAATGTATCCAAACATTATGTTCTCATGCTCACATGTTTCTAGCATACACTTGGAGGCCTAAATTTTGAACTGCAGGCAGATTGCAATGTGAGTTGTTTGGGTTTTTTTTATTAAAACCTCAAAGAACAGGTGTTATAGATAACCAATACAGTGTAGGCATTTAATAAACCATGCTATCTCTCTTAGTGAGATCTAGAAGTTGGAAGTAAAGAGAGGTTCAGATGATCTCTGTGATCAGATAATTTTCAGCAAGATTTTGGTGAAGGCATATGGATCCATGAGCTGCAGTTTGGTAGCAAGGTGCCCTCTGTCCCAGCAACCACAAGGATCTGACATGTGCAAAGACTAACTTCAAGAACAGTGTTACAGTAGCCAGCCTTGCCTTTCCTGGTACACTCTGAGAATCAGTCACATAAAAGATGGGGGCAGCATGTATTTGCAAATTTCATGTTCTTCTGAAGAAGATTTTTTTTTAATATTCTGCAGAAAAAAATGAAATATCAAAATACATTGTGTGTCTCATTGTGTCTCCGAGGCCTCTCATTTATACTTACCAAATTTCTGGATCAATGCAAGGAGTGATTCAGGGAAAAAAAAAAAAAATCATATAAATAGAAACAGAAGACAACGGAACAGTCATGATGAGATAATGAACTTGACAGGAAAGACAGCCATGAGAATTATGGGATGTTGGTGCTCCCCCTGTGAACCAGATCCAATTCCTGTTGTTTTGCATCGTTTAAGAACATGTACGGGAATTGTTTATGATCAATGGAATGACAAAGAAGAGGAGACAGGCAGCAATCTCCTTTGGCTGGCCTTTCCCAGGGAGCCTGATACACTCATGACTCAGTGAAACAAACACATTGAAATCCTCAGCCCAGTCCTTTGGAGGTTGTGTAACCTACAAACCATTCCAGTCAACTGGATACATTTACTTGCTTTATTTGCTTGTATTTCAGTAATATCTGAATGATTCTGTGCTGTATTTTGGCATTTCTTTGGACCTATTTGATTTTCTTTCTTACACATATATATATTAAGATTAGAATTACTTGAGCTGAGGAAATTCCTCTGGGTTACTACCTGGCATTCCACGAGGCTTGAAGGAGAAATCAAGATTCCAAGTCTGTAAAGGCCAGTGTGGAAAGCAAATGACAAAGAAGGCACAGAAGGTAACTTTTGCTGTGTAGATTTGTGGGCAGATTTTTTTATTTCAGGACATGGAGAAAGAAAACACTGTCTGTGAGGGAAAAACTGACTATAGACGCTGTAGAAATCCTGCTGGAACTCAACATCCAATAGCTCTCTTGCTGCATGTGGCTGTGCTGTGCCCTTGCCCTTGGGGTGAATAAAAGAAATCCTGCCTCAGAAGAATAGGGAACAGAGTCTCAGGCAATCCACACTGATGCTAAAAGGTAGAAACGAGTTTCCTTTGCCTCTCCTGATGTCTGTAATCTTTTGCAGCTTGCTAGAGAGATCCTGCTCCTCAAAATGATGTGTGGCCAGAAAAGGAGACATTACTTGTTGATGTCCAACAGTTTTATTTTCATTTTTCATTCATGCTTACTGCAGGCACAGATCTGGAATTTTCCTTAACAAGTAAATGAGGGTCTTTTAGGGAGGGTGATTAGGCTTCTAGCTGGAGTAGGAGGCTCCATTCTTTTTCCCTTTTGGTTCTGAGAGGTACCAGCCCGGGTGGGAGCAGCTCCTCCTGCTCCCTGGGCCACTCTCCCCTTTGAAGCTGCCTGTGGGACATGTGGGCAGTGTCTGGAGTGTGTGCTCTTGGGGTGAGCTGGGGCTCCTGCCTCACCCCACTGCCCTGGGTGAGCCCCACAGCAGCAGCCCTTCCCAGGGTTTGCATGCCTCCCCCAGAGACACTCTGTGCCAGAGTGGGGTGGGAAGGCTCCCAAGGCCATGGGCTATCTCTCAGTGTGAAGTTCAGCAGAGATTCCAGCAAGGTAATGCAGTCAGACAAACAATAAAATGACTCAGAATAAATAACCATAACTTTACAAAATGAGTTTACCATTTCCCTCCCCTTCCTTGCCTTCTCAATGTAATAAATGCACTCATTGTCACAGCCTTTTGGGGTTTTTCACTGTGTTCTGGCAGCAAAGTACCCTGAGTCATAAGCAGAAACAGACTAATATTAATAGCAAATGTCTACAATTAAATCCTGAATGTTACCCATCGCTAATGGATAGACTCTCAAGATGTGCAGAAGTTGGAATTAATCCAAAATTGGTACAGATACTCTGGATTTAGCATGACTCCTATCTTCTTCCAGGAGCACAAAAAACCTATAGTATTACCATTAAAAAACTTGATCTATAGCTGGTTTTAAATACTTTCACAATCTGGCAAGAAAGAAATGAATGTGCTTTGGCTTAAATCTTCTTTTCACCTAAGTCATGAACCATTGCAGGTTACATTTCATTAGCAGATAGCATCAATACCCCACATTCTGTAATGGATCAGTAAGGTGCTGCCTACCATTGCAAAAGTTTTATTTAAAACTTCTGTATGCCCATAGAATAAGCATAATTTTTAAAATGTTTAAATATTTTTTTAAAAAATCCAATGAATGACATTTATGAAAACATTTTCCATAAGGTTAAAATCCTGCCAGATCCAGTGGTGTGGCAAGACAAGGCATGTTTTGCCAGAAATTCCCATCTCTGGTGTTGTCATGTGTTAAATTTTTCTTTGATATAGAGACAATATAAGATGATCCCTTGACACTATCCCATCACCCCTGTGCCACAGCTTGACAGCTGGAGCTGTCTGTGGGATGACCTTCTGGTTGTGACCACTGACATGATCCCAAAAACAGAGAAAAATTTTTGGGAGCACATGGAGATCAGAGAAACCTGAGTGTTGGTGAGCTGCATCCTGAGCACAAGTGGGTGTGATGGATGGGGGAGAGTGGAAGAGAAACATAAGACATTTTTGCCATTGCAGGAAACCTTCCTCATCTGTCAGCAGCTGCCACTACTCAGTGTTGCAGGGGAAGCAAAGAACGATGTGATGAACAAACCAGGGCAGCAGCGCGCTGTGACACCACAGCCACGTGTCACTCTGGAAACCATTCCTGCCACAAGTGTCAGCCTGCTTGCACCCTGAGCCAACACAGCTGGTCATTCTTTCAGATGGTCCAGCTTTCCCCCATCCTCGTTGCTCATGGCGTCGAGGGAACTGAGATTTGTTTCTCCCACACTGTTTTTTCCCTCTTGCCTTGCCCTCCTTGCCTCTTCTAGGCCCTCAGGTGTCAGGGGAGCCCTAAATGCCTGCGAGGAGCCAGTCTGCAGAGCCATCTGCACGCTCCTCCTCTCGAGTTCTTGGCCAGAGGAGACTGAGTTCTGACTGGGGACTGCTGATGTGTTACACAGAGCAAAAGCATAGTCCCAAATGTGGGATCCTTCTACCTCAGTCAGAAGCTTTGGCTGCTCAGCTGATTTAATTTTGTAGCTGAAAATATTATTAGCGGTAATAAATTTGTCCGCCCCTTTGGAAATCCAGCCAGTGAACCTTTACTCTCCTTCGTAATGGGATGGAAAAGGATGGGGAAGGGCTAAAGTCCTAAAAAAAATACAGCACCAGAGAGCTGCAGAAAGTAGAACGCACCAGTCATGTGAGAAGAATGTTCGCTGTCATCCCATGGGGGTGATGTAAGAAACACCAGCTGAGAGGATTCAAACAGAAATAAACACACACACACAAGGCTGCATTGCCAATCTCATGAAAAATTGATACCAGGCAACGAGTGGCTCCTTTGTGCACTACATCCCCACACAAGTGAGATCAAACTCAGTCCTTACCAGGGAAACACAGAGCAGGGGTCTAAATCTCGGGCAGACCAGCACAGAATAGTGAGTTGTAGGAGACAAGCAGCAAAAAGCCTGCATGACTCTGCAGGCTGACTTGTGATGTCCCCTTCACAGGTAATATTTGCAGAGCACCCACTGAGGTGTGTTTTTTGGGGGTGTAACAGTGCAGGACTAGGTGTGAAGGATTTGGAGCTGCGTATTCACTAGGGTTTATATTTTGCTAGAGAAAGATGAGTATGAGTGCAAAGTATTCCAGCTTTGAATTTCTTCTCCATGCTCAAGTGCCTCTGACACACTCACATTCACATTTGTGACAAGTGATCATACATATGAGGAAAAGTGAAGAAGATCCTCAGGAGTGGTAGCTTTACTATAGTAATAGGTAAATATTTAAATACGAAACTAGTCTAGGAATTGTAAACATGCCATGCAACATTACAGGCAGGAATAAATCTGCATTTCAGAAGCATACCCTGTGCATAGCAGGGTGGCAGCATAGCAGTGGTGGCATTCATAAAATGAGGTGGTTGCTTCTCTGCATGGCAGGAGGACACAGGCTTTTCTGCACCTCCCTGTGCATGCAAGACCATGGGTTACTTGTGGGAGCTTCCTGCAGGCCCATAGAGCCTGTTGGGCTGCAGTGCTGTCAGACAAATCCCTCTGCCTTCAACAAGGGAACAGCCTCCTCCTCTTTTGCACTTCTCCTTAGCCCTTTTTTTGGGAGATGTCCACGCCATGCACTGGCAGCTGGGAGGGAAGAGGAACATTGATGAGCCCTGAAGATGAGCTGTCAAAGCAGCCACAGCAACATGTGCTCATGCCTCACTTTGAAGGGGTGATTGTCTTCATTAGACACACGGCTGCTGCTTTCAGCTGTATTTTCTTGTTGGGTCTGGGATTCTGTGTTTGCTTTTCCTCTTTTTCCCGAAAGGAGAAGAACAAGAGAAGTGTGAGTTTGCAAGATATGTGGAATATGGAAGACGGTTTGTCTCTGATGAAAGGTCTTTTGTTTGACAAATTGCAGACTACCATGCCATTGGGCTGATGCAAACTCTATCCTTCCAGTAAAACATGCTTGGACACTTTTGCCCACATCCGTTGAAAGGAAACATTTTATTCCTAGGAATTGTTACCTATTTCTCATCTGCAAGAGGGACTTTTTTGGTAGATTGGCTTTTTTTACTTTGCTGAGGGTGAAACTTCTGCATTGCCTAAAGACGGGACAGATTAAGGATCTGCTGTTGTCAATGGATACCTTTTGAAGCTGGGATCAGAGCACCAGTTACTCAGATACGCAGAGCACCAGTTACTCAGATATGCAGAGTCTCTCAGCAAAGAACAGTTCTCAGTTCCTCTGATTGTTAGATAACTTGGTGACCTGGTGTTTCTTCTTTTAATAGCAGTAGTGTTATGATGTTCTGCTTTCTAAACCAGGGAATGTTGAAAATGGGTGTAAGAAAATGGAGATTTTAGTATTTCCTTCTCTGTTATCTTTATCTCTTATCTAGTATCTCTCTTCTTTGATTAACAAGTATCTACTGAATAAACTAGTGACATTTCTAATGAAATGTGAAAGTTGCTTAATTGAGCTACCTCCCAAATCCATGTGACCCTCCATATATTTTCAGTCTGCGGCCTGCACCAAGTTCTCCAGAGAGGGCATAAATAGCTTTGGGGAAGACAGGTGTCTTAGCCAGCAGTTAAAAGCTGGCTAAGGCCTAAAACATATTTTAAATTTTACCTTTTATCTGTCCTAGTAATTTTCATTAATTCTCCTAACCCATCTGAAAGTTTGATTGTAGATCAGCCAAAATACAAACTGTGGTAAATTTTTCTGTCACCAGAAAACATATAGTGGTTCTTGGACAGAAATATTGCTTTCTTGCTCCAAGGATGTTAGGGTGAATTTCCCCACCTCCCTGAGAGAAAGCTTCAGTAGGTTGAAAATTTTGCTTTAAAACAAATTAATTGCATCAAGGATTCATTCTCATCATGGGGTTAAACATGAACATACTGTTGTGCTGACCAAACTCAGAGGCATGTGTGCTAAAACCAGTTCCAGTAAGTTGTTCTTCTCTGAAGGACAAAGTGCTCCCTTCCATACCTACCAAAGTAAATGATGTCTCTTTCTTGTGTAAGGAGACAAGACAGCTAGTATCATATCTAAAGCTGGAATAATAATTACTTGTTGCAGTAGGAATGTCAAAGATCTTGCCTGGTTATGTCCATTTGGCATAGAACACGTTTGTTTATGCCAGGCTCAGAGATATGACTGAACTCATGTCTTTTGATTGAACATTTGGCACACCAGAATTTTCCTAGGACAGCATAAATCATCCAGAAAAGAGTAATGTGATGCTAAGACAAATCATCATATAAAAAACCTACTGTCTGTCTTGAATTTTCTTTTCAATGTAGTTGATGAAATTCTAGCACTGAAACTGCTTTTATCAGCTAATGTTGTCTTCTCAGAATTTGAGGCATTTGACTCCTCATGTGACAGGTGATGTTAGCAAAAAGCTTTTTACTGATATGAGATTCACTTGATAAAATCACTCTTTGTGATCAGACCCTTTGTTTTATTCAAAACTGTTATTTTTATTCTTAGTGCCAAACTGCTTCTGGGAATCTTTGAATCCAGCTAAATTACTCTTCAGCTATAGGTTTTGACACTTGATGGTTTCTAACTTTGCTTGTGGGAGTTTGTTGTGAGCAAAGGTTTGAATACCACCCTCTTGCAATTCTGTTGGTTTCTGAACCAAACTTTGATGCTCTGGAAGTATAAATCAGTGGTCGTGTCATGTTTCTTCCTAATAAACAGAAAAAGCCCTCAAGAAGGACATTACCTGGATACACAGAGACCAGGTGACTCAGTCTAGTGATGCTTTGGGCTGCTGGCATCATGAACATGAAATCCCCAAACTTGACCCTGACTGATTGCACACTTTGTCAGTCACTCTGTAGTAGCTGCCCACGCCTGAGACAGTCAGGAAATCTCTGCAAGGCTGAAACCAGCCCAAATGGGCTTTGGGGTAGGAGGAATGGGGGTAAGATTTAAAGAATGTGCAAAGAAAGTATCTTTTCCCCTGATGTCATTTTGTAGAAGTAGAAACAGATGTCTGGGTAAAGGCCTTCTATTTTAAATCTTGCAAACAGGGATTTTACTTTGAACTTTTCAGGGAAAAGCAGAGAACCACTGATAGTTTTTACACAAAGAAAAAGTTGGTTTTTAGTTTCAGATCCCCAAAGCTGTAACACATCAATAACTGCGATCATTGTTATTGCAGAACCTTATAGCAGGGTAAGGAGGCCTGTCACTTTGGCACAGAAAGAGCTCTAATATCCCTCCCAGCTTCCTTCCTGCATTGTTTCTACAAACCAAGGAGGAGCTGACCTTCCATACAGTCCACCTTGAGCAGCCCATTGCCTCTCCCTGCTTCCTTCCTGTCTTCTCCCATTGTAATGATGCTTTTTTTTCCTTGTGACTTGGCTCTGTTCACTCTGATTTGGGGACCTGATCCTTTATGGATCAGCAGAAGATGTATGCAAATAGGAACTCTGACATTCCCTGTGCTGCCATGAAGAGTCAGTCTGAATGAGCATAAAAAGAAACTCTCGCAATCTGGAACTCCTTTCCTCTTCTGAAAATGGACTTTGGAAAACTCCTAAAAGATGTGTTTTACAACAAAGTAGCAGCTTGATGATGCAGTCCAACCTGACTCCTGAATTTCTGATAAAAGTTGCCCTCATAATGCCTCCGGTTTTGGCCTGCAGTACATTACAGTTTACTAGCAGTTTGTGAGCAGAAGACCTCAAGATATTTCTGAGAATAAAATTTATATTTGCATGGCCAAACAGGGTAAAAGAATGCATCTTTTCATTGCTATAAATGGTGGGCAAATGGATGGGATACTTGGGGACTGGTAAATATGACGCCTTGGACCGTCATTACAGGTAGTCAGGAGAGAGGAATGTGCAGGCAGCAGGGAATCTCCACTCTTGTGTAAGCCTAGCTGCCCTGGCTGTCCTGCTTGGCCTTGGGTGTGGGTGGTGAGTGATGTCCTGAGGCCCAGGAGGAGTTAAATGTTAAATTGCAGTAGCAAAGTCTACTGGCCGTGGATTTCACGCTGCTCTTCGGGCCTCTGGATGCCGCCTCAGCTGTAAAGGCGTCCCCAGCCCTGGAGGTTCCACAGGCAGGGCTTTACTGCTCCATGGAAAGAGTTCCTTGGGAAAAGGGGAGGGAAACATGGCTGCCTCAAGCATTGGGAATGACCAGTGGTCTTGAGCCTCGTGTGTTGTAGGCAGCAAGGGGCACCTGTGTCAACCATGGCCCTCTCATAGCCTCACAACCATAGCCTAAGTAAACTGGCCTCTTGCTCACTGCAGACTGATGACTTCATCTCTTCTTTCTGAGTTTTGCTCATTTCCTCAGGCCTCAGCCCTTTGTAGCCTGATCTCCAGTGTTTTTTTACGCTATGTTAGGATTCTTTTCAAATGTCTCTATTCCCCTAAACCAGAATTGTCCAATTATCCTAGGAAGAAAGCCTCACTAAACATGCCCATCAAGATGAATCTATCACACAGAAGAATAAATTTCAAGTAGGATGGATACACATACCCTTGGGTAGAAAAAACTTCTATATTATTAGCTTATGTTTCAAATGATGGGGTCAGCATGCATGCCAAGCCACTAAATAATTTGGTTTCCGGAAGCTTCTCTGGATTAGGACATGGTAATTTCAGTAGCTGTGTATTATGTAATGTAAATACTTACATTACAGGATGGAAAATACCCCATGAGTTTATTGGGGCTTTTCTTCCTTTCATATTTGTTTTTCCTTCTGCTACTTAGAAGTACTTTCCTTACTGAACTGAAAACAGAGAGTGATTGTGGTATTCTTTCAGGTGCTGGGAGATAGAATTAAGGGCTGTAAGGGGCTGTTTTCCTCTTCCTCAGTGCAGCTACCACTTCACATTTCTGTCCAAGCAAAATGGAAAATGCAACACAGACTATTCTGAAATCTGAATAAGACTTTTTTCCCCCAAATAACTGCAGTTTTATTAAAAGATCAGTTTACATGCTGCTACATTTATTAGTACTTTGACTCCTAGCCCCATAAAACTACATGAAAAACCATGGTAGTCAGACCACAGGCACATCTACCTTCTGAAAAAGTAGAGCTGTGCTTGGGTATGTGGAAATTGTTTGGCAACACATAAGAAAGCAAGAAACTGCCATTGTGCAATGCTGATGGTTTTCTTTGCATACAGGTGCCCTCCAGACAGGATGGTTTTATGGTATAGTCTTGAGCAGTGATTCAGTGTGGGAATTCTTCATGATGCTTTGTGTCTCTGCCTTTCTACAAACCACATCCACAGATCTCCAGTCTGGAACCCCAATGCAAAGATCACATACTGAGCACCACCTGAGAAAATCTGGCTAAAAAGTCTTGGGGGGTGTGTACCCTGGGCACACTGGGGAAAAGAAGAGATAGAGCCTGGCTCTGTGGCATCATTCATCTGCCTTAGCCATGAGCTCACTCCTCCTGACATCTCCTGAATATAAAAAAAAAAAGGCAGGCACGATCTCCTACAGACAAATCCCCTACTGCACCCTCTTGACTTCTCTCAAAGGAGAATATCTGTTCATTTAAAGCCATGTTGTGAATTAGGAGGCATTGTAACCCCATCCAACAGTTACCAATTTTTGAGAGCTCAGAGCTGGATCTGCAGTATAAGTTAGGGTTTAGATTCTATATTAATATGGTAATGCAAGGCTTGTGCGTGCATGCACTTTGCATATATACATGCAGTTTCTTAAATCTTTAAATAATCAAATTGAAAACCAGAACATGGACACACGTGCATAGTCATCATTTAGCACTTACCTTTGTCACTGGCCACAGGCTCCATCCTCAGTAAATCTCTATGAATCTCCACCTGTCCCAGTCTGATACTAGCTTCTCCCAGCTTCTCAGTGCTGCCGTTCAGGCCTGGTCATTCCCATTTTCCCATCATAACTTCCTAGAGTAGCCACAGCAGATATAGGTGTTCCCACTGTTTTTATCTCCTATTGCTTCACTGTATCATCTATCACCACTATTTTCAGTTTTACTTTCCTTCACTCAGCTCTTCTGCTAATTTATTGACACGGTCCTCACTCCATCCTTAGCTGTGTTTCCATGTCCTTTCCTGCCACACCTCCAGTCCTCTTGCTCCTCAGATCCATCATCTTTGCAACCTCAGCTTGTATCACGGCCTAAAGAGAATCCTTAGTGAAAAACTAAAAAGTGTGGGAGAGATTGATGTCCCTGGGCTCAGTGAGGAGCCCTGTGGAGCAGTGCCTGCCTCACTAGATGGCACTGCAGAATAGCCTGGCAGAGGCTCCAGGGGCCTTTAGTGGAGACAGGCTCCAGGAAGGCTTTGCCTGTGGTGGGGCAGCACACACTTGAATCCACAGAAGGACCTGGGTGGAGTCTGAGCAGTTTAAACATTTTCTCTGCATGGATTGAGGTGTGCCTGGGAGCAGGGAGTAGGTTTCTGTCATCCCAAACTAAATTTGAAAGAGAAATTTCCAATAAGTTTTCCAACTTTAAGATCTGACAATCCTAAAAGAGGACAGACAAGCATCTGAGGGTGTTTGTGGGCAAGAAAGGTGTTGAGAACTCTGATAATAATCTTTGCATTCTGGCTACAGGGAATACTGCATTATGGGCTCTTACAAGCACTTATTACGTCTTGTAATTCCAGATTCTCTTGCTGAGTGTTCAGTGTGCCAAGGACTTCTCCCAGATTTTCTTTGTAAAACTGAGAATGAGTTCAGCTTAGAAGGGAGAGAGCTGGAGGGATTACATATGTGTAGACTGAAATGGAGCCATCAAATAGGAAACATCTGTCCCCAGGGACTGAAAGAGAGCACAAAACATTTCCCCCTCCAAACACTCCAAACACTCCAAACACACAACTCAGGGCACTGGGTTTGCAGCATCTGTTTGAGTCCTTAGCAGGTGAGAAAACCTGTGAGTCTCCACAGGATCCAGATAGGGGAGCAAAGGAGGCAATGGAGAGAGGTCAAATTTATTTATTTATTTTTTAATTAATTCTTTGTTGGAAACCCAGGAATGAGCATCAGCTCTCTCCTTGGTGGCCTGATCATCTTGCTCATCTATCAGCATTCTGCAAAACTGCTACAAAAAACTACATTTCTTCTTCTCCCGTGGTCAGGGTCATATTTTGGCTCCATGGCTGTGAATCCACTGCTGTTCTCAGTCCAAACACACAGAGCACTTGAGTCAATCATGAATATGGTTGCTTCATGACCTCCAATCCCAGACATGCACATGTCCTGCCTTTCCCTGGTTCTCTTTATGTAAGAGACCCATATTTAGTGGCAATGTGGGGGAGCTGATATCATGGCCTAACAATACTTGAAGTGATCTGCATTCAGCACAGGCTGTGAGTTGGGCTGGTTTCAGGCAGAGGAGCAGTACAAACTAAGTGGGTGCTACCCTAGAATAAAGCACTATCTGTGGCCTGTTTTTTTCCTGCTGGTCGGGATTCCTCACACAGCTTAGGGACCCTCTCAGATGCCCTCTCTTGCAGACAGTGCCATGCAGGGAAGAACACAGTAAATAAACGTCCCCTAGTACTACAGTAAAGCTAGCATCATCTTCTTTTCAAAATGGAAAGGACAGATTTTTTTTCCCTTCAACTGAAGTCATGCTAAAGCACCCAGAACTAGAGACTTCATCTTGCCTTCAGTCTTAATAATGCTGTAAATGAACATGCTGTGCTAGTACAAACTTTCGCAGGTGCAGTGTTTCCAGGAAGCATACCTGGCTTGGGGAGTGAGCACTGGTTCCCCAAACCTTGCTCACATCTCTGTAGGCATTGCAGCTACCTCTTCAGGGGGAGGTGGCAGTGGGAAGTAGTTTCTGCCTGCTCTTCTGTCTCTGGTCTAGCAGCTGGAGCTCTGCTGGAGCTCTGGAGCTCTGCTGTTGGGCTGTTTGTTGCCCCTGACAAGCCCTGCCTGGGCTGTGTGGTCGGTGTGCTGCCATGGGAGCCCCTGGCAGGAGGGAGGGCCATCTTGAGGGTGATGCTCTGCTGCAGATTGTTGCTTCATGACCTCCAATCCCAGACATGCACATCCTGCCTTTCCCTGGTTCAAGTAAAGCTTCCCCAAAATGACATCACTGGCCTAAAGACCTTGAATTTCAAATAAACTCCCTTGGGTTTGCTTCACTGCCGTTTTGTCTTTTGGAATTTAAGTTTTAACTACATCAAATTCTTCAGCCTTCCTCTGCAACTATTAGGGCGAGAAACTTTGTGGGAAAAATAAAGTCACACCCTCTGTCTGTAAGGCTTGAAATAAGCACCAACATTTGTGACATGAAAGGAAAGTTCTTTGACTTGGAATAAAAGGCTAAGATCTGGTAGAGCTGTCTTCTTGTCACAGCTGTTTTCATTCAGAAGGAAGGATCCTGGTGCCCAGCAACCTCAGAATAAGCATACTCAAAGCTGTGTAAATTTTCTGATGCTAAGACATCATTCTATGCTATGGATGCATCAGCTGGTCTGTTGTGGGAGCCAAAACATTGCTGACCCTTTGTAGTGTGGCCAGAGAGTATGTGCCTGAGGCCTGGAACAATTGAAAGAGTCTCAGAGTGATGCAGACAAGGCTGCTCTGGAGTTGTTCCTTTTTGTTTTGTTGAAATTCATTACCTTAGTTCAAAATATGCATTAATTCATCAGTTTTACTTTTCATTTCCCCATGGGTCATAAATTTTCTAACATTATTTGAGGTAATATTGTCCAGACAACATAATAGCACACTCTGGGGGGTTGCTGCTTGATTTCCCCTTGAGGGCTAAACCAGTCTAGCAGCATTTTGACTGCTATAGGTAGCATTATTTGCATTGTGTGCTCCTGTTCTTGAAGAGGCATAGCGGAAGAGCAAGCAGATAAGCCTCCCTACCTGATTGCCAAAGCATAGCTCTGTCTTCAATGTTTGCAGCTCATTTCATACAGTGCACTTTTAGGTGCCATACAGAACAAACTGAGGACCAAAGACCAATCAGCCAGCAGATTGAAAAATATTTTCTTTTTATTCCCTGAAGAAAGTCAAGATGACTTATATGACACTCTGTCTGTAACTGTATTGCTAAAGTGGGCTGTACTTTCTGTAGCAACCTGTAGAGAACACCAGGTGTTCACAGCTTCTGAAGAAAGGATTTTATTTCCTCCTTTCACAGTGCCAAAATTGTGCTAGGCATATACCACACTGCCTCAAGATTAATGAGGTCCATACCAGATGTGCCTTCTTAGCACAGTAACCTAAAGTTATTTCTCAGGGGTGAAATGGATACTTTTGGAATAAAAGAGAATAAAGATCCATTCAAAGTCTAATTCAGTACTGAGAAATTCAGGTGTTCAGGGCAAAATAAAGGTAACTCCACATGAAGAAAGTTCTGGGTCAGCTGACTGTCATCCATTGTTGTATGTTTTCATGGTTTCTTGCCAAAAATTCACACAGGACTTGGGGCAGGTGTTAGCATTAAGGGTGTCAGATGATCTGAACTCCATGTAACTGGCAGATGCACAGAGGGCTTGTCAACAGAAATTAAGATGGAACTGCTTCTGATAGTGATGGGAAAACCAATTACTTAGGGCTCTTGTTCACTATATTATTGTAGTAATGCTATCTCTACGGAGTGTGACACAGGGTGTGGGCTCTCTTCTGCCGCCCTTTCTCACTGCTCAGGTTGTTTCTTTCTTTGCAAGGAGTAAGGGTGTCACAACCCAGGCTGACACGAGTCCTTTCCACCAGGGAGCTTCAGGGGTCAGGCACAGCTCATGGCTTGTTTGTCTACAGGTCAGGAGTGCAGCCCTGGCTTTTCAGCAGATGTGCTACTGGAGTTTTCTGGTGCAAGAGGAGTCCCTGTCTGCCAATGCACTGTAGTGTCAGCTGTGAACAGCCATGCATTTCTTCATTATTTTCCAGATACTCCTTGCAAATGGTTTCAATTAGTCTAGTGGGGTCTAGTAGTTTTCCTGCATGTACTGGGTGTGCTTCTGGGAACAGCCAGCCCTAAACAGCTACATGGTTAGCAGATACTTAAAAAGAAGAAGAAGTAAACATGGTGTTCCATGGGTTAGAAACAGAGGAGCACCTCACCTCCTTAGGGGTGCCTGACTCATGCTTTCACAGCTGTGATTTTTTTTTTCCTGCCTCTTTTGTATCAATGAAAAATTCCTGCCTGTGAGGGAAAGGCTCAAGCTGAAGCTGGTCCCCACTTGATTCTCCTCATCAGCTAAGAGGGCTAGATCCATCCAGAGCTGGGCTAGGATGCAAGCCAACATGTAGCATGCACAGTTTGATTTTGTAGGGAGTTCAGATTTCAGTGTAAGCATAAGACCTGTTTTAAGGTAATGTAGCAGAGCACATGGAGTTCTCTCCCATGTGTGCTGAATATCAATATCAATATTCTGTTAATACTGCTTAAACTGCATGTGTGCTCTTTACAGTAAGCCCTGGTTTTGTATACTGACACAGATCTAGTGATCACTTTGTTTCTTAGTGAGCAATACAGATTTTCTCTCTATAGAGGCAATCATTTACTGCCTGTTCAGGTTTTTTGGCTTCTTTTTTTGACGTACTCAAGAATTCCTTCATGTGTGGTTTGTCAGTCTATGGGGACATGATTGACTCATACCCTGAAATCAGAAAGCATAGCTGGGAGGTACAGGCTCACAGGTGACAAATGGCAATAGATACTGGGGCTTTCAGGCTGCACAGGAAACAGAATTTTTTACTTCAGAGCAGCAGGAGAAAGCAAGCAGACAGTTTCAGAACCCATGTCTCTGTCTTGGGTCTCACATTCAATTTGTTATGCTGAGATCAGGGAGCGATTTGTTGTTGCATATGAGATCATTACCAACAGGACAAGGAGGCAATGAAATGCAAAACAAAATTCCCCGTCCTGGGAATCTTATCACTTAGCTCACAAGCCAGACCTCATGGAGTCCCCAGAAGAGGAAGCAGCTATACAGGCAGAAAAGATATGTGTTGGTATGTGTTCTTACATACCATTTTTATTTTCGAACACAAATAGACTGCAGAAGAATGAAAACAATCAGCCCCACTGCTGTGACCAGCTTCTAGGCATGAACTCTTACCCCTGCTGTCTGCATCCAGCAGCCGTCATTCAGCTGCAGTGCCTTGCAGCAGGACTAGCACAAATCACCCTTTGTACCCAGGGACCCCAAGTCAGAGCTCCTCCTCCAGAACTCTCTGTGGAAAGCTGAGAGCTCTGCTCTCTGCAGCTGCCAGAAAGTCAGCTCTGAAATACAGCAATTCACTTTGGTTGCACTCACCTACTGCACCAAAGCAGAATCCCAGACAGCAATTGCAGCGTCCTCAAGTAGCAAATGCTCTGGAGCAGTTGTGTTAGAAAGGAGTCTCTGTTTTTCACCCAGCCTGTGCAACCCTTTTGGAGTCCGTGTTCTCTACTAAATACCAGCAGAGCAGAGACTTCTCCCACAGCAGTGGGGCACAGTGTTAATCGCTGCATTGATCTGAATAGAGATGTGCTGGTAAGATGAATCCAATTCTTCTTTTATTCTTCCAAAACAAGATATCAAAAATATCTGCACTGATATTCACCTCAATTTACACCTTTCTCAGTACAAGCAGAATTTTGTCTGACAGAGCCCAGAGCATCAGGATAAGTTTAACCAAATTAGTACTTGATTTTGTGCCTTTCTAAGAAGCACAGATGTGCAACACCATGCCTGGAACACCCTTGTTTCCCCACCATTTAACTCCAGCCAGACAGGGGAGAGGATCTGGCAAGAGGCAGAGCACAGGGACAATGCCCTTGTGCTGGTGGCAATACCTCTCTGTCACACCGGTTCCACCAGCAGGGTGGAGGAGAAGGGTGAGAGGAAATTCCTTGTCCTTCTTCCAGCACTGGCTAATACCCATCTCTGCAGGACTAGGGCAGAGTCTGGCTCTCAATAAATGGGTTCCTTGGGGATGAAAGGTGCTGTAAAAGCAAGACGACAAGCACGCAATAGCTTGTTGCTCTCTTTTTCCCCTTCCCTTGATCCTTTGTGGATTTGGCTAGTTGGATCTGTGCTGTTACTGTGTCAGGATTCAGAGAGCAAGCAGCAATGAATTTCTCACTGCTACTGCTCCAGTCCTAATAGCAAACAGCTGAGTGAAGAATGAAGTCCCGGCTGGAAAACAAACAGAGCTTTCCCTGCCCTTGCCTCGGCTGTTGCTGGAGCAGCAGCAGCTTCAGTGTTATTGCAAGCCCCTGGAGTTAGGTGCCAGTTCTGGGGCTCTAAGTGTGGTTATATTTAGCCCGTCGCCACTCTATTGTTGGGGAATGATCCAGATTATACTGCCTTTTTCTGGATAGGTAGAGCCCGAATGTCAAGCCAGGATTAGTTTTTAAAAATTAATTTTCAAGGCAGTTTCCCATATCCCATTTTAGTGAGCAGAAAAATCATGTGGTACAGAGAAAACAAAGCAGAGTTTGATTGAAAGTGTATTTGCATTATTTTTGACTATTTTTAAAATAGCTGGTAGTTTTCTGAAGAGGTGAAGCAACTTTGGGTTTTTTTTGTTTGTTTTTTTTTTTTGAAGCAGTCAAACGTTTTAGCATGACTTACCTTATTTGAGCAGAGTGAAAGTTGGCAGATTTGCTTTTAACTCTCAGCCTCATCAGCTTCTTGGGCTGCTCCACGGTAGTTGAAGTTATGCCAGCATTTCCATTATAACATTCCCCTCTCTTCTCATTTTCAGGGGTTTCATGCTTGGCTGTAAAAAATTTTCTCTAGGATAAAATTTTGGCACCCAAAGTCCCACTCCAGGTGTGACTTTTTAAAGTCATCATGAGCCAAACCCTGAAATTAGTTTCTGCTCAGTCTTCAGTCGCTGGAATACTGTTGTATGTTCACTTGAGGAGAGCTCAACAAGAGAAATTATAGGCTGCAGATTAAAAGAAGGCTGCTTTTCCTTAATGGAAAGCAAATTAGAAATATATACAAATATTTGTGAGATATACAGCTGTTGAACTGAGGTTGTACAGTCACCTATATTTCCTAAAGGGCTTGTGGAGATGCCATTTGCTTGCTTCCCACAGACCTCATAGCCATGTTGGGCAGGTCTACACAAAGCAAACGTCCTGCTTTATGATTTCCACAGCTCTTGGCAAAATGCAAGAGGGAAGGTTGCCCAGGGGCTGAGTTTCTGCAGTCCTCATGCTGTTTCCCCAAGACCAATCTGGGCTACAGCCTGTGTTTCACAGCCCACTTTGTGGTACATGCCTGTCTGCAGGCTGGGACAGAGCACTGTGTCTCTGGTCTCCTTACATTATCTCCTGGCACTGAAACAACAAATCCCTCTCTCAGAGAGAGGTCACAAGCCTGGGGTGATCCTGGTTGAACTCAGCTAACCCCATGGAGTATAATGCCATTTCATTTCAAGGCTCTTGTGGATATCTGTGGGATCTGAGGAATCATAGTGCAAGTACCTAAAGGCTGAGTCCTTTAGAGGAATTAAGGATCATACAAGGGTGTATAACAGCCTGGAATGCATGACTCTGGTCCCAGCAGGGGTTGGACTTCTGCTGTTGTTCAAAACAGAGAAATAGCAACTTGTTTTCTTTACATTGTCATGAAAACAACGTGTCCTCATATCCAACCCAGAGAGCAGCACGTTTGTGTCTTGTAAAGTATCCAGGAGTCACTGAAGGAAACCTCTTTTGACCAACATGCAATGCCCTGAAACCAGGTGCTCTGAGACTGGGAGTTAGAGCCAGTCTGCCTCAACCCTTCGGCAGACTCAGCAGAAGAACAAGAAGAAAGCCTATGCTGACACTTCCATAGAAGATCTGTAAATCTCCTGTGTCTCCATCCTTGTAACATTTGATTCCAATTAGCATAAAAAAGGCCACAGACTAGTCTGTCCTGCAAAGCTGCCTTGCAAAATAAGACTGAGGTCTGCCTGCCAAGGCACATGGAGAAGTGAAAAGGCAGCCTGTCCTTTCAAAGGCAAAGAAAGAAGGAGAGAGAGAGAGAGAGTATCTAACAGATCTCTCATCCCAAACATACATCCTTCTTTAAAAAGAATGGTTAAAAATTTGGGTTCTTAGACCTTGTTAGAACACTTGTCCCAGTTGCCTAGTCCTGTGCTGGTCTACAGAGACCATTTCAGAACCTGTGTCTGTGTTAAATAACATAAGGAGAATGTGCAAGACCTTAAGGATGAATGTGCACTGAAGAGTATAAAAATAAATGTAGTTATACTTTTTCTTTATGCTCCCTAAATCCTTCTTACAGACCCTAACAGCTTCTAGCTTACAAACCTTCTCCTTGTAGATGCAGCCTTTGTATTTGATGATTCTTGACAGCTTTTTCTTCCATTAGTTTGGCAAACATCGAACACATGTAACCTTTGCAACAGTTCCATAGAATAATTGTGAAAAAAATGCCACCCTTTCTTTGGTCTCACTGCACTGTCACTTAGAGTTCCTTGTAGTGGGAGCAAGACTGAGCAGTTGCTCGCTGCTCAGCTCTCCACACCATGGCTTTACAGACCCCCGCAGCTGGCTGAGGAGCAGCTGTGTGGCTGTGCAGGTATTGTAAAGTCCCACCCTAAATCACTGAGTCCATCTGCTTGCACATCTGAACATAGGGACTGAGGAGTAGCTGCTTGGAAGGCATTGTTGCCTGCTTCTGCTTAGACTGGTCAACTTCCATTTAAGGATTTCAGGAAGCTTCTGGAGAAATGTTATATGGGATTAACTAACTCAAGGAAATCTTGTGTTGTGGTGCTGTGCTCAAAAATACTTCAAAATAACTAAGTGGCACTTCCAAAAATATTCCTGTTTTGAGAAGAGAAATGAAAAAGCCAAAGGTGTAATTACAAGGGAGTAATGGACAGCTAGGCCCTTGCTGCTTTTATTCTCCTATTCCACACAGTGGCTTTGGAATGTATCAGAGGGGCAAGTGTTGGCTATCACAGCCCAAAAGAATGTTTGCCAAGCATCCTTGCCTGGGGATTAAAATTTCAAAGAAAATAGATTATTTTGCTCTGCTAATCACTGTTGTGGTTATCTAACCCTTGTACTTTAAAGATGCAACAACTGCAATCATTCAGAGGCAATTTGGATCTATGTTCCCAATGTAAATGTTTCATATCACCTGCTAACACTTTTCTGTAACCTCATACTTTCCACACTTGTGTCTTTCTTGTGAGGGAAAAGAAATCTCTTTCCCCACCCACACCACTACCACATATACCAGCTGACATCAGACAGCAGCTGTTTCTAGTTTCAGTGAAAAATATAATAAAAACCAAAATGTCTAATGTGGTATGCCAAAAAAAAGTGTTGTTCCAAATGACCCAGAGGTATCAGCATTTTTAGAAGGAAAACATCCTTTTCCAATCAGCTTTCCCTGAAATATTTATATGCCATCACATTCAATTTATGACCATTTCTACCTATGGTTCTGGTCATTTATCTGGTTGAGTTGGGTAAAAATATGCAACAGAGGAAATTGAAAGGATTTGTGCCTGTTCTTTTTCTATATGACACCTTGAAATCTTACAGAGTGCACAAAATATATGCTAACATCCATATATTCTATCTGACAGACCACATTATAGACACAGAGAATTTAAAAAATGTTATGAATAAATGGATAAAAATCCAGGTTCACAGTATCCACTTCAGATTTTCTTTTATTCTTTTTTTCTTTCCTAGCTTAACTTCTAAGTTTGCTTTTTTTTCTTCTTCTTCTCCAGCAACAGGGCAATTATGGGAAGGTTACTCTGCTGAAACCCTCTTTTCATACTTATGGGTTTCCCTTCCTCTTTGAGATTTACAGATTCTTTGTTGAAAAATAAAGTCAAGAATTAGTTCTTTTTAATGTTCAGATGGTAGCTTCAGAGAATGGTTGTCATAAATCCTTTTTTCGTTGTTCTTGAACAAGAATGGATATTTCTAGAGGTCAGTGTATTCCAGTTCCTTCGGTTTGTTCACATACCCTCTTACAAGAAGCCAGAATCTCCTTGTAAGAGTCTTTAGAGTCTTTTTCTGGAGGAATCTAAATCAAACCAGCTGCAATGACTTACAAATTGTCTGAAGGATGCCATCTTTGCCATGATATTTATGAGCCTGATCCTTGGCACTGATGAAAACTATCAAGCTCCCCTGAAACACACCTTAATTGCATAAACTTCTTCTGTTCCCTTAAGCACAAATGAATGTATGTAAAATTAAAGGAAAGATATATACAGTTGCTCAAATTTCAAAGTTAGAAAAGTACAATAAGAAGAAAGATCTGTGCTGCTGGGGCCAGATTTGCAGCCCCACCTTCAATTTTAGCTATATCTAATGTAAACTGAGAATCAAAGCACTCGTGTGTGAGCCAGATGAGGGTGGAGTATGCCATGTGCTAATCCTTAATGTACACACAGATGAAAATTGAGTTCGTGCTCTTTTTTTTGGTACTTTGTTTTGTACAAAGAAACTCTGAAAACTTTTGTTTAAAAAATGAAATTGAAAAATTTTTGGTTACTTAAATTTTTAGATGTTTATATGGAGGAATGGAACAGAGTGAGTCTCATGAGTAGGTTTCTCCAGAGTAATGGCAATGGCATATATCTTAATGAAAAAATAATATAGTTTCTAGTGAGTATATTTTACAATTTTTTGACAGACTGAACAAACACTTACACTTTTCTACGTATGTTTTATCCCATGAATGAAGAATCTTTTGCTCTGGGGAAATAACTTCTGGATTTTCCTGTATATACTAGACGTAAGAAACTTGCATCTGCCTTTATATAATGAATAAATGAGACATTACAGGAAATTCAAAGAATTCAAAATAACCTCAGCCAGAAAGCAATAAATATGGTGCATATTTGAACGTGTAGAACATTCATTAAATGCTAATGATGATAATAATGCCTGAAAAATGACTTGAAAAAGAACACAAAATCTCTTGTGAAAGACAGTTCTTCCAGCAAAGGAAACATTCCTTTGGTGGTCACATCAATCTGGTCCTTTGCAAAGGCACATAATCCATCACGGCTGGCTGTCTGCTCAGGAACGCCTCGGGAACAGGGTCACAGGGGTGTTGAAGAGGTCAGCAGAGAGGTGTTAGGTTTCTGATGCGTGCAGAGAAATTTTTGCACAATTCTTGCCAGATTAAGGGCACTTCTGCCTAAAATTGGCAGTTTCATCTCATCAGGAACACCTCTAAATCCCTATTGTAAAAATAAAAGTGAAAACTTTTTCCCCACCCTTAGGCAGAGAGTTTCACTAGCACTCTTTGAAGAAAAGAATGGCTCTTACATTTAACCAGCCCTGAAATCTGAAGAAGGCAATAGTCAAGGCCATCCCAAAGGGTTTGATGAATAATTTGCTCCTTTATTTTCTTTTTTTTTTTTTTAATGTAAGCAGCTCTGTAAACCATTGTTACCAGTGGTTATGAACACTTTCACACTTTATCTCTGAGTTTCAAGAGAAAAAAGGTTTATTCTATGCAGCTAAAGAGAGAGGGAAGGGAAATATTGGTGCTACAGCTTTGAAATCCCCTGGCTGATATTTCTATTACCTGTGAAATTGCCTTTTATTGCAATGTCTAGCCTGGAAAAATTCTGGAACATCTTATGTTATTCTTTTTATAGGTATTTGAACAGAAGCAACTGGATCAAGCACCACAATTGAAGACAGGTTCAAAACACTCTCTCTCCATCACTCATGCTTTTGAAAATCGGCTACCATTGGCAGGAGAATGTCAATTATTTCCTCTCTGGGATGAGGCTCAGGGTAGGAGGCCCTATATATATTAAAAAAAAAGAATCCCAAAGATTCAAACCCAAGTAAGCATCTTGCTGGGGGCATGTCTGTGGCACCTGGCTGTAACTACATCAGTGATCAGAGTTGCTCCTGCCTCTGGAGCCTCACAGCCAGCACAGCCCTTAGTGCCAGTGTGGAGAAAAATGTTTCTCATGTACCGCAACTGTAGGTGAGTAGGGAATCCCCAAAACTTGTTATAGAATCATAGAATACTAAAGGGTTGGAATGGACCATAAAGGTCACTTAGTCCCAACCCCTCCTGCTATGGGCAGGGACACCTCCCATTAGACCAGGCTGCCCAAGGCTTTACCCAACCTGGCCTTGAACACTGCCAGGACTAGGGCATCCTCAACCTCCCTGGGCATCCTGTTCCTGTGTCTAAATTTCCCCTCACTCAGCTTATACCCATAACTTGCTGTCCCATTCCTATAGTTCCAGCTTCCCTCTATCCCCCATCAGATACTGGAGGGCTGCAGTGAGGTATCCACACAACCTTCTCTTCTCCAGGCTCTACAGACCCAACTTACTCAGCCTGGCTTTGCAGGGGAGGTGCTCCAGTCCTCTTATCCACTTTGTGACCTCCTCTGGAGCTGCTCTGACACTTCCATGTCCTTCTTATGCTGAGGACCCCAGAGTTATCCTGCAGTGAGCATGACAGACCTTCAAGTTTTAAGTGACAAAAAGTTACAACAATTCCACTTCTTTTCCCAAATGCACATTTCCCTGACTACTCTCACTTGCCTGTGCCTCCAGCTTTAACCTTTCCTACTTCCATGCAGCTTCCTTAATGTGTTCATACTGATAGTGGGAGTAGGGTAGGATGAGGGAGCTGGAAGTTTGTAGAGGAGGTTAGTAACAATCAAGAACACCACTAAGACACTACACATGGGAGCTGTGACAAATTTCACAGCACTTGCTGGGTTCCCATTTCTCTCCATAGTTCACCAGTACAGGGTAGAAAAATTCACTCTGATTTTGGACTGCAGCGTGTGGTGTGGCAGTGGTGGTAGTGTTTGAAACTGAGTAAACTGAAATGCTGACATATTAGCTTCTCCCTCCACTCCTCTCCCACTGCATCCTCTCCAGGAATATTTCACTGGTGTGATGTGGAAAACAAGCTTATATCCAAGTGGTCTCAAAGTTGATCCTTACAACCTACACGTTACAGTAACTCTTTCTGATTCTCACTGAATATCCTTACTCAGCTGAGGTTGCATATGATTTCAACTCTGTCTTTATCCATCTTCCCTCCATATTATTTGAATTTGTTTAATCAAGTGTTTTTTGTGTTTATGTAATCCATAAAACATCCACATAAAATTAAAGCATTGTGCATAAACAGGAATGGATGACTGCCCTTAAATCCAGTAGACAGCTTTTTATCAGTATGACTCAGTTGTGGAGGAAGTCTCTAGATAATAGTTGAATAGAAAACTAAAATCCAATTAAATCTTAAGTAGTGAGTACATAGCATGTTCAACATGTTATTTGCTACATGGCCAGTATTTAAGTTTGATCCTGTGCTCAGGAAAGTTGGTGGAAATATTTACACTGTTTTTTATTTAATGTCTGATGGCCTATTTAGAGGGCATATTTCTATTTAACAAATAGTTTAGGGTCAGAATCATATCTCTGCTGCTCTGGATAAATATATGCTATAGAAAACTTATCATTTCTACTATTCTACATATGCATTTCCTCATAAAATGCTTCATATGACAAGGAGTGAAGGAATCGATTCCAGCAGAAGCTGTGAGAATAAAGGTCAACACTGTGTTTATTCACACTTGGAATTTGGCAAGATAATTGGAATAATGTCAGATACAACATAGATCAAAGCTATGTTTTATAAAATTCCAGTCTTAGGGGTAGTGCATCCCAGGAGAGCAGGGTGTGCAGTAGGAGTTGTTTCAGCACCAGAAAGCATTACCAGCAATATTGTCTATGGCATATAGTTTCCTTTGCAGACATTCAGTCTAAACACTATCCATTCCTTACTTATATCATGTTTGAGAGCCACAGAATTCAAGGGAAATCGAGCAGTTAGGTCTTAAGCATAAGATCATGGTATATCAGATTTCATTGTATCACTTTCTGCTGGCCTTGAGCTGAGCCTAATGTTTGGTGAAAGCAGCTTTTATAAAGATGGAAAGTTTGAAGCTGAAAGCAAGAGCTGAGAACTCCTCGGTGCTTTGTTCCAGTTGCTAAATCCAGAGCTGCTGCAGCTTCTTTCTCAATTGCACTTGGCTGACCTCAGCCACCAGACATTGTTTTTCTGTCATTGCCTTCTCTCCTATATTATATTCTTTTGCTTCATATGTTCTCCTCATACAGGACTTTATATTTTCTACAAACGAGGCATCTGTCAAGTTTCCTTCTGCAAGACAAATTTATTGTACGCTTCTCATCTCTCACAATCAGTTTTTTCATCTGTTAACCTTTTCCTGTGACTTTTAACTGAACTGCCTCTTTTTAGTTCTGACCACAGTATTGATTCAATTCCTATCCTTTGGGCCTTTTGGATTGTACTGCCATCAAACACCTTTTTAAAACTGCTCACTTGGTTTCCCAGCCTTAAACTTGGAAAATATCAGCAAAACCCCAGACCTTTGCACACACTTTTGATGCATTAAGCCTTGTGCATGAAAGCTGGTACTATACTAAGTAGTCTTGTTGCTCAATTGTTCATCTTGCCTCAAGGGAGGGGAGTAGACCACCTGAGGTCCTTTTCATTGTGTTTTACAAGATTCTTCCTTTTTTTTTGTGTGTCTATGATTTTTGTCACACTAGCTGATTATTTTTTTACCCTTCTGTAAGTAGTGGCCAAGTGTTGGCACTCTCACAGTCTCCTGGATTTTCTGAGAGATTGGCCACATGCAGTGAATGGAGTGAAAGGGAGAGAGAAGGAGGATTGTAAATGTTCAAATGGAGACTCTTCTGGCTAAAGAAAATACAAGCAAAATTCTTCTTGAATCAGAACGGTTACTGTACAGGAATTATCTGTCCTTTCATTATTTATCTAGATTTCAGCAGTTTCTTGACTATAACCAGTTAAGATTAACATTTGGATGAATATATTCTCTGGAGGCATTTTATTTGTATATTTGGGTTTTTAACATATCCTTACTAAAATAGAAGAAACTGAAAAAATCTTCTGCTCTCAGTTGCTTATTCAGATTTCTGATAATAGAGAGGGCTGCTTAAAAGAGAGTTGCAGAAGATGAGCCCTGCATTAGAAACTAAAAAGTTGTGACAAGTCTTTACTTTGGCATGATTACTGTTTTTTCCCCCTTTTTTATTTATTTTCTCTGCTGCCAGGCAGTACAGCCATGTTTTAACTCTTTGTCATGATTTAGTAGATGAAGTTTTATATTCTAAACTAGACAGTTTTCCATGTGCCCTATACCAAAGAGAAATGTTGGGCTGATGCAGAGGTTACTGACTGCTACTTTATCCACGCTCTGCACTCTAAACATCCACTGCAGCAATCAACCATACTGGTGTAAAGAGGGAGTAACTTCATTACAGCAGAAATTCTGCTGGTTTACATCAGTTCAATTAAGAACATAATTCAGCTCATCATTGATTTGCTTTTAAGTGTGGCCTTTTACATACGACAAATGTTCCAAATTATTCTTCTATAAATGAAGATAGCACTTATACTGCCAGCAAGATATTTTCTTTCTGCCACTTCTGGTTTGCCAAAGGAACAGCAGGAGAGAGACATTCTCATGGCAGCAACTATTTTTGAAATGTAATATCTCCATAACTGCATAGTCTACAGGAAAGGAAAAAGAAAATGTCCATAGCCATATTCTAAGTATGGTGTCAGCTGTCTCCATCAGTGTTTAACAGATTAAACATAAGCTATTTTGGTATTGCAGAATTGTTCTTATATTTTAAAAATTTACTGGTTAGATTTGCTTATTTAACAGCAACAACTTTTTTCTAAAAATTATTTTTGTATCCAGCTTTTAATCTTTTTTGCTTTTAGATTCAAGACATTTATTGGAAAATTTTTCTTCTGGGAATTTGCAGGTAGATGCATAATATATACTGGCAAATCCACATGTGTTGACAGTAATTATGTTTGCTGTGTGTAAGTTAGGGAAATTAAAACTGTGTAGAGGTTGCAAAATTAGCACAGTATGTACTATTAGCAGAAACTCATTTTGCTGGGAAACAGATGGAGAAATATGCAGTCGCTTATATGCACATTAGCAATTGCACATGTTTGCAAAAGGGAAGTTTACAGACAAGGATTGCACAGTTTTGTCTATAGCTGCCTGTGCATTAATACATCTAGATAATTTCTTCATGTGGTGCAACTTTTTTTCTAGTTTCATTCTTATAATAAGACTAAAAAGAAAGTATTAAATCAAGGATTATGTTTTATTCTGGTCTCTTCTTTTGTTAGTTAAAATTTTATAAAATTTTATTTTTTTAGAAGTTATAGAAGTCTAGTGATAAAGAATGCCAGGTAATCCATTTAATGTAAAGCAGTTATATGATTAGAAATGTATAGCCTGTTTTTCTTAGTAATGCTAACACCCCAAAGGGTGTCAATGACTGTACCTCCATATAACTTCCTTTATAAAATGAATGTAAGGCAAAGAAAGTAACTACTAGCTAAAAATAAATTGGACTTGCAATGCAGTCCAACACTGAAAGCTGTTGATGAATTTCATGAAGCTACTGAGAGTCCCTCAGAAGGCTTTCTGGAAGCAGCCAGAGATCACTTCTGTTAGGCATTAAGTGGAAAGTGCCTCCGTTTCCTGCCAAACTCCATTGCACTTCTGTCTGAAGTGTTGGGCTATGAGGCTGCTACTACCTTTGTTCTCATCTTACACTGCTTTAAGAACTGTCCATTTTGTGAAGCATGATAAAGCCCCTTTTCATGTTTTCTGCCTATGTAGCTGAGCAGACACAAAAATCATGTGAATTCACTCCCCCACTCCCTGTCTCTCCCTTCTCTGCCCCCTTCCATTCCCTTCCCCTGTAGGGGGAAGTCCAAAGTCTTTGGACTTTGATTTTATAAGCTCTATGATTTTAAATTTTTCCATGGTGTTTGGATGTTTTCCTACAGAAAAGCAGTACAGGGTGCATTTTGTCCCCAAAAATATCTGTTGAAATAGCAGTTCATATGACTGACTAAGAAGATATGCCACCTCTGGGAAAACTAAATCAGCAGCCTTAGTTTGCAGCTTGAGAAAAAAAAAAAAAATGTTTGGAGGGAAACTGCTTTTCTGAGACAAAATCAAAGGCAGTGTTGAGGCAGCCAAATTGGAGTAGTACAGAGACCCTCATCCTAGTAACAAGTCCTGCATATTGAGAACCTTTGGTACTTGAACTGTGTCCTCTACTGATATTTGGCTTCAAGCAGAATACTTTTTGCTGGCTCATCACTCCCTGGAGACTCATTCCCTGTGATAACAGCCCTTACCTGTTCCTGCACTGGTCTCTCATTCATTATCTGCTTTGCTGGCTCTTATGTTTTAAACACATTTAGGTCTCACGTCATGATAAGGCTGGGTGACTGACTGTTCAGAGGACACTTACTTTTAGGGGGATTGCAGGGAGTGTGGCCCTCTCTGCTCTCTGTGCTTATATTAGGACAGTCCAGGACTGTGCACTGAGCACAGATTCCCTGGCCTTGTCCTACCCCAGTAATATTTTCTGCAAGGAATGACACTTGAGGGGATTTATGAACTATTTTTCCCTCAAAACTTACTTTTTTTGGTACTTACAGGCAAGCCCAATGAAGAGTGACTGAGAGAACTGGGGTTGTCTAGCCTGGAGAAAAGGAGACTCAGAGGTGACCTTTTCACTCTCCAAACTGGGAGGAGGTTGTACTCAGGTGAGGGGTTGGTCTCTTCTCCCAGTGACAGGATGGGAGGACACAGCCTCAAGCTGCACCAGGTGAAGTTTATGCCAGATATTAGAGAAAAATCCTTCATAGATAGAGTGGTCCAGAATTGGAACTGGCTGCCCAGAGAGGTGGTTGAGTCACTGTCCCTGGAGGTGTTTAAAAAAAGACTTGGTGAGGTGCTCAGTGCTGTGGCTCTAGCTGGTAAGGTACACAGTTGATTCTGTGATTCTGTGACAGTTAAAGGTGTCTTGGTTTGGAATGGTTTAAGTCCTCATTTTATGTCCCACATTCTAGTGTGAGTTAAATTATATTGATCCAAAATGACATAATTGCTCAACATATCAGGATGATTCACTAAGGCTGAGGAAGATTCTGTTACAAATTACAAAACAGATTTTAGGAAGAATAGATTTAAAAGGCTAAGGCTTTGCTGATGTCATTAGCAGCAGTATTAGTACAAACATTTCACTGAAAAATGAGAAAGCTAATGCTAATCATTTAAAAACACTACATACCATACTTTTCCAATACTTTTTTTGACCTCTAGCACTGATTTTTTTTTCCTTGCTCAGCAGTTAGCATTCTTAAATGATTGTGAAACAGAGGTTCTGGAGAATTCAGGGTTCATATCCTGCAGTAATACTATTTTCTTCTAATGCATCTAGAAATGCTGCATCAAAGACCCAAAAGTGGGTCAGGGCAGGATGTAGCTGGGTGCGATGCTCAGGACAGGCAGCAGCAGTATTTTCCCCACCATCATGAATCATAAATTAAGCTATTGGCTTTGAAGGCTTTTAACAGCCTTTTTTAGCCTTCAGGTGAGCCCTTCTCTGATCATTGCTTCTTCTTCAGTCTAAGATGCTCAAAACTATGGTGAAACATTTGAATCATAGAAACATTTAAGCTAGAAAAGAGCTCATTGAGTCCACCCTTTGACCAAGGTGGTGACCTTGTCAACTAAACCACAGCACTAAGAGCCATGTCCAGCTGTTACTTGGACTCTTCTGGGAGTGGTGACTCCACCACCTCACTGGGCAGCCTGTTCCAATGCTTAAAATGGACTTCACCCTTTCCACAGAGAAACTCTTCCTGAATTCCTTCTCAACTTGAACCTCCCCTGGCTCAGCTTGAGGCTGTGTCCTCTTGTCCTATCACTTTTTGCCTGGAAGAAAAGGGCAATCCCTCCCTACCTTTCAGGTAGTTGAAGAGAATGACAAGGTCTCCCCTGAGCCTCCTTTTCTCCAGGCTCTAAACAACCCCAGCTCCCTCAGCCACTCCTCAGATGACTCAGTCTCTAAATGCTCCATTGCCCTTCTCTGGACACATTCCAGCCCCTCAGTGTTCTTCCTGAACGGAGGGGCCCAGAGCTGGACATGGAAGACTTGAGGTGTGGCCACACCAGTGCTGAGTACAGGGAGCAATCACTGCCCTGGTCCTGCTGGACTCCCTGTTTTTTATAGAAGCCAGCATACCAACGTCCTTCTTGGCCATCTGAGCACAGCTGGCTCATGCTCAGCTGCTGTCAACCAGCACCCCTAGGTCCTTTTCCTCCAGATAGTTTTTAGCCATTCTGTCCCAAGCCTGTAGCACTGCCTGGGGCTGTTGTGGCCAAAGTGTGGAACTCAACACCTCACCTAGTTGAACCTCATACAATTGTCCTCGGCCCACCAATCCAGCCTCTCCAGACCCCTCTGCAGAGCCTTCCTACTCTCCTGCAGATCAACACTCCTGCCTAATTTAGCACTGTCTGCAAAGTTACTGGGGGTGCACGTGATGTTCTCACCCAGATCATCAATAAACATACTGAACAAGAGTGGCCCAGTACTGAGCCCTGGCCAATCCTGCTGGAGACTGGCTACTAGCTCCATGAGGGACCATTCACCACCACTCTCTGGGCCCAAACATCCAGACATTTTTTTACCCAGCTGAGTGCACCTGTCAGTCACAGTCGTATGCCAACAAGTCATTAATTGATATTTGGTTAAAATTTATTGCACTAATTGCCCATGGTACAGGATATGTGTATGACTAGTCCTAGGAAATTTTTCATGCCATAGGTCTCTGCCATAGTTCCTATACACACTCATAATTTCATGTCTACAAATAGCATATTTGCTAAGGCAAAAGCATCAACTTTGCATTTGATGAGGAAAGTGTTCAGTGGTTTCAGCTTCTCTGAAGAATAAGATCTTCCAGTAAATTTTTGGGTAATTTTTAGTCAAGTGCCTTGCTAGCTGTATGCCATTTCCTTCATTTCTGCATCCAAATCAAGTAGTTGATGTTGGCCTATAGAACCTACTCCTTGCTGAATGTGCACTTCTTTCTTCCTGCATTACTACAATTTGAGTCTTCTCAAGGAAAATCAGAGGGACTTGAGAAGTCTCAAAAAAAAAAAAATCTGCAGTTGTGAAATTCTTTTAGACTTTGTTTTGACAGAGCATGAATCAGGAAACCTTACAAGAAAGGTATGTCATTTGTTGCAGTCTTCTCTGAACATGATAGTGGGTAGAACAGCATTTAAAAAAAAAAAACAGTCTATGTGATTTATTAAGTTTTGAAAATTGTGCATCTGTTCAAGGTCCACACATCAAACACATTTTGTTAATAATAAAATATCTTCTCAAGTAAGAAACTTCTTGAAGGAGTACAGTACGCTGTGTGCCTTGACTTCCATGTGCTTCTAGGACTCTCAAACTCTAGCTCACCTAAAACTTCCCCCAAATTCACATTATATTTGGAGATACATTTATTGAGATTAGAAAAATTGCTAAAATAGTTTACTTACTTCACATCCCAGGAAGGGATTCTCTATAGCTGCTTTGTCATTTTTGTGGTTTCCTCCACCATTTATGCAAATTAAGCAACAATTTCTACTTCCCTGTATTAAAACAGGAAAGAAAAAATGATTAATTGCCCTGTCAGAGACAATATGTCTTCAAGAGCCAGATAATATATTTAACTTGTGACTTTTATTGATCTCAATTTGTTAGAACTACATGAGCACTTTTAAATTCATCCTGCTATGAAAATTTTGATCCTACAGAGGTTTTGTTTTGGTTTGGTCTTTTGTGTTTTTTGTCCACAAAACTTAGCTAAGTATCATGAAAACCTCTTCTTAAAACAAGAAGGAAAAGGAGATTAGGGAAATGGAGAACATCAGGAAAAGCTTTTTCACTTTAGATGTGACTGAGTGCTGATACAGGCTTCCCAGAGAAGTTGTGTAGTCTTCATCCTCGGTCCTGGGCAACTGCTTGTAGGAAGCCCTACTTCAGCAGGGAGTATTGGACAAGATAATGCTTAGGGGTCCCTTTCAACCTCCTTTTTTTGACTGCATTTGAGTATGCAGAGATTTTTCATACTTTCTTTTGAAAAGCTTCTAAATTGAAAGCTGAGTAAGTTAACTTTTGCCACAATTTCACTGTCATTCCACCATCTTGTAAGGTAATTATTTCAGATAGATGTACCTATGAGCACTTTTAACTAAGAGTGAAGAAAAATGCTGGTGGAGGCCACACAGAGGTTTATATTTTAGTTTTGTTTGCACTAACACATCCCAGGCAGCCCAGAAAATGCCATATGGAAAATATGGGGAGAAGGGAGTAGCTAGTCTTCTGAGATGAATCTTCATGAAATTACATTTCTTGGAAGAATACCAGGGAATGCTGCAAATAAAGCACAGCATATGTGTAAAGATGCTGTTGTCTAGACCACTAAGGATTAGGTGTTCCTTCTTCTTTTTTCAAAGCAATACTGTCTTCTCTGAAAGATGAAGCTCAGTCCCTAATATGTAGTTCATGGCTGTAAAGAAAACAACTCTTCATGGCATTTATAAGTTGAGCTCTGTTTTTAAAAACAAAACCAGACTGAGCATGCCAGACCTTAATGCTATGAGAGCTCATGCTCATTTCTGTGTGCTTGACTTCCCCTGGGCCTCATGTGAATATGACCTGACACCACTTGTAAGCAGCACTCTTCATTCTGCTAGCTTGTTTTTCATAGTTAATTGTAATTAACTGGACAAAGTAAAAATAACTTTAGAGGAAGCTCTTTTACTTTGAAGTGATGAAGGAAATTTGTGCATTCTTTACACCAATGCACAGGCCCACCCAATCAAGTCACTGAAGCACAGGGAGTGGACACAGGTGTCATTCTCCAAACCAGAGTCCATACAAAATACTGATTGAGTGCAGTTGTGTCTTTTTTTCACATCTCAGATGAAGAGCATTATTAGTTCTTGCTTTTACTCAGCTTTGAATCTTTTTGGCTCTATTCTCCCCTTTTTCTTTTTTTTTTTTTTTTTTTTTTTTCCCCCACTGGAAGAGAATAGAGTTTTATTTTCTTTTTTCTTACACAAATCTAAATACTGTCTCTCAAGCTGACTAAAATACCATTGTCCTGAATGGACATGCCTGAGGTTAGTCACTATAGCTTTCTTCTGATATTTTCCTGATTTTCCGTAGGCAGCACTACTGCAAATCACCAATGCTTATCAGCTGAACCACAAAAACTTAAGTAACTATTCACAAAAAATGCTACTGTGAGTATAAACAGTTCATATACTGTGGGTATAAAAGTGCATCCTGAACTTGGTGTGAGGTTTTTGTTGCCCTCATCGAAGTGGGTATGAGAGAGTGGGGAATGTTGTAACAGGGTCACAAGGTTACACAGAGAACCTCTGGAAACTCCACTGCTGGAGGTACTAAAATGACAACTTGAGCCTAACACTGAAGGTAACTCTCTTGAGCAGGATTTTGGACTCAAAGACATTGAAAAGTCACCTGCAACTTGAATTATTCTATGATGAAAGGTAAGGGATAGCATCTGTATGAGGACAAAAGAACTAAGGTTAGTCTCTTCAACTCTGGCAATTTGGGAGACACTGTGATTTTAAAAACGATTAATAGCTTTATAGAGGGTGGATGGACCGACAACTGTTTCCCTTTTCCACCCTAAAGGGGGAGATCTGAAACTACCTGCATGCTGCCAATCTAAAAGGAAGAGGAGGAGACAGCTCTTCATCACTGAGCAGACAACAGGCTTGGGGAACTCTGCTAAATCACACAGCGATTGTGAGAAAGTTACCTCAGGTCAGTGGGGCACAGAAGACATATTTGAGAGGTATATCCACTGACAGTTCCTAAATATGCATAATTCCATTTGGTTAAGGAAGCCAGTGATCTGACCCTCACTGGTGGCCTGGAAAGCATTGGAGGGAGCTGGCATATATGGCTGGCTTGTTCTTACTCTTGCTTGCCGATGGCCACCATTGGACACAGGTTGGTGGGCTGAACTACCTTTGGCTTAAAGCACAACTGTTATTCTTGCATTGTTTTGGACCAACAGTAAAGAGTCCTTGATTTTTATCCCTTCCTGGCAAAATGAATTTTTTTTATTATGGCTGGCACCAGCACTCAAATATATGTTAGTCTTTAGATTCACTACCTCTTGGCTAATTTGAAATGGGAATCCATAGTACACTTTTATATTTAAGGGTATATATACCCCCCAAATTCTGTATATAATATATACTTAAGTAAAAATATATATAATATATGTAGAACTCATAATGACTCTAACTAATATCTGTCCTTAGCCTTAGAATGTGTCACTCAGTAACAAGTTTAAGTAACAGAATCCACATAATTTTTTCTAGGTTCCTTATAATGTAATAGCAGTCTCAGAACAGCTTGTTTGCAAATAAATTAACAATTCAGTATAAGTAGCAACTGTGGAATAATTTCTTAAATTTTAAGCTATCCAGGGGCATTCCCCACACTTACCTATAGTTGCAGTTTGGCTGGACATAAAAGACAAATGGATGCCTTTGAATATTCCATGTATTCCTGAATTAGAGGGTTTCTCTGATGTGTTATTTTTGCCTTTTTATTTTTTTTTAATACAGTGATAGAAACATGGCAGGGGGTACTCAAAGTACTGACTCTGAGCATTGTAAAACATATTATGTTGATTGTCCTGGCATAAATTTGTTTCAGGCTTAGGCTATTTCAAGAGACCAATTTTTTCTTCTTCATTTGGGGCTAGGATGTAGCTTCAAGGTTGCAGCTGTCTGCCACTCCAAAGCAGCTCTGGGGAAAATGATTCTCATTGACAAATAAATCAGTCTGTTATGTTGTATCTCGATAAATTTTTGAATTTGAAAATGTGCTACTGAAAGAGGAAAGCAATAATATTTTGCTTACACTGATTTAGAAAATGAAGTAAAATACTGGAATTAATCTCAAAAGACTTTGCAGGAGTTTGGAGATTTGGGTTTATAATTAGGCTTAGCACATGTTCTGAAATGTTCTGTATCACAAGACAAAGTTTAAGGTTTAAATATAGCACTTTATGTTCATGATCCAAGCATTGGCAAGGGGCTTACTAGGTTAAAAAGCATCTGTACTGTAAGGAAAGCAGGTGAGATCAGGCACAAAAGAGTTCTGCAGGTCACATCTGGAGGAGGTGTCTGTGTGAGACAAGATGATAAGAACACTGAAAAACACATGACATTTTCACCTACATTATGAAAACAACTCTTTGGAACAATGTGGGATTTCTGGACATGATTAGTAGACATCTATCAGAACATTTTGTTCAAATTACTTCTAGTCAGACAGTAATTGCATTTAGCAGCAGAACAGGAGATTAATGGGTTTGGAATGATCAGACAATAAAACCAAAGTTATGTAACATTTTATTTTGATGAATATTGCCATAAAATAACTCCTCTATCTCCTTGCCATTTATTGTTTTAGTATAAAAGCATTTCCAGGACAATATATTTTCTAACTTTCATTAAATATATACCTTTGGGTTGTCAGAAAATAGAAGTTAAACCATGTAACTGAATTATTTCTTATAAAATCTATAAATTCTGTTTAGTTCTTAAAAAAAGAAGAGTGGATGGGAATAAAACTGTTACAGAAGCAGGGAGGCAGTCAGACACTCTAACCTCCCCCTCTGGCTCCTGCACAGCCTGGGGACACCATAGAGAAACTGCAGGTTACTGGGGCATGCAGATAGTGTGTTATTGTTATTCAGGCTGTTTCTTGGTTCCTTGTACCCACACTATATCTAAGCCTTGCAGTTTCTCTCTGCTTTTCAAAGATATGCCTCTTTTATGAGCTTCCCTCCCCTTCCAATTAAAACTTCCCACCTAAATTAACACATCTTTTTTTTGTGCCCATCTAGACAAATAGATTTTTTTTTTTAAATTAATGCTGCTACAGGACAACTATTGCAAATTCACATTTTCTTCAATCACTGAAAGTTCCCTCTCTGTTTGAATCCCTTTACTGGTTTCTGTTTCTGTATTCTAACAGCTGTAGCTTAAACATCGTCCATTTTCAGGCCCTTCATGGCCAATCTCCCTTTTGAACATAATTTTCAACACTGTCAAAATAACCTTTTGTCATTTTTGACACTGTCAAAATAACCTCTTGTCATTTTTAAAGTGTTGCTGGAAAGTTCTATTCCTGCTTCTAATGAGCCCTGGCCTCGTAGCCTGTTATTTCCAACACTATGTTAATTCTTCCTGTTTTTTTCATGTTACTGCTTTTAGGGCCTCCCTAAAAGAAAAAGCATTTCTTTCTTGTAAGTGTCTCCTTGGGATTCCCCTCTGTGCTAATACCTGCAGAAAACCTGACACCTCCTCAGACAACAGGGTGATTAATGTCATTTTGTTCTCTTAAGCTCTCTTATATATAATTCATCTTTCTTTGCTGTGCTAAATATTACATATCTTTCTTTGGCATAGCATTTTTCTTGTTCTGTTCGTGGTTAATTGGCTATGACCAAGACTAAAATTTCAAAAATAGACAGAAATAAGCAAGAAAATTAAAAAAGAAAAGTAATTAAATACTGAAACACACACATTCTTTTTTTATATATATATAAGAATTATCAGCATTTCTACAAGTTTTGGAGGTTTCATTTTGAACAGGACATGAGAATATTCCAATGCTGAGGATACCACCAAAAATATCTGCTCTTCAGATTTGCACAAGAAAGTTTTAAACTATGATTTAAATTAGTTCCATTTGCAATGGCAAACAGTGCCACATCCAATCGACTGGAAGCAGGAGAAATGCAAAAAACTAATAATCAAAGCAAAAGAATAGTTCTGTGAAGGTATGAGAATGTCTTCATTTTAATCATAAGGTTTTAATTTTTCAATTTCCTTAGCACTAAAGGAGCCGGATAAATTATCATTGTTTCTATTTACTGCTGGCACTTCTGTCATGCCTCATAACCATTTCCTAAAGAGCAGATGAATGTGTGGGCAGATCAAATACTAAGCCAATGCACCCGAGTGCCCTAATATTCAACTTCATAAGCATAATACAGTCCAGGTTCCACCATGATGTAATTGACAGTATCATTAGAGAGATAAAGAAAATGAATGATATAACAGCTGATACTCTTAGACCAAATATATTCAGGAAAAAAAATCTTCAAAACCAGATCAGTCCTGCAAAATGCATTCATTATTAGTGACATGTCAAGTAGGTATTTGCTTTGCGTCACTACACATATTAAAAGTAGATCCACAGGCTACCAGCTTCCTCCCATTTTTCATTGGCAGTCATGAGATATTGCTTTACGATTACATTAATTTTACTTGTTTGTGCTGTTCCTCTTTACAAATGATCACCTGGACTAAGTGCAGTCATGTTTTTTGGTCAAAATGTCAATGGCTACAGCCCTTTCATCCCATCTGTTTCTTCTCTGGGTCCTTGCATGTTGGGTGGGTAAGGTCATTTTGCCAGTGTGCCATACTCCCTGCCATGGGAGAGCTGCTTCCTTGCCCAGCCCAGGCAAAGAGGGCACTCCTTTTGCACAGAGAAAGCAGCACTAATTGAGGTGCTTAAGGAAGATCTGTGAAAAAACTGTAGGCATTTGTGGCCTTCAGGCACCTCAGGAAGCTAGAGAGGGTGTTTGTTTCTTTATCTTGGAGTTAAGAACATCTATGATAATTTGTATGCTTACATATTTTATTTTGGATCTTATCCTTGAACACATTACAAAGGCCTGAGATTTGTTTAATTATCTTTTATTCTCCAGTTTCATAATATTTCCAAACAATTTTCCATTACCCTGTTCTGTGAAGCTCATCCCAAAAATATTTATCTTGGCTGACAGAAAAATGAACAGTGTATCTGACATCTGTCACAGATTACTGGATTGAAAAATTACAAGAAACAAATTTATCTATGCCTAGTACCATTTGAATTGTCTTTTCAGTTCTTTGTGACACCAGCTCACTTGTGACTAAGGCTTTCCAGCTAAGTAGCAACTACCAGGAGCCTTCATATGTCTGTCATGTTTTCTAAAATGACCACAAATCAAATATGCAAATCAAATCTATCAACCAGTTATTGTGGAACAAAATTTTTTTCTCTTTCTAACCAAAAAATATCTGTGAATGATACATTTATTGTCTTAATCACATGGCAATCCCTGAAGAGGTCAGAGCAACTTGTGCTTAGCATTAATGAAAACACAGAAGAAAGCATCCACTCCTCAGTATTTATTTAAATGCCAGGACATGAATTATTTATTGACCTCAAGAAGGGTTTGTATGTTCCTAAAGACATTTAAATTCACACTGATGCGAAGAGAAGATGTATGTACAATATTGAAGAACCCTGATTTGTTCACTTTGCTATGCTAATCCTAAGAGAAAAAGCACATTTCAAACTGCTACGTTATGTCTTTTTATTTGTGTTTTGCTTCTTTTAATTTCCATTTCATAGTTTCTAGAGAAAAAAAAAATCTGAAAAGAACACCGGTCATACTCTCTTTTGTAGAAACTCCATGGATTGCTACTGGACAATTGTTTCACTACTCTTATAGACTTATAATATCTTTCAGTAATCTTTGCCTGAGTGGAAAAACATGTATTTTTCAGTAAAGTAAGCAATACATTAAGTATGATTAAAGATCCTTGAAGAAAGGAAAAGTTGAAGAGGGGGCAAACATTCAAATAAGATTCAACAAGAAAGCACAGCCCAGAATGGAACGTATGAAATGGATGTACTCAGAGAGGGTAGAAGTAGTTAAGACAAAAAATTACAAGGGGAAAAAAATCAGAAGAGCATTAAAAGCTTTAGGTAACAATTGAATGAAATTGTTCTAAAATCAACAAAGACCTCTCATGACTTGTGTTCTTTGACTTTGTCTTGGTAGCAATCACAAGAAAAGAGGTGTAATTGGAATTGCTTAAATTACTTTGAGAAGTATTTCACTTCAGTTTCAATAAAGAAAAAAAAGTCTGTGCTAAGCATAATGAAGCTTTATATAGATCCTGTTTTTACAGATACACTTGCACAATCCTAATTTGATGCCAAATACAGTTGATAGGATTGATTTGAGATGGGATTAGTTGAATGTAACTTTAGCAGTTTGAAAATAAATATCTACCCCCGAGCTACTTGTATAGGCTGTGCATACTGTCAGTGCAGCACAAAAATACCTCTAGAGTATGATTCATCCTNGAGCTACTTGTATAGGCTATGCAGCACAAAAGTACCTCTAGAGTATGATTCATCCTGTCGAGTTTGATGCCTAAGATAATTGAGACCAGTTACCACTTAGAGGTGTCATTCTTTATCTCCTGAATATAAGTAGTGTAAGCACGCACTTTTAGACAGTTAAGTCAGGAGATAAATTTCACTTTTTCATTCTATATTAACTGACATTAAAATATTCTTCCTAAGTGAAAGATTTTTGTGGTTGTCAACACCTGTTCAAAATTTGTTATGGTCACAGAGAAAATACAATGTATTTCAACTTTTATTTTGTGAATAGCTCATTAGAAGCAATATAAAGGAATATTTGGAAATTACTCAATTTTCTAATGAAGTCACAAGCTTCATTAGAAAGAACTTCCACAATATCTTCAGACCAGCTGAGCAAGTAGGATAAGAATTCAATTTTATAAGTTTTTTATTCACATACATTCTATGCAAGAATCTTATACAAAGAAAATCATTACTTGTTTTTTCTTGAACTCTAAAATACAGATCCCTATTACGTGCTGCATGAGACATTACACCTGTTTTTATGACATGCTCTGTGAGATGGGACATAAAGTTCCCTTGCTTTTTTCTCTCTGCTTTCTGTTATTTAATATTATTTTCAAATTATTATTATTATTTTATTCTTTTTTCCCCCAGAAAATAACAGTGCCAAACATTGTTGATGATGTTGAACACTTAACCTGTGGTGAGAGCATGAATGTGAGCATTATTGTTCCATTTAGCATTTATAACTGCTCCATTAATGTTAGTTGTTCATTCTGTGGAATTTTAGTAGTTTGAGCAATGAAAATGGATGAAATGGGCTCACTTTTATCTTGTAATTTCATTACTCAATATCATCCCAAGAAAAGTTAGCATGATATCCTTTCAGCTCCTACTGTGCCAATGCTACTGTACTGGAAGATGGTTGAAGTCCTGGGCATTTGTTACATTTATAGAAACTGTGGTATTCCTTTTTCTGGAACATTCTGGTAGCTCTTACTTAAAGAGTAGATTTCTAACTAGCCTTAAAGAGGGACTCTTACCCAGAGTTTTAGTGATAAAATCACACACTGCTCCACAGCATGACAGGTCCACAGACTCCTTTTATACCCTGACATGCTTTGTCCTGCTCTGCTGAGAGACATTTATTTGTTCGTGTCATCCATAAACATGGATGAATTATCTTCTCAAATGCCTAATAAACAGTTACTGCAGTAAGAACCACACCACAACTCCTTTTTCACAGACCAGTTCAACATTAACTGAGGTATAGAACTACATCCCTTTTGTAAGCTTTGGTTTTCGCATGATTATGATTCAGATCCAAAATTTAGATTTTTGGGAGAACAGGTTCTGAATAAAAAGATGAGGAAGGTTATTGGTAGTAGAGGAGTCTTCTTCCCCCCATAGCCAGCATATTCCACCTCTTGCATACCTATCATCCTATAACAGTGCTTAGGATCCTTGCTGTAGGATTTCCATCCTTATATATACTGCAAGAGAGTAAAACCACACCTTCTACATACTTTGCTTTGCCTTTTAATTGTTCTTCATTTGTTTGCCTTTTTTTTTTTTTAATAGTCATGTCATTATAGAAAAGAGAGTGGCTTTAAAAGAAAGTAACAGCCATGGTTGTGGCTATTTCAAGCACCTTCCAGGTATTTGTGATATGTGCAACGAAGTTGAGCCCTTATGGTTCTTAAGGTTCTTAATATTTTTAGACAAAGGAACATCTATTACTTTAATTCTGGTCACAGTTATTCAGGAACTGATGTATCTTGAAAATCTTCAGGAGAACATGACATACCTAGGGAGTTTTAGAGAGTCAGCCCCTGTCGTTTGACTGCCCACAGGTTTGTGTAGCAGCAGGAGCAAAGACTTCCTGGGGTACAATCTTGGATTTATATCTCATGTTAGGCCTGCAAAGTCCTTGAACAACATTGAAACTTGTGATGCTGATGGTGTTTGCAGAGACCTGGGACATCAATTATGCTTTCCTAAGTCCTTCTTCCGCACTGTTATAGGATTCCAAGATAGCTGACCTGAATCTGTAGCTGCCTTTATATCTAACAATAAATTATAAACACAAACATTGCCTGGAATGTTTTGGAAGAATCATGGGAGGACCACAAGTTGCTCAAAAGCCTGCAATTCACGTAATCTGCAGATGCTGAAAAAACTTTCCAGATATGTGTGGTTAATATTTATCATTATGTGCATTTTTTCCAACATGACTAAAAAGTTTTTAGGCCAATCTTGCATTCCTGCTCACCTAATTCGAACAATGACCCAGTGCACTTGGTCACAGTGAACGAAGTGTGCTTTGTAAGCAGTAAACACTCTTCATTTTCTGAGCTCAGTCAAGATCCACTTGTCATTTATCTGCTGAGGAACATGGCATTCCCCTTCCTGATTCCTGCTGGCTGTCTCTGTTTTGTAAATGACATCTCAAAAGTGCTCTCCGGCAAACACGGCGTTATCTGTGGCACTGCCAATGTGATCTGTGATAATTTTTGGGTTTGTATAGCTTTCCTCTACAGATATATCTATATAAAGATGAATACATAATGCTGTTGTTTTCTTTAGAACAATGGTAATGTGCTATTTGATACTGTATGGCAGAATGATAATTGGGGGTTGCTGGGGAAAAATGGTCTGAAATCACCAGTAAGGGACTAGGCAAGAGCGGGAGCCAAAGCAGAAGCACATCTGAGAAAGAGAGGACAGTCAGGACCAGGGGCTTCGTGGGGAAGGTGCGGGCTCCCCATGGGGGACCTCTGGGGCAGGGCTTAGCAGCCAGAGCCCATCCTACTCCCCAGCCAGGAGCAGGACAGCTCCTGGTGCCCCTCTGGGGATGATGATGGGCTGAGGATGGACCAGCATAGGGCCTGCGGCTGATGGTTGAGATCGGGTTCAGTGAAGGAAATCAGGGACAGACATGGCTGCAGGAAAACTCTGCATGAGGATGGGAGCCACATCTAAGGCAGCCCCAAGGAAAAGAGGGCAAGCCCTGGCTGAGTTGGTTTCCCTTTGCAGCAGAACAAAGGGGTAGGGGTGTACTCAGGACAAGTCCTGAGAAGGACTCCTTGAACAGCTACTAGCGGTGTCTCTATCAACAGGAACATCACAGTATAACTGCTTCGACAATGCCTTAGATATGTGAGGCATTTTCTTGGCAAATAGTGAGATGAATTTTGGTGCAATGTGCAAGGCAGCCCATTTCTTGTAGCTGAGTGCTGTGGGCATGGTTCCTCAAGCACTGGTCTGTGGCCAAGGTCCATCTGCAAGGCCCTGCCAGGTAGCCACGAAGTGGACATGGAAAGGAAAAGGTCATCAGACATGTAAGGTTCCTGTGATCTTGGCTCATCTAAATCTGATACTGATTTGCTGACTTTGTCTTTCTACTGTTAAGACACCATCTTCAGCTAGGCTATGTGGGCATGAAGGAAAACCTGGCATCTCATTCTGAGGGACAGAGGAGTCTGGAGGTAACAAATCCATGCTCCTTTCAGTTTTCTTCCTAAGTGCTGCCCAAAGCTTCTGGCCCCTGTGCAGTGCAGGGCCTGCTTTGTCCTCAGCTTCTTGCTCCAGCCATTGTTAAAAGCCTTGCAGAATCAGCGACCCATTGGGGCAAGGTTTTTGATACTAAGGGGAAGATGAAAACAGATGAAGAAGCAACAAAAGGAACACGTCACCAGTGAAATCAGCTGTGTAGAAAGAAAAATTCACTGTCTTGCTGTTGTGTCCAGTATATAACACGCAAAAGAAAAGAAGTGAAAGTATGTTTCTGAGCTCCCTAGGAGCACTGAGAATTCACAGCTCCTGCTCCTATCTAATATCTGTCAGACTGGCACATCCTGCCACACACAAAGACAAAATCTGAGCTCCCTCAAGGGCACCTACTGCTAGATTACAGGAGTCTATGATCTGGTCAGAAATCAGAAACAGTAATCCAACTGCAAGGGAAAAGACTGACTACTAGTTCTTCCTACATTCATACCCAAAGGCAGCTGTCATTCAAGAGCTCTTGCCTACCAACAAAACCTACTTTGCAACCAAGATCAGCAATTGATATACTGAAAAATACTCTTCAACCTAAAATTGGAGAAGTTACTGCAATCCAGATGTCACTGTAATTTTCACATTACCCAAGTGAAAGCAAAATATCTCTTCCTTCTGCTAAGCAACAGAAACAACATAATTGAGAAAAATAACTTTAACATCCTGTATTTTTTAATTAATTACATCTGATCGACTCAACTGTATGTTTGGAAATTTAATATTTTGGTCCACATGGAAATGTTCACTGCATAAAACAAAGCAATAAATATTTTTTAGTCATATGGAAATACTGTACATTAGTAACTACATTAACATGTATGAAGAGAAATAGCTTCTGAGCAACTAATTTGGAGCTCTGGCTTGGGATTGTGAACCTTTTCAAGAAGGAGCAGTTTTTAAAGCACCACTTCTCTCCTCTTCTCATGATAAGAATGTATACTGAAGATATTTGCTTATCACAATGCAGTTTGTTAGTTTGTTTTATAAGTTCTGCAGAACTTAAACAGAACCACTTAAAGACCTAGAGTAATTTTTTTCCTAGTGTAAACACATATATCTGTTAACAAGGAGGTAGAAACCAATCCTTTTAATGATATTTCCTTGATGCTCTTTGCCCAACATCACAATGTACCATTTAAAAGACAAATTAATAAAATAGGGGCACAAAGGGTAGATCAGATTTGGAATCCTAGGTGGTTAGCAACCACTGCTCCAAAGCTCAGATGTTCCTTGTTCCCTTTAGAATTCACAAGCTTTCTGGCCAGCAATAAGCTGCCTCTGGGGTTTCTAATTAATAAGTGCTGAGACCACAGGATACAAAGCAATAACCTGGTATGTGTTCATTTTTCTGATTCAAATGAATCAAAAAACTTTCAGTCTGTTAATTTTGTCCTTCCAAGTTTAACATTGTATCAACTGTTTCCTGTCTAAATCATTCAAGTTTTACAAACATCATCTGTCTCTCACAGCTGGCACACTGTTGGCTCAAAAGCATAACGCTGGCATGCAATCTATATCCTGTGTCCTGACTACTTGGGCTGAAATTGTGTACCCAGAATTGATTTGAGTGAGGGATGATTTGATGTGAGGGACTTGAACAGATACTTCTGATCTCTGCCTAGCTTTAAGTTCTGTCACTTTAGGTTCAAAAGATAAGCTGTAGTTCAGTCTATGGATTAGGGTTAACTGTATAGGAAGTTTAACATTGACTTCATGGGTTCACTTTCTGCTACACAAAGAAGCCCTGTGATTAGTGATAACTCCGTGATTCTGCTTGAACTCTTAGAAACATCTGGCCCTTTACAGTTTCCTGACAGAAGGCAGGCATTTATGCCTGGTGTACAGTAATAGAACGTGTTATTGTAATGACTTAATTACCCACATAGCAAAGTGATGGGCTGACAAATTTCAGGTCCATTTAGGAAAAAAATATGTCTGGGGAAAAGATCAAAGAGTAGCTTGTTTTCCCTTTCTTTCTTTCCTTGAAAATGCTCATGGTAAATAAGACTGAGAAGACCTCAGAGTATGAAAAATCTTTATCTGCTATTTCAATTACTAGGTATATAAAGCGACTATGGGATGAGATTATTATGTCACCAACTGAAATAGAGGGATATATCAGAAATTTTTATGCAATCTGTACATAAAATCACAAGAAAATGTGTAATAACATCATTGCTATTAGTTCACATAATACGAGAACTAAAATTCAGACAGCATAAAACATAACATAAAGTATGATCTAAATGAACACACTTGACCCTGAGGCTTGATAGAGCATACACATTACAGAAAGCAAATGACAAAAGAGGTCAGTCAGATGCCTTTAATCTTCTTTCTGGTTTTAGCCATTTCTTTTTTTCACACTAGTGATTAAAAGCAGAAAAGAACACATGATTTGGCTTATGCCTTTTAACTTGTAACATTAGAAGAGCACTATCAACTTTGGAAGTTATTTTACATTCACATTATGAACATTGTTTGCATTCCTAGCTGCACTAAAATGCATGGCAGTTTGGCAGTTCTCTTATTAACTTTAGCTGGGCCAGTTTCTCCCCTTTTTTCCCTCAAGGAAACTTGAGCACCAGCACACTGAATAGTGTCACAAACGCAATGACACATAGAACAAGGGACTTTCTTGGAACTTTAATTTCAAGTAAACAGTAGTGACCTACAGGAATGTGTGCTCTGGTACTTGCTTAGAGATATCAGTCACTATATGTTTTTGGTATTTTTTACCAATACACATTTTCTACAGACCCTCCCTTGACCTCAGTATCAGTTGGCATTGGGGTGCTGTATCTGACTCAGCAGATGCACGTCTGATGGGACAATGTACCTTAATACCTCAAAGCAGTGGACAAAAGTTGATGGATGGATGTGCTGAGCTGTCAGAGCTTGCCTACCTTACATAGCAGCAATGTGACAGGTTGGAAGCAAGGAAAAACCCACTTCACAGAATTTTCTCCAATCAAACTCTTTTTTTATTGGTGGGCAGACATGAAACGTGTTTAGACATTACACAGATATTTGTCCTTTTCCCTATAAAATGCTAATCCTCAAGTAAAAGAATCGCATTTGAAACTACACACTTCTAAGTGAAACACAGGGCTTTTGACAATAATTATGATTTTTGCAATTAAGGCAGCTTTACTTAAGTGCTTGGGCACTTGTTAAATTTCGTGCACATGGGTAAACATGGTAGAAACAATAAAGTTATTAAGTTTTTTTTTTTATTTATTGTCTTCTACACTGTCCTGAAATGGAATATAATGTGGGAGAAAAAAAAAAGTGGGGGGCAAACATCAGAGATGTAGTATAATTAAACTAACACGCACATCATTCAGAGTTATGTCTACTGTGTCTCTAATACTAACTTTATACCCAAGATCATGAAATGCTGTTCATATTGGGGCATCTGCACTCCATGTATTGCTAGCATGCAGCTCTGGGGTGGAGCATTGCAGTCATATTGGAGAGTGGCTCAAGAAGTGGAGAGAACAAAAGAAAAATGTCCATTACAAAACTGAAGGAGGATGGAGACAGTTCTGCTGTCTGGTCTTGCTTTTTTTTTTTAACAATGAAACTGTGTGTACACAAGGGTTCACAAATACAGCTGATGTGTACCTCCTTTCTGTAATTGAGTACTGAAAAATAAAAAGTACTGGAGAAATGTATGAGCAGATTTTCATGAACAACAAAGAAAAAAAGAGCAAAATCTACTTCCCAGACTCTGTGTTTGTTGCCATATCTTCCTCTCTGGAAAACATATGGATTGGAAAGGTGTGGGGTCTAGGGCTTATCTGCCAAGTATAGAAGGTGATAATATTTCTGATGTTCTAGAACAACAGTTATCCTGTAAGAGTAATACAAGAAAAAAAGCACCTTTAACATGCATGCAGACAGACGTTATAAATGGCACAGAGCTACAGGAATAACAAGATTCATCAAACTTATGGGCAGCACAAATATATTATTGATGATGGTGACATGTTCCCATTTTGCAATTTATTTAAAAGCAAACTCACAGTGAGGGGGTGAGGAGGTTCCTCAATGCAACTTAGGGTAAAAAATGCAATCAAATCAAACACAAACCCCAACTTGGATTCTAAAGCAATTCCACTACTTAGACCTACGCGATTTAGGAAATTGGTTTGCTCTTAGAAGGTTCTCAGAGATTAGGTTTCTCTTGCAAACCAAGTGCTGACTGCAGGGCAGTTTGCAGAGAAGACACATTCCTTCTCTAGGAAAAGTCGGGAGATTTAATATGCAGCCAGAGCCGGACAAAGCAAAAGCAGGTGCTCTGTGCTAGAGAAACTAAGTGGGGGGAGATGATGATTTATGTTTAGAAAGGTTAAATATTTTTTTCCAGACTTAGGAATGTTCTTTTTTTCATTATTATTACTTTTAGTAAAAGGTTTCTGAGAGGAAAAAAACCTGTGGTTTCAAGAGAATTTTTTCCCCAAGACACATTAAAGTTGTGCAAGAAATCTTTATTTCTTTTCTTTCCAAAATTTAGTTTTCAAAACTGGAAATACTTGCTTCTTATTTCTTCACTCTACATGCCTTATGACACCATTCATGTTCCTGCTATTTCTTGGTAGACACATGAGTGAAGCCACAAGCACAGTACTTCTGACATTTTAACAACGTAGAGTGTCCCTGATCTATGTGGGTATTTGGTCTGTGTGGCTATTGCTGTGAAAAGCTGCATTAAATTATTTTTTCCCTGAAGCATTGGGAATACTTTTTTTTACTACTATTTTTTTGACCAAAAACAAATTCCACAAGTAGATCTCAACTAATTTTTATTTATTTTATTTTTAATTCTATGGACATGCATACATGCATACATACACAAAAACTCTATCCTTCACACTCTGTCTCATTTTCAGGCTGGGCTAACACCTTTAAGAAAAATATTTTATAAAATACTAAGTACTTACCCTCTGCATAATTGCTACTCAGTATAATCTAGAGTAGTTTTGGTGGAGAGTCCTGAATCTCTTTTAAATATTTTGATGTATTCTATTGAGTTGCTTCATTCATTGACCATGTAAAGTATGGAAATTTTCTCAAAAAGAGCTACTGCTCTCTTCTTCACATTGATGCTGCTATCTTCTATTCCCTCACAAACAGTTGAAGAACAGAAGGAAAAGAAGAAACAAGGGTGTCTATCCCCTCTTCCCCTGAACCTCAGAAATTGAATCTCTTTTGTTCAGAAAAAACAAACTAGTGTGTTACTTTTGTTTGTGGGGAAATTTAAGTCAATGTATAATGACTCCTTAATTTGCTTAAATGGCTTTTTAGTCCTAGCCACATTTGCTATTATGACAGTAAAGACTATGTCTGTCTGTTTTCATACCTAGAACTTGAAAACCTCTGCAAGTCAAATTTTCTAGATCTAAGTGGAAAGATTGATTTATGGTTTTCCTCTGTCTTTCCCCTGAAATTTATAGAAAATGCTGCTACTGTGTAATTATTAAAAGACCAGTCAAGTTCTTCAACCGGTAGCATGTATCTTTTGTAGCATAATAAAATCACTAGCACCATGCTGAGAAACTAGGTAATTAGAAACTCTGGCAATTCCTCACAATAGAATACAGTTACTTATTTCACTCTCTTCCACTGAATCTTTTTCTGTATTTTATCACTGTTTAGTATTTGGATTTTATGGTCGGACAGTATGGCAAGTGGCCCATGAGGAGACTGGGTTCTGTTCATGTCTGTGAAATAATATGATTTCAGCTGAATGTTTATCTGGCTGAGATGGTATGATACAGGGAGCCTTACTCCACTCAACAAAAATATGAGAGAAAGAATGGGGTTTATGATTTCCTTTCCATATCTACATAAATGAAGTCTTTACTTCCTGACATGGCATTCCTCAAAATTCGAGGTTATGGTACATACCAGGTTCACTCAGGTAGAACATCACTGCCATCCAAAAATGACGTTGTTTTTCCAGTAGGCCAGAGAAATATTTCTTGAACAATGCATAGCAAGAGAAATCTTTTTATAGCACCTATTTTATTAATGGGTTTTTTCCCATTACTAGTGGCTTACTTTTTTTTTCTCCTCTCTGCAAATTTCTCTCTCTAACTTCTCAACCTTTCCTTTTCTCCCTAAATTTTATTTAATTTCTTCTGTAGATCACCACTTTAGGGAAACATCACATGCTCTTTGTGCTGAATTCAATCTGAAGAGGTGACCTAATGGCTTTTGTACTGCAAATCTTAAAATTATATAAAGAGAAGTTTGTGATTCACCTTTCCTTCCAGTTACCATCATTGCTATTGAGGAATGCCAGTGTCAGCCTTTCCAACTGGCTGCAAAGGATCACAAGCAGCTGAACCTTAGGACTGCAGCTGAATCTTAGGACCGAATAACAGCCTCTTCAGGAATAAAACAGGGAAATTTCTGTTGCTAGTGAAGAATGACCTAGATCCTGTAGCTTTCTTGCAGGTTTGGTCTACTCATAACTTTGATTCTTGCATCTCTCCTGCATATTCCTCCCCATTTGCAAGGTTCTGAAAACTGATAGAATTCTCAGCCTGCTTCTGTAATTCCTCCTCAAATGACAGCCCCAACCCATAACATTTTCCTTTGTTAGGTTTAGAAAAAGTAGGATTTGAGTGTTAATCAAGTGCAGGGCAATGAGGCAACTACAGATAGAAGAACTAAGAGCAAATGAAGGACGGAAAATGGGGGAAAGTATGGCAATGGTCTTTTCATTAGTGCTTAGGCAGGGAAGGTACTTAAGGAGTTGCTACTTTCTTAATGTACTTTCCACAGCTCTATATAGCCTTTAAAATTATTCTGTGCACAAAACTTGGACAAACAGCTGGAAATACAGAGGTAACTGTATCCAGTATCACAGAAAGCACTACAGCTACCCCAGACCCTGCACCTACAGCATGCTGGTTCATATATCAACAACTGTTGGTTCCTGTTCGTGTCCCTGAGGGGTCTCAAAATTCACTATTTATTTCACTATTCACAAATGCAGGCCAGCATCATAGTGTCGATCTAATTTCAGAGTCTGAACCAAAAAGAAGGCAAACTGAGTTTTGGACACATCTAAACCCCCAGTCTTTTCAAAAGCCAGAAAGCCTGGCTTCCTGGTTAAGTGACCATACTACTCCTGAATCTGGGCAGGAAGCAGAGAAAATCTGCCCTCTAAAGACCATGTTTGTGGGCTAATTCTCAAAATCAGCTCAGAGGGATGCGCTGAATAAATAGATCATTCTAAGTGGAATATGGAGATCCAGTCAAATGAAAACGTGTACTGCTTTGTAAGAAAGAAATCTGTACTTTTTCTGTAATGCATATCAGGTTCATTCCTCAGTTGCAGTAAACTGACCCAGCCTTGACACAGTCACTGGAGAAAAGCCAAATTAAGCTGTACTGAAATTTTAAATGGGAAAATTCTCCTTCTTCTGTTTGCAAATTCAGTGACTAGAACAAAAAATGCTGGCTTGTATTTACAATAATTTTTTTCAGCAAAGTATAGCACTTGAATGTGCATTTGCCTCATTTGACATGCAGTTAGTGTAGACAGTTTTAGCTGAGCTTATCCAGAACACAAGTTGTGCTTTTTCTTTACAGCCTTCAGGTCATCTAGTAGATGACAGTCACATATCTTTCATTGTCTGTATCAAGGATATCAAGGAACATTTGTTCATTTGATAGATTCAGATAGCACAGGTGTTTGGTTTTTTTTCCTAATGAATTATTTTGTTTTCTTCTTGGAAAGGGCATCCAGGGTTTAAATATAATCAGTCCTACCTCAATTGATTTCAAATGTTGAGATTCAACATAACATGAATTGAACCACTGAACTGTATTTCACCCACCACAGATTTTCTTTGTATTTTGTCATCCCTTGAGGCTACGGGATACATCACTGATGCCGTACTGCAGTCCTGGCATAGTAGTATGCACTGAAGTGAAACATATTTTATGGGTCATGTAAACGGAACTTCTCATTTCCCTTGGAGACAGTGACATCTGGAAACCCTGCCCCTCATGCTACTGTGAGAAGAATCTCATCTGGGGAGAACTGAGAAGCTGCAAGTGTCATATCCCCATACTATCATTCTCCCAGCAGGGAATTTCTCTGAGCATCAAACAATTCACCTCTCAGAGTCTTCTCAGACTCAGTTTAATGAGACATAAATGCCATGCAGGTCCAAAAGCACTATTTTATTAATTTCAAAAATTTCATTAGATCTACCACCATGACATGTAGAACTGAGAGAAGAAAAGGAATCAGGAGTAATCGAAAATGATAACAAGTAAGAGAATAAGGCAAGAAAACAACATGCAACCTACAAGGACTGGTTTGTTCTGGAAACCACTGAACCAACCTCAGATTATTTCTTTTGTTAGGCTGAATATTAAAGAGAAGATTTTCTTTTGACAAATCAGGTGCAAAGCAACTTGGCAACTGCAAGGAACAATTCAAGGAGGGAACTAAAGAACAGAGAGAGTCATTACAGTCATCACTCATGCAGACAGAGAAGAGAAAGTGAAGGAAATTTTACTGTTGTCATGTACAGCATCAATCACTCCATGTCAGTGAAGACTTCTTTGTGCCAAATCCAAAAAGCTAATCTATGAAAAAAAGAATTGTGCTTGTACTGTTACATCAGCCAAAGAACCCCTATGTACAATGGAGACTGCTTCACCTTTAATTCCTTGCCCAGTCGATTTTTTTTTCACGTATGCATCTCTATTTTTTTTCTGCAGAGTTGTCAAGATTTTGTCCAAGATTTCTGACACAAGCCAATGAACATTTGACTAGATGAGTCTACTCCCTGTTCAACTTATTCTCCATCACTTTCTTGGACTGAGGAAATAGTCCTAATGGAATATGTAAAAAAGTAGTTTAATATTTCTTGTCTAAAATATTCCACAAGACTTTTTGCAAACCATGACAGAGAAAGGAAATAGCTGGTGGAGATACTTTTCACAGTTGGCTAACCACAGTGTATAAACATACAGTTATGATAAATATCTATAACATTTTTTCTCAATTAAAATATGCATTACATAACAACCAGGGGACTGATGCACCCGCAGTATTTGCAGACATTTTACTTTCCATGGTTTGTAATTTTTAAATTATATGGACTTGAAAGAGCCATGGGAGTTCCTCAGTGGCTGTCTGACTGTTTAGAACTTAGAGACAAATGATACGTTTTCTTAGAATATCAAATTTCCTTCAAATTTCCTTCAAGACACTTCTGAAAACAGATAACAGATACAGTGTCAAAGTTTTATGGTCTTAACTATATTTAAATAAAAATTCTCTAAACTTTGTTATTACAGAGCTCAGGACACAAAAGCTGATACTCAGTGTAATACAAACTTCAACTTCTGTAAACAAAGAAATGCAATTAAAGTACCAACCCTTTTCTGTCTCTGAAACACCTTCTTTCACTGTGCAACCCAAGAAAACATCTGAGAAGCATCTGGAAGAATAATGAAGAGCTTTTTCTACAGAATTTGCATGATGGATTCCTTGACCACACAACCTAGTGACTTGTGCCCTGTTTATATTCAGCTCTGTTTATCAGGAAGTATGCCAGGATAATCCTTGCTAGTACATCAGTGTTAATTTCCTAGCAATACATTTCTAAAACTGGAATCTATATATACATAGATCTTCAAACACTTTGAAAAAGTCTTTTGTGCCCAGAAACTCAAAACTGATTTTATATGCATTGGGTTATAGCCACATTATAACATCTTTGTATGCTCCAATCTTTCAGCTCTGCATGCACATACCAGATGTATGCATTTTAACAGAGGAAGTGATGGATTCTGCACCTGGAATGGGGCAATCCTGGCTGTATGTGCAGGCTGGAGAAGGAGGGGTTGGACAGCAGGATTCTGCAGGGTACCTGCAGGGCCCTGGGGGTCCTGGCTGATGGCAAGTTGAACATAAGTCAGCAGTACCCTGGCAGCCAGGAGGGCCAATCCTGTCCTGGGGTGCATAAGGCACAGCATCTCCAGCTGGGCAAGGGAGCGGATTGTCCCGCTCTGCTCTGACCTGGGGCAGCATCACCTCCTGTGCTGGGGGCAGTTTTGGGTGCCACAATGTAAAAAAAGACATTAAACTCTTACAGGGTCCCAAAGACAGCAATGAAGATGGTGAAGGGCCTTGAGGAGCAGCCATATGAAAGCAGCTGATGGCACTTGGTCTGTTCAGCGTGGAGGAGAGGACACTGAGGGGAGACCTCACTGCCCAACTTCCTCCTGAGGGGAAGAAGAGGGGCAGACTTCGATCTCTTCTCTGTATGACCAGTGACAGGACCCAAAGGAATGGCCTGAATTTGTTTCAGGGAAGGTTTAGGTTGGATATTAGGAAAAGTTTCTTCACCCAGAGGGTGGTTGGGCATGGGAACAGGCTCCCCAGGGAAGTGGTCACAGCACCAACCTGACAGAGTTCAAGAATTGTTCAAGTAGTGCTCTCAAGGACATGGAGTGATTCTTGGAGCTGTCCTCTGCAGGGCCAGCAGTTGAACTCTGATGACCTGAGTGGGTCCCTTCAAACTCAAAATGTGATATGATTCCATATAATTCATGTTTCAAATAGCATCAAGCTGAGATCCATACAAATTCTAGGCCCTTCCTTATGACCTCATGTATTCTCATTTTTTCATTTTCTTGGAAAATAAATCCAGCCTGCAGGCCACAAAATAGGCATAACTTCCTTCTGTCATTGCCTAGACTGGCCAACCCATGGCTCAGCACCCAGATGTATGCACATTCCGTACAGTTGTACATGACCATGGGAAACTTCAGGTTCAAAGAGACAGGTAACAGGTTCAGAGGCACCGAACATGAATTTTAGGTTACTTGTCTCTTTGAGTCTCACAGACACTGAGTCAGTCCATGTGTGGAGCTCCTTTGCTACTCAACACAGACAAAGCCCCAGCACTAATGTGTTGCTGCTTTCTGCTCAATTTTCCTGGCTGGCTTTGAGCTTCCAACTTAAACCTTGAGAAAGCTTTTATGTGAACCCCTTCCCACTACTTCTTTGCCTAAAAGGCCATGACTATTATGTGCTTGAGACATATCCAAAAGGTCTTGGTTCATTTTTGAAAAAGGTTGAGCCAAGGTTTGAGGCTTAGTTGTACATAGAAAATGAAGGATCAAGTGGCTTTGTGTGCTGTTCCATGGGTACGGGAGGGGGGCACTCTGGAATCAATTGCTTAAATAACCTTGGACCTGGGACATAAACCCTACCTTCAGCCCCAGGAGTACAACAATTTTCCAAACAGCCAGGGTTATATGCGAATTCTGGAGTACTTGGAATAGTCATCTTTGAAACAGTAAACCACTGTCAATCCCAACTATAATTCAGTCTTTATTCTGGCACTGTTCCTGTTTCATTCTGTGACATTTTTGACTAAAGAATGATTAAAACTGAGTAGGGACATCAGAATTCGTTCCATACACCATAATGCTGAGACACTGCACACTGCTGTGTCAACTACAGAAATGCATGTTTTCCTGGCACAACTTCCTAGTTTGATATATAGTTTAGTGACCTCCTCCCACTCCCTGCCAAATGCAGCTGAAATGAGGAGTTACTTATGGCTGTCCATTTAACTTGAGAAGTTCTTTTCATGTCCATCTCTAGAATACAATTTAGTAGTAACCCTTTGAGACTTCCCAAGTCTCATAGGTGAAAGAATCAATAAAACAAAATCTTCTATGTTTGTGGTGCAAGAAACATCAGACATTTGACCTGCAGGTTTTACTTTTAGCTGAGCATTTTTATGTAAACTGAATACATAGACCTGACAAGAAAAAATGTCAGGCATGGAAAATTTTCCTGAAAAATATAAAGGATCAGCTTCACTTTGTGAGCAGGTTTTTTATGACTTTGTGACATGTGCATGCCACTTTTCTGGGATATCTAAGTTTTCCTGCAAGGCTCCTTCTACTCCTGGAGGTTTATACAATGAGGTTCACTTTTTCTCTTCCTGTTGCTTGTTTGAAATATGAGCTGTGTATTAACTGTACACTTTCTTTTCATGCTTTAAGATTTGTATTGATGCCAGTTCAGTTTGTGTTATATAAAATAAGTCCAAATTAATTTTTTCACCAGTACAGAATTCAAGGATGTTTTTGCCAGTTTTTGCATTGGTTTTGTCAAGTTTTTTCCCCCAGCCATTCTTAACTTCAACCTTTGGACTATGCAAAGATTTAGAGACAAATTTCTTACTATAATAATCGCTCAACAGGTCATGGTCTGACTAGGAAAAAATTCCTTGATCCTCCCTTCCTAGGAACATTCCTACACAGTGAGGGTCAACTTCTATTTCCTACTTACATAAATCTCCTCTGTTTGCTTAACATTTGGTAGTGTAGATAATCTGATACTTGTGGATTATCCCAAGAGATCCAGTAACAACTGCTATATATGTGATAGAAATGTCACAGGCAGTGTAGATATCAATATTTCAGCATTTAAGGTTATTTGATTCTCTTTTTGTTAGCTTTTAAGTTTTTCCTATGCTAATACTCTCAATTAAAATTTTCTGGTTTTGAGGCTGTCCCAGCGATATTTTTTAGAAATGTTCAAGAAAAAAAATACTTGGGAAGGTTGTTTCTAAAGTTGGAATGAACACATTTTACATCTGATATCCTCAACTCATACAAAACCCATCATTTAGAAGCAGCTTTGCATCCCCATTTTTGGAATAAAATATCAAAATTCAATTAAAAGACCAAGTTTTACTTGGAAATGCTGAGAAAGTAGTTTGGGAGTTACTTTGAAGATCAGGGGAGTCAGGAGCTGGGGAAAGTAGTGCTGGTCAGCAGATAGAAGGACATTTGGGTACTAGACAAGAGAGAAGGAAGGACGTGTGATTGGCGTCACACATGGGGGACAGATAATGGCACTTCTTTAAGAGAAAGACATTGGAGTATAGTTGCAAGAAAATAAGAAATTACATCCAAGAGAGACACTGACTTGATAGAGAATTTTTATACATAGTTTTAGCAACCTCACTGGAGAATTGAACTTTTAGGAATTTCAGATCATGGCTCCCAACAGATACTTGTGTGAAATCTGCAGGAAAGGGTAAGACCATTCTTGTCCAAAGCCTACATCATTACTCAGTCCCTGCTTTTCCCACTCTTTAGTATCTGCAATTTTTGTCAGAAGTCTGTACTGATGATCCAACCTGTGGGCAAATGTTTTACATGAAGGAATTCCTGGGTGTTTTCGTTGGGTCTTGTATCACTTTTAGAACCTCTAAATAATGAGGTGTGGTACAAGACCTGGAATAATTTGCACTTTTTACCCTTCCAGCCTGAATGTCTGGGTTTATTTTGCTCTTACAGAGTTCAGAATGTCAGTGGGAAATTAACTCCCCTTCAGAATCTGAGTCCAGCATTGACTTAAACATCCAAATCCATACCTGAATTTAGCACATTCTCTGCTTCTTTGTTATGGACTTAATGTCCTCATTCTTTCACTCAGGGATTTTACACATTCCTTCTTTGTTATTCACTGTTAGTTTTCATTATCTTCATTTTTCATATTTGTTCTTTTGGCCATATGTTGAACTGAGAAAGGAGGTAAGAACGGTAGTCAAAGAACAAATTATTGACTCAGAGATTAAGCAGAAAAGATCCAAAGGGCCTTCAAAATATTGGATACATGGCAACACTAAGAAAAAAAAAAGTGTTCAGGCTTATTAGAACAATGTGTGAATTCTGACAACTCAGTCATTTACTGTCACTGCAACTTTTAAAGTCATGTTTTGTTAATTTTGGTCTTTGGTAAGCATTTTGAATCCTGTTCATTTCAGACTAGCATTTAAGAGAGGGAGAGTCATCCTCTGGAAATGCCTGTGTCTCTCTGTTGACCACAGAAAGACTAGAAGTTGAATAGCTAAGAGTTGTATAACCAGCTGAGTTAGCTGAGAAAAAATGGATTTTTACAGTTAGGGCAGCTCTCAGTACATCACAATTGGAATTTTCCAAAATCTCAGTTTCCTATTTGACATTTTTCTTTCTCACCAAGCACAGTCCCATTAGTTTTAAAATTCTTCTTCCATGGTGCTGTGCCATGACCTGCTTACCAGTTTTACAATGCACAGACGTACACCAAATGTGCTTTTTATCATGAAGACAGATGACTAAATGCAGTTGTGAAATAGGTTGCCTATAAAACAATCCGGTAAAGATCAAAGAAGATCTAAGGCTGGCCTTCCGTTATGAAAGTTCTAAAACACATTTCCTTTTGGCTGTGTGTTCAACCTAACACAGACCTCAGTGATGCAGAAGTCTGATGACGTTTTAATTATATCTGGGACTGCATTTCTATGAAAATCAGCACTCTAACCAGCCAAGTCTCAGAAAACAGCTTTCATTGTATTTTTTTCAACAATAAATTGAGATAATTTTCTTTTGCTTTCTTCCGTAGATTTGACTTTTGGAGACCATATATGTAAGGCAGTTGGAAGCTACTGATTTTGCTGTTAAAACTTATCATTGCAGATTTATAAGACAAAGTCAGACCATGTCCTACCAGGAGCAGAAATCACTATTGTATGCTTAAAAGATGATAGACCCTCTTAACTAACCCTCCAGAAAGTAGCAATGGTCAATGACCAACTTATACACCTATGGCTACACTACTCACTTAATTAGCCAAATGTCTTTCAAGTTTGTTTGAACTAAAACCCTCTAAGTTTAACTGTTACTGTCTCTCTGTGATGTGTTGAAGCTGTCAATGTACTGATCATGGCAGTCTTTTAAGCAATACATAACAGTAGAGACATAACTCAAATTTACATCCTATTTACACTGGAATGCTGCACACCTCTGAGGAGAAAGGAAAGACAAGTTTACATTTCAGCATAAAAAATCAAGCCTGTGAAAGCCACTTAGGACATGTGGTGCAAATAACGTCATGCTCTGGTTATGTGTCATCCATCAGCTCCTTTCAGAAAGTGATTTAAGAGACTGGAAGCAGTATTTGGCTGAATATATCCTACTCCATATAAGGAACCCTAGGCTGGATAAAGAGATTGCACCACTTCCGTTTACAGAGTGAAATGCATTCTTTTAGAGGTGGTGTCTAGTTTTAGTTTTCAACCCAAGAGGCTAAATTAGTAATTCTAAACAAAGGTGAGGCAGCTAGATTTTTATTAATTACTAACAACCTGATTTTCAACAAACAAAGAACCTTAATCTAATTTTGGATCAAAAAAAATGTAGACACAACTAATATTCCACTAACTTACTTGTACTAGAAATGAATCTGAGAAAATCACAAGACAGTACTGAGAAATTAAGAAAGGACACAAAAGAGGACTTAGTTAACCATCTCTGATGGTGTAAAAAATAGCCAACTTTTAAGTATCTAATAAGCTTCCACTGAATTTGAAATCATAAACTTTATTACATTGAAAATGGCTCCTCTTTACATGTAAGAATGTGGTCCCAAGGGGACTCACACAGATATAAGTTACTGAAAGTTGTAGCTACAGTTCTTAGTGAAAGGTTGATGCAGGGAATATGCCTTGGTGCATACTTTATGTCTGAAGAGAAATGCATAACAATTGTCCAGGAATATTTCTTCAAGATCAAACCTGAATAGGACTATAGACTATCTAACAACATCTTCTTAACACAAGTAATATGTTGCAAGCCATAGAGAAAATTGAAATGTTAAGTGAAGTCTAAAAGTCCTTAAGAGGAGCTACTCCAAACAGCCATGTTATTTTTCACTTAGTATCCAAAATTCGATGGCAAGAAAATCACTTTCTCTGTACAGTTTTATAAAAAAATTGAAAAACAACCTTGTCATTAGAAAAAGTCTGTTTCTAATGAATTCTAGAATTACATTTCCGTAGACTTACACTACAGGAACTAGTCACCCTGAAGGTGTGTTGAGTTGCTTAAAAAACAGAGGATCAGTTATTTGTTCATTTGAATGTGGGATCCAAAGGCATTTTAGTATGATTTTGAGTGTCTGAAACAATAAATAAAGATATATAACCAGCTTTCTGTAAAAAGCACTTCAATACTTCTGAGATGCAAAGGGTGGTAGTTGGGCACCTCCCTCTGCCACCCGCAAGTACATTAGTGCCACAGAAATTCTGGGGCCCAAAGGAATGTGAGACCATTTGCATAAATTAACAAAACAATTGATCAAAATTACATTATTTACTTTGGAAGAAAAATATGGTTGACCTTTTCAATCTCAGTTCTAAGAGAACACTTATTAAGAAATTTAGTAGGAGAGCTAGTACAAAAAATATGTTCTCGAAGACAGAAATTTAGTTTCCCTTGAGAGCAGGATCAAGAGAATACTTACAGGGTTTTCTGAGCAAAATTTAAGTCCTTCTTCTGACATTTATATTAAGAGTTTGTCAATTATTGTCTCAAGAATCTTTTCACCATAGATCCATCATAGATTAAAAACAGTAGTAAATAGAGCATAGTAACTCTTTTGATTGCAGTAATAGTTTTAAGTGGAAGATCTTCACTGTGGGTGGCTGAAGAGCATTGCAGAGATGTCCTACAAGAGGCTCTTCTCATTACAGCCACGTTCAATAGTTGCATGTACCTGAAACAAAATACCAGAACTGCTGAGGTCTTCAGATTACATAGATATTTGAGGCGGTGTTCCTGAAGAACACATAATTTAATCCAATGAAATATAAGAACACAAGAAGCAGTGACTCTAATCTTTGTAAAGGCTCATAATACAATAATTAATTGAACAATTCATCAAGAACTACAACAAGATTATGAAAAAGCACATCTTGGTCACACATACATAGGCAAATATCAAGAAGAACAGGGAAAATATTTTTATCATGTATTTCACTGGAAAGCTATATCCACTTCTGGTGTTTGTGTTTCAAAAATACACATGAATTTTGAATACAAGGAGGGAAAAGAAAAGGAACAACGAAGGGAAAATATTTCAAAAATACACATGAATTTTGAATACAAGGAGGGAAAAGAAAAGGAACAAAGAAGGGAAAATATTTCAAAAATACACATGAATTTTGAATACAAGGAGGGAAAAGAAAAGGAACAAAGAAGGGAAAATATTAAAAATATTAAAAGGTGGAACAAAAGGCCAAACTCCAAGAGTCAGACATTTCCAAAATTTACATCACCAAATAATTTTTGCACCAGGACTCTGAAGGAACTGGCACCAGAGGTTCCAAACCCAGAAGTAAATAATTTGAATCTATCTTATTTGGGACAGCCTCACAGGAAATGGATAAAATTAATATATATTTCATAAAGGAGAAGAGAGAGCAAAACAGGACTCAGTAAAGCACAATGAATTTAAAAATACTGAAACCAGGAGTAAACGAAGAGCAGGAGAAAAACTGATAAAAGCAAGACCTCTTTACCAAAGGAATCTCATGATGGCTTTTATGCTAAGATAGACCTTGTAGAGAAGGAAAATGCAAAATATCTAATTCTGCAATTGTTAGCAAAGCATTAAGGCCCAGTGGCAAATGGAGAATTATCAGTTAAATTGCAGGAAATGAAGACTGCTAGGAGAGATGGAATTTTGAATGAAGAGTCAACCAGACTGGCAGATAAGCATCTAGGAAACTGCCTCAGGCACAACTTTTTCTGAAGGCTGTTACTGAGCTGGTTTCTAGATGGTTTTTGGGTAGAGTTTTATAAACATACAAAGGATTAGACCTTTAAATGGGCACAGCAAAATGAGGAATAACAGTAAGAACAATTAAAATTAAGTGAATAATTGCTTGTTTGCTATTTCATTTTTGAAAAAAAAAAAGTATTACATCCAAATTAAAAACAAATGAAAGGCATTCTGCTGTATTTGAACAAGCAGTGTCTGATGACAGGATTAACATGTAGTATATATCTAACCAAAACAAAAAGAAATAAAGCTACATATTTGCACCGAGGCTGAGTCTGAACTTCAGTGTCTTCAACATGGTGTAACACAGGGAGGTCCCCAGGTTACTGCAATGAAGGACACACCCTTAAACAGTCACACTCTTGTGCTCACAAAAATGCATTAACAGAACCCCACACAAACCTCACCAACGTGCAGGATTCCACCAGCAGCGACAGGCACACAGGATCACCCCAACATCTGTAAATCATTCATCCAATTGCAAAAGTGCCACAATCATCAACCATATTTCTTCCCTTCTCCTTATTGCTGAGAGCCATGCAAATTGCCGTGCAAATTTAAGATGCATTACATGGTGAGCTGAGAGAAAAATTAGAAGCTTTATGCCCAGCAGAGCTTTTCTTGAAGTAGAGCCAGTTTTTTCCTTGTGGCTTCATAGAAGCGAACATTAGGAAACATAAAAAACTCACGAAATAAACGCAAGACAATAATAAATACTAATGTGCCTCTTCATCTGACCAAGTGTCATTCTGTTGCTGTGCCCCCATTTTCAACACCTCATTGTAAGCATCCATGGAAAGGAAAGTGAAGCAATGCCATCAAAGCAGTATCACTTGGGAAAAATACAGTTAATTGCTGGGAGGTAAGTAAACAAGTAAAAATATTAATACCAGTAAACCATGTATGGGTTGAATTACATCACTATTGTTCAACCTACCATTTTCTTATTGTCAGAGAACAAGTATAGAAATAGCAAGAGAATGTTTCATAGCAAGGGGAACAAATTGCAGTTTCCTTGTAATCTATCACTGATGTAAAGGCAATTAGTTCTTGAATAGAGAAAACCACAAAACTAATTACAATAAATAAATGAATAAAAGGCTAGTAACTTGCAAGAGGTGGCAATTCTGCAACAGATGTGTATGAAGATACATGGCTTTGTTGCTGGTGTATGTTGTAAGAAAAATTTTTTCAGCATTCTATTATATGACTAAACCAAATTGAGTAGTCTATGGTTATCATCAGAGCAAATTTCTCTCTGTTCCTTTTTCAAGAGTACCAGACACAATAATAGTGGAACATGGAACACAACAGCAAAATTGACTTTCTTCACCTTTGAACTCTTTCAGAGGGGGGTTGAAATTATTTCGTTCTATGTGGATGACGTCTTTCAGAGATATTTCATAGCAAAATGGATGTTTGTAAGCATGAGTACCATAAAAGGTCCCATTTTAACAAGAATAGGAAGTGATGGTGTGCTAACTGGGGAGCATGAATGCTGCCATATGACTCCTCTAACAATTTACAGCTAAGCAAGATGATTTGGATTTTAAATATTTATCAACGCAAGTAACAGCTATATGAACACACCCAGATAATTAATGTGCTGGGGAAAATGTGGTCTGAGTGTGGATGTTCTCACGAGGGGAAAAAGAGGCAAAACACATATTAGAGTTAAAAAAAAAAGGGGGGGGGGAATTATTTGTTCAGCTTTAATCTTCATAATCATTATCAGGCCAGAGCTTAATGATGCTCTTTCTTCCAGTTAGAGACACAGCCAGTAGTAGTAGTTTCATGAATTGCCTTCTTTCATCTCTTCACTTCATCCTGTGGGACTCATGACTCCATCTGTGGGAGTTTTGAACATATGGAGAGATATCAAATCCCACGACTGTTCTCTCTGGCCTTTCAAATTTTTGCAATCAATTTCAATTCTTTTTGGTACCTTTTTTCTCCTTGGCCTGTTGGAGCTTTCTTGCATTCAGTTTCTCTACTCAGTTGTGCCTCCCAGTCTCTCCAGCCCCTGTGAATCCCATGTTTCAGGGACACACTGCACCTGGTGAGGCCACACTTTGCTGTCAGCCAGCCAACCTGCTGTACCTATAGAAAAATGGGGGCCAAGTTCAGATGTCCAGGCCTTTGCTGGAAGGAGAGAAAAAGCACAGCAGAGGGAGCAGCCTTGGTCATGGGACTTCATGTCTGCCAAGAAAAGGGGTCCTCTCCTGTGTTTGCACCTGAAGTCCCCTCAGGATGGGCCTCATCAACACATGCAGCAATGGGAATAACCCACATTTCACAGGGCAGTTGTGCAGGTAAGGCAAGGACCCATCATAATTCTGGTGTGGGCGTGGGAAACAAAAGTGTGGGTCTCATGGCAAAAAAAAAAAAAGCAGCTCTTTTTAGATTAAGGTCATTGAAACATTTGTTATAGCTTATTGAGGTCTCAGTAAATATTTGGCATTTTGTTTCACCTAACTAAATGAAAAGAAACTAGGCCCAACCATTCAAAGGTAGTTTGGCATTGCATCCTCCTGAAATGAATGGCATCTATTCCCCCAAACAACTTTTAAAATCCAGCTGGACCACTGAAGTTATAATTTTAGTTGTATTCACCTACATCTCAGCTGAAGCTACTGTCAACTTCAGTATGTTTTACTTCTAAATATGGATTTAATCCAAATCATCTAAAAGCTTTGAAATTGGGTTGGTTTTGAACATACGTAGATACAACAGACCAAATCCCATTTGATACATAGAAAGTACAGTATTGGAAATATAATACAAATTATAATATTACAATCTGGATAATAGGGATAGTCTTAATTATTTAAAAGTCAGTGTTTTAGTGACCTTTACTTGTTATAAGTGAAATCATCAATACTTCTGTGATAGAATGTGAAACTATGTAACAAATTTGAATAAAAGCAGGTCTTTGGGTAATAAAGGTATTCTGAATTTGGTAAAAGGTTTGGGGTTTTTTTTAACCAAGAGCACCAACACGGGATTTACAGAGAATTTTCAGTGCTCATTTGCACTGCATTTGGTAGGGGAATGTTCCTTTTTGGAGGCTGAAAATACTTGGCAGTCTTAATATGTTCAGCAGCTCACATGGGGAGAGAATTCAAAAATTCTGTAAAATGGTTAAGGACACAGTTAACTGTTTGTAGATGGATATTTGTTTTGTCATATGTACTGCAAGAACAGGGAAAAAAAATGTTTCCAGATCCAAGTTTCCAACCATGAGTTAAAAGTCTTGGGTTCCACTTATGTATGGCTCTTTCCATAACTTACTGTGTGACACCAGTTAAATCATGTAGGAACCAATGTAGCAATACACCTAGACACGGACTTACTTTCAAACTCAAAGTCTTCCTGCTGAAACCACTGCATGATTTTTTGTGTGCAGCCCTTTTTTTGAGTAAAGATGTAGTTTGCAAATGGGTGGTAGCAGTATTTCCTTCTTCCACAAGTTTATTGTAAAAGCACCGATTGGTGCTCATGCAGTCTATGGCCATTTGTTCTGACAGACTGTATTAGCATCTATATCTGGATATATTTTATACTTGGAAATTACTTAAGGAAGGTTTAAAACAAGCCCAAAACACTTCTTCCTCTGAAACAAAGAGCAGAAGTCTACCTGATTATGATACCCATTTTTATCTGGCACCAGAACATAAACTGAAGCATATATAAAGCTTAGTCAAAAGTACCTCTCTCCCTCATCATAGTTGCATTCACTCTTGCTTGTGTATTCTATTCCAGGACTCAAAATTTGCATTTAGCTGGAGTACTTACAACATGTCGTCAGAGGAAGCACTCAGCTCTCTCTCCCTGTCCCTACAAGCTCATTCAAAAAACTCAGTGACTGAGTCACACGTTAATCTGAAGTGACCTGTTTCAGTTTTGGAACCTCAATATAGTGAATTATGAAAATCAAATTCCACCACAGGAAGAAAAAAAAAAATTAAATTCTTCATGGCTTTTTGACAGCTTTTCTGTAAGAATATTTATCAGCATCAGGTGAAATCAAGGGTTGCAGGATAAAACCTGAAGGACACTATCATGTTCATGTAACTGGATCTATTTAAACTAGTGGGGATGCTTTTGCCAGAAAATGAAAAAAAAAAAATAGATCAGAATTTCACCCAGTAAAAGTCACAGAATTTGTCTTTTGGATCATGCCAAAAGCACAAAATTTCAATTTTATCAGAAAAGCAGTAAAAAAAGAAAATTTAAAAAAAGCATGTATAGGACATTCCACTTTATTGGGATTTCTTCTAATGTAGGAAAGTTCAAGTCTTCCATGGAATATTTGGTGGAGATCCATCAAATCCCAGTTCTTTCTGAGATAGTGCCATACCAGAATCCTGACATTCTCCAGGGATTTTCAGTCATGTATGTTACCTTGTAGGATGTTTACATGATCCAAAATGGAAGGTCGCTAGGGCTAGTACAGAAGGAAAGCAGTAGACTGACAAAGGCAAAGGGAGGTACATAAAGAGATGAGAAGTAAAGGACCTGTGCTCATGTGTGATGTGCCAGTCTGAAGCAAAATGCAGTGAAAGGTAAAACACTACAGAAAACCATCAGTAAGAGATCTACTGTTACCTCAGCTGTGTTCCTACATGTTAGCTAGTCTGACTTTACAACCTCTCTAATTACCATTGTTCATTTTCCTTTGCACTGAAAAGTGAGGTAAATTGAGACATGTGAATGTTATTCCAATGTTCGCATGTGTACATTGGCTCGCTGCGGAAAGCAGAGCGCGTATTTGTTTCTTTGAGACTTTCCACCAGGAATCTTGGAAAGAAGATGTTTACCTCTTCCAAGGTGGCCACTTCCAGAGGAAAGTGAGCAAGTAAGCATTTTCATAGTTGTGGAAAGACTACAATCAAAACTGTCTTCTCAAAGGTCATCATTCTATATATAAACCACTCAACTCAAAACAACATGCTATCAATCCTTCACTCTTATAACACTCACAGAGATGGAAAGATTTGTCATGAAGTAGCTGGTTAAAAGCTGTCACAATAAAATTTGTCTCTTTGTTGTTGTTTTATTGACTTAAAAAGTTCTATTGTAAAAAAATTGTAAAAAAAATTATATTGTACATACGAATGTACAAATAATTCATGAAACTATCTCAAAGATACCTTCTTGGTCTCTTAAACACTTTGCTGCATTCTCTTCTCCAGCTGTAATCCCAGAGCAGCTTCCTAATGAGAGTTATCCTACCACAGTTTAGTCTAGTGGAAAACATACCATACAGCTACATATATAGATATAAAGACTAAGTCTTAATATAGCAGGGGGAATGAGTAAACCCACTAGAATTTGAGGTTTTGTGAACATCATTAGCTATTTTTTAAAAAATTCTTGAGGTTTTGCAAAGCTGAAAACCACATGTCTTAGGAAGACAAAAAAGCCCTCTCCCTCCTATCTTGGCTCAGTCCCCTGGACCCTGTGAGAAAGGGAAGGCTCCTTGGCTCCTGCTACCCTGCAAGGCCAAGGCCAGCCAAATTGGAAAGAGCTTCCATGGCAAAAGGAAAGCGAGCAATGCTTGCATTGGCATTTTCTGCTGTAGTGACAGATTGAGCCTTTTGAAGTCTTCTGAGCTCTGAAATATCAACACCTTTTTCTACTGGAATTTCAAATTATGATGGGCAAAGTTAATGACTTCCTGTGCTGTTTTTTTGGGTTTTATTTTGGGTTGGGGGCAGGGGGGGGATTTGGTTTGGGTTTTGTTTTTGTTTGGCTTTTTGGGTTTTTTTTGGTGTTAAAATTTGCAAAGTCTGTCCATCTATGCATTTGACAGGGCTACATTTCTTGGATTCTCTGGGCTACTGAACCAAATCCATGCCTCTTCACACCAGCTGCAGGATTCTTTCGCAGATATTCTCCCATCCCAGTTCAGGACTCAGCAGCTGAGATCACCGTCTTCTCCTTTGACTTCTGAAATGTATCCGCATGTCACTGCAGTTTCTGTGTGTAGACCTGCTATAGGGATCCATCCTCCTGCTTCCTGTGGAGCGTGATGTTGGAAGCTGTGCTGACTGCTCCTCAGCACGTGGACCTTTAAAATCCAATGGTTGTGACTAGAGTCCTTGCTTGTGGAGATAGTTCCCAGTTCTCCTAACGTGACTAGGGTCAGCCTAAGAGGGTGATTTCTTGTGTGCCGCTTTCACTAGCCCCGAACCGAGGCTCTCTCCACAAGGAGCAAGCCCTCAACGCCTTCCACGGAATGAAAGGGGACGGTGCTTGTCGGGCAGAAGAGCGGGACCGACGTGCTGGGCTCACTTGAGGAGCTGCTGGCTGACATCCAGTGAGCACTTTGCCAACTGACCGGGGGTCGGCGCAAGTCTCGGCTTCGGGCTGTTGTACGATTTAAAATAAAAAGAGTAAAAATGAGAGAACTGAGCCCTCGAGAAGGCCGGGTTTTGCCGCGCTGGCGGCAGGAGCACCGCGCTCTCAAGCGACAAGCGTCCCCGGGAGAGCCGGGCCGGCCGGAGGGGCCGAGGACGCGCTTCTCGCCCGCGGGAATCGGGCTCGGCTCGCCCCTCCGGCGGGTCCCGGCCGTGCTCCTGCCCCACCGCGGGCCCTGGCACCGCCT
>VWYP01034975.1:337246-378552 GCA_013400435.1 Pycnonotus jocosus
CAGGAGGCTGTCAGCCCGCTGTCCCGCCGCCCGCTCGGAGCTCGCCGTGGGCAGTCGCCCCGCTGCCCACCCCGCGGGGGCTCGGGTGCGAGGTGAGGGGAGCGGCCGCGGGGCAGGCGGGGGTGCGACACCTGCCCGTAGCAGCCCTGCCGCCGCCGCCCAGGCAGCGTCTGTCCCGCCGGGGACCGCTGGGTTCCAGAGGTGAGACAGGCATCCTGGCGGCTGCTGGTAACTGGCTCCAGCGGTGGTACCCTGGGGATGCTAGGTAATAAAAGTTCCGTGAAGAACAAAGAAAATGTAGACAGGAAGGCACAGAAGGAGAGAATTGTCACGAATGTGTGGAGTTGGCAGTGCTGAAGTTATTTGGCTGTACCCAGAGAACTGGATTTCTGCACATTCCGGCGAATGCTTCTGCTCCATTCATTGTGAGCTGAGACACATACGGAGATGCAATTATGTGGTTTATAACTGCAGAGTGCTACAGGGCAAACCCGGCATCACGTTAAGAGTCACTTTATCCTGCTATGGTTGGGTACAGAGGATTTTTAAATATATATATATAGAAAAGAGACAGGAGTTTGTATCATGGCACTGAAAAAGGTACTGAAAAGTACTCCTATTACTCAGAACCATCATCTAGTTTAGATCCCATTATTCTACAAAGATTTTTGGATGAATGTTGTGCTCCAAAGTAAAGATGTGCTAGCAATAACCTGTATCTCCTGTAGTGTCATATGGTCTCTATGCCAGCTACTGAAATTTTATTAAGAAAATAATAACATGTGTTTTCTGTAGGTCTTTCCTTTTTATTAATAACATTTCCATAAAAAGAATCTTTAACTTTTATAACCTCTTCCCTTCACCTGATGTCACATTTTACTTGTGCCATCATGAATAAGTGTTATAAGAATCAGTCAAAGTAAAAATTCTGATTTTGTATGTATAGTTGCTGTTAATGGCATTTCATGAGGAAAATTGAACTATTTATAGTTGATAAATTATAATTTCCCTAATACCTTCTACTTTTTGGTTTGTTTGTAGGAGTTATGTTGAAGAGGAGAGGGTTGTTGTGGCTTGCTGTCTTGATAACCCTGTGGGTTTCCTCAAATGCTCAGGGTAAGTTCAGACACTTCTTAACTGGATACAGACTACCTCCCAAGGTTAAAAGTTGTAAAGTATTGGCTTACCTGAACTACAGTGGGCAAAGTAATCATAAAGGATTTTTTAGAAGTGCCTGGGGTATTTTTGGTAGATATACCTTGCCAGTGCTAAATGAAGATTTCACAATATATCTCAAATTTGCTTTTTTTTTAGAAATTATTGATTAAAATGGATATAGTCCCAGAAAAAAAATGATATTATAGTTTTCTGTGTAGTGGAAATGTATGGTGAAAGTAACACAAACAGAATTATTGAGTGGGATGAACATTTTAAAAAGATAGAGGCAGAGAAAGAGACATCTACAGACCAAATATAAGTAGAATATAATTTGGCACAGTGCCAGACCCTCATTTACATCTGATTTCTTGGTTGCAGTCTTTAAAAAGCAAGTCTTTTTTCTCGGTCATTGTGCAGGCCCATGGATTCTCATAACTTGATTTTCCATTATCTGGTAATGAAAATACAGAAATTGCCTCAAATTCCTCATCCATTCATATATAATAAAAATATTTAATGAATAAATTGCTACATGTATCCATGTATAGGCATATACATGGCCTATAGCATATATATGTACAAGTATGTACTATATAGGTCTATAAAATATGAAGCCATATGTATAAATGTATAATAAAAAGTATGCACAGAAGGAGAGAATTGTCACGTAAATTAAAATGTCAGGTAGAAAATATGATTCACTTGCCTGTTTGTAGGAACAGGTCCACTTGTGGAAACAGGAAAGTACTGGGTTTACTCTGCTGGTCCTTAATGTCTGTCATATAATTGCAGTTGCTAAGTATGCTGTACAGATCTGTTTCTTTTAAGACTTTTTGTAGACACATTGTCACACAGTGTTAACTTTTTCAGATGGTGACAAGGAAGAGGAGACTACCTTTGATTTACTTCAAGTCAGTAACATAAACCGAAAGACAATTGGAGCGAAGGTGTTCCGGGGCCCAGACCCCGCTGTGCCAGCGTATCGGTTCATTCGGTTTGACCGCATACCTCCATGTAAACCGGAGAAACTCAAAAAGATCGTAAAACTAATACGGCAGAATGAGGGCTTCATCCTTTCAGCCACCCTGAGGCAGGACAGGCAATCTAGAGGCACTCTCCTTGCTTTAGAGGGCCCCGGCATCAGTGAGAGGCAGTTTGAGATCATTTCCAATGGCCGGGCCAACACCCTGGACCTTATCTATTGGGTGGATGGCTTCCAGAACGTGATTTCCCTGGAAGACGTGGACCTTGCTGACTCACAGTGGAAGAACCTCACCGTGCAGATAACAGGGGAGAACTACAACCTCTATGTTGGCTGTGACCTTATTGACAGCTTCATCCTGGAGGAGCCTTTCTATGAGCAGCTGAAGGCAGAGAGCAGCAGGCTGTACGTGGCAAAAGGGTCCACTCGGGAGAATCACTTCAGGGTAGGTGACCTGCAGAAGCTTGGGTCTCTGGTGTGGTAGGAAGGTAACTGCAAGCACTTTGGGAAGGTGTAGTAGGCACAGTTTTGTTGTCCCAATGCCTCCTGGATTTGATGGGGTCACAGGTGGTCCCAAGCCGAGTGTGCTTTTATTAATTGCTGGATCTGTGCTGTGTGATTTTGGGGTTCCTGAAAGCAAAGACTTTTCAAGAAAGTGTGCAAAAAACCAGAAAAAGTGTGCAAAACCAATTTTTGGCTTTCCTGTGTAACCATCCCTTTTCTCTCCCAGATGTAAGACTTCTAGAGATGTTGGATTTTTGTGGTGACTTGTAGAATTTTTTGCAAATTTCTTGAAGAACTGTTTTTACATTGAAATATATCTATTCAAATAATGAGAACATGTCAATATTTTTTTTTTTATTTGAAAGAAGAAGAAAAAACCGAATTTTTAATGGAGCTGAAGCATGTGGTGTTGGTCCATCCTGTAACAGAACACCCTGGTTTGCTATTTTGAATATTTCTTTTCAATTGGAATTTTAAAAAGAGAAAAAAAAGGAAAAAATAAATAGAATAAAAAGTTTTGATCGGTCCTGTAAATGAGATTATTTTTCTTTTTGTGGAAAAAAATTGAGATGAAGCAATTATAAACTTTCTGGTTAGCCTATCAAATGAAAATGACCTTCTGCCTCATATAATCTAGTGATGTGATCTGGCCCAACTTCTTTGAGGATGGCTCCTTTTCAGTCCTTTTCAGAGGAAGTCAGACTTGAACTCATCACTCCAAAAATTTCAAAAGCACTTTCTTTCTCATCATATTGGGCCATCTAGTTTTCAGCCAAAATCTGACATGCTGGAGTTTGGCTCCATGGGATGACCAGTTTTGGCAGGGATTTCAGAAGTTCTTGCCCACAGCTTCTCCATTCCTGCATCCATGACTAAGTTACTCCATTAGTAGTGCTCATACAACTAGTTCTGAAGCTGTACCACTAAGTGGCTCACTGAAACAATCTGGTTTTTAATGAAGGGATTTTTTGGGTTTTTTTTTTGGTTGGGTTTTTTTTGGTTGGGGTTTTTTTTTGTTTGTTTTTGGTTTTTTCTTTGAGAATGTTATTGTTTGTTTGTTTCTGAAGTGAAATTAATACCAGTCTGGTTTTACAGTGCTGTCTCAGAGTAGTGTCAGCACAATTGAGGAGACAGTGAACTATGGTGCATGGGAATGACTGGCTAAGGATGGAAGTGTAATGGTGCAGGAAAGTTGGCTTTTACCCTATGATAAATCTAAAATTCACTATGAAAATGGAGATATGAGCTTGTAGCAGATTAGTATCTTTTATTATTACATGTTTCAGAACATATCTAGTTTTGTCTCTTAAAATGCTGAAATTGTATATAACAAAGCTGTAATCACTTTCTTTTTCTGTGTCAGGTTTAATGCCTTGTAGATTGTTTTTCATGTGCTTGCTTATGTCTGAATCCAGTCAGTAGCATGTAATTGAGACAGATCAGTTATAAGTTACTCAAAAATTGATATTACTGCTTTTAATTGCTTTCTAAATTTATCGTTACAGGGTCTTTTGCAAAATATTCAGTTAATCTTTGATACTTCAATAGAGGATGTTCTGCGTAAGAAAGGATGCCAGAGAAGCCAGTCAAGTAAGGCTTTGGTTATCTTGTTAATACTGTTCAGTTGAATCTGAAAATTAGAAATGTGAGTTGTAAAATATTATCTTAAAACCATGTGATAGATCCCTTTGAAATGAAAAAGAATGAGTTGCTTTTTGGTGGTAATGGTAACTTACATGTTATATGTTTATATGATGTCATTTCTACTCTCTAGCCTATTATTTTAGTTCAGTTACATAGGTTTATAACTCTGAACTCTGTTTTTAAGTTGGAAAAAAAAGTGTTGAGCAAGAAATTGGTAGAAATGGAAGGGAAAAAAAGCATATGTAGGAAAATACATATTTTCATACATGAGTTTTCTGCAATCCTTTGCACACGAGACAGGTCTTGGTTCTGAATTCTACTGCTGACTGTCAATGGGCCCAAGAACTAGTCTGCCATTCTTAAAGGCACTGAATTCCTTGGCAATGCCTTTGACTGAAAGAGGCTTTGGGTTTGACTCCCAAAGTATTGTTAATCAAAACAACCTCAGGAAAATAAGACATCGAAGGAAGAGATATGGAAGGCATGTGTGTTATGGGCTGACATGCATTCTTGTTAGTCCCGTTCATGCTTACCCTGCCAGGCGGGGGGCACTCTGTGCAGGAGTGTAGTGGATTCCCCATAAAAGAGTTAGGATTATTTGTCAAATATGTTCTAAGGTTTTGTACTGTTTTGTACTCAAGCTCATAGGAGGTGCTGACTGTTTTACTTCCCAGTACTTGTAGCTGACAAGAGCTTAGTCAAGAGTCAGAGCCAGCTCAATCTGTCAGAGGAATGTTGTGTGTGCACAAGGCAGGACTTCAGGGTTTTGTTTGAGACACCTGCCACCTGAAATGCCATTATTTCTGTTACTTTGCTAAAATATGTGACATACAGAAAATGAGTTAAGCAGTTTGAACTTAATTTTTTTCCTTGCTTATTCAAAACCCAGAAATTAAGCCATAGCAGATCTTGACTTTTTTAAAGGAGTACTAAAGGTTTTGAAATATAACAAGTAGAAATGAGATGTTACTGTACCTCTATTATGAAGAGGAAACCAATGGCAGCCTAAAGGAATAACTGAATTCTTCAGCCTAATTCATACCTTAAGAGGAATTCTTGTACAGCTAACCAACAGATAATATTTTCTTAATGTATTTTTATCACATCTGTCAATTGCCATATTTTCAGTTCTATAAGTTATACGGATTTGTGTTTTTTGTTTTATCCTTCCTGGGAATTATTTAGTAAATAATTCAATTCAAAAGCAAAAAGTATTTTTGCTTTTACTTTGCAGCACTGAGAGAACACTACAAGATGGAAATTTCTTGTGCAGTAGCAGAAAGGAACTAATAGCACAGTGAGGCCATCAAAATTACTTGAGAGGTTTTTATGTGTATGTCAGGTTCTGACATTGCCTATCCAGCTTAATTACATACTCACGGAGTGGGTCAGGTTGAAAAGGACCACAGGGGGCCATCACTGTAACCTCTCTGCTCAAGGAGGGGCATCCAAGAGCACATGGCGCAGGCTTGTGTCCAGATGATTCTTGAATATCTCCAGTGAGGGGGACTCCACAACCTTTCTGGGCAACTGTTCCAGTGTTTGGTCACCCACACAGTAAAGAAGTTATTTCTCATATTCAGGTGAAACTTCCTGTGCATCAGTTTGTGCACATTGCCTCTTGTGAACAGAGCCTGACTCCATCCTCTTTAGATATTTTTACACCTTGATGAGGTGTCCTCTCAGTTGTCTCTCCTTGAGACTGAACAGGCCCAGCTCCCTCAGCCTCTCCTCATAAGAGGTAGGCTCCAATCTCTTAATTAACTTTGTAGTCTGTGACTGGACTCCAATCCAGGAGTTCCATGTCTTTCTTGTACTGTGGAGCCTAAGATTGGACACAGCACTCCAGATGTGGCTGAGTATGAGGAGAGGGGCAGAATGGTTCTTCTCTGCCCATCTCTCCAGCCTGTTGAGGTTCTTCTGAAGGTTTGCACAGCCCTCTGGGGTTTTGGCTACTCCCCCCAACTCTGTGTCATTAGTGAACTTGCTGAGGAGGCATCTGCCCCTCCATCCAAGTCATTGATGGATGGCTTAAACAGTGCTGGGCCCTGTATTGAAACCTGAAGGATGCTGCTAATGACAATAACATTTGAAAAGCCATGAATGATGTTACTGACCACAAGATATTTTCCCATTTTGATGGCTCATTCATTTAGCTGAAGTTCAGGCATTAAGATGACATATTTGTGTGACAGCAATGCTGATGTTACCAATGAAGTTCCTCAGCCCTAAGGACACAAAAGGAGACAGGACTGTTTCTTCCCAATGTGTCTTTAAGCCTAATATGGGAATGTGACATATGGTGAAATGGTGGCTTGGGAATGCTGTTTGGTTGAGGGTAGGAAAGTATGTCTGTAGTGTGGTGGCTGCAAATACTTTAGGCAGGATTTATACACTGCACTGGATAGGAAAGATGACAAAAACACACCTAAATTGGCACATCAATAAAATCCCTTCTTGAGTTATATCAACAGAATGATATTTGCATATGTGAGAGGATGCATATTTTGCTCTTCTGGTTTCTCATTTTAATCATCTGGCCTTAGGAAATTAGCAGGAAGCCAGCAGCAGAGAACTGATTTCCCAGTGATCCCCAGGCATCTTCTTTCAGTCACTGCCAAGTACCAGTAGGAAGTGAGGATTTAGTTCTTCTAACATAGTTTTGGTTTATGTTTCCTGCTGAGATTGCAACTTTATTAATGTCCTCAGAATGTTCCGGTCAAGGCACACTCCATGTTGGCTTGAAAAATATGAAATTAATGATCTGAGAAGTGCTGTGGGGGGATCTGAGAAATCTAGTGTTTCAATGTGGTAGGAAAATTGCATTCCTTCCAGGGAATCAAAAAGTGGCTGAAATAAACTGTTATGACACAGAGAGTTCTGATATGCTATATGGTTTTCTCCCATCCTGTAAATGAAGCTGGACAATTGCTTCAACTTTGGAAAACTGCGAACAATTTTTTTGTAGACCTTGGCTAGTGGCAGATGTTTCATAGCTAATTTAAAAGCACATCAAGCCAATAATTTTAAATTTGGTTGAGAGGTAATCACTTAATGTCATATTGTGGGTTGGTTCTTTTTTCTTTTATTTTTAGCCTTCCAAATGGATGAAGTATACTTTGCTCCTGTTTTCATTTCCTTTTATATTTATATATAACACTTTACATTGCTTGGTAGAGCATCAAATCAAGCCCTTAACATTTCTGAAGCTTTGCCACCTTTAGTGATTTGTCAGCGTGGAATGGTATTGGGGTTTTGACACTTATGTTTTATGGCACGTGTTCCTGTGCTGATTTCTTCTTTTTAAATTGCTATATCATTTGCTTGTCTTTTCTCTTTGGTAAGCTTGAGCTGTTCCAACATCACTAAATCTGGTAAATAAGTCTTTATTTATAAATAGGGAAATATACATTGCTGTATGGCTCATACCAACTTTATCATGGGGTCCTTAGAGAAAGCATCCATGGAATCCAGAAGACATTTACCTGATGTAAAAACATTTAACTTCTGTTAAGCATTTAAATAGACTAGGCAGCATAGACTGTTGTATTTAGTTATCTATGTGTGTTTTTATTAATTAAAATCATGCTTTCTATTATGTTATTTTTCAGGACTTTACTGTAGACAGGAATGCCTTTAAAAATTATATTAGAATGTGTCCAGTTCTCCCTGTCTAATGCATTCAAAGTTCTGTTTTAATTACCATCTGCCTTTTGGAGGAGTGTCTGGAGTGACAAATCAAATAATCTGTCTGATCTTAGCTTGACCTCCATTTCACTTCAGAATGAAACTATTTTTATATTAACACTGGGGAGTGCAATATAGAGCAGCGCAAAGTCTGATATACTTTGCATAATGGTCCAAATTTGATCCAACCATGGAATTTATGGACAGAATAACGACAATGACCTTCTGCAAGGAAACTCTTTCTCCTGCCTTTTTCTCTGTCTTGAGGAAATGTGATAGGTTATGAAAAAATCAAAAACCTTTTATGTCTGAGTGGATAAAGTGGGTTTGCTTTTTTGATGCTGTGTCCTTTTGTCAGCCTTTTTCATAAATGAATGTGTTGCAGTGCCAACAATTTTGAAGTGAGGGCCATGTGAGATGTAGCTTGGCTCTTAATTTTGAAAAGGGAAAGCCTATAATTGGAACCAGCTGACATCTAACCCCTCTTTTATTCTTGGGTATAATAAGCATGAAGCTGTGCCAAAATAGATGTGTTTAAACCCTACCCACGGGTGCCAATCTGTGATTTCAGCAGAAATCTGTGATCTATGGGAGAGCTTTGTATATGCTGCTGTTCTCTTTCCTTCTCTTGCTACTAGCTGAAGTAAACACCATCAACGAGAGCACAGAAATCCTTCACTTGAGCCCCGCAGTCACAACCGAGTACGTGGGTGAGAAACCGGAGAAGGCCGAGTTCTGTGACCGCTCCTGTGAGGAGCTGGGATCGATGTTCACCGAGCTCACCGGCCTGCGCATCGTGGTGAACAACCTGGCTGACAACCTCCAAAAAGTGGTAGGTTCCTGCAAGTCTGGAGAACTGACAGAGGTCTGCTGTGCGCTGCTCTTTCCTTCCTTATTTTATTCAGGGGCACTTAATAGAGATTTCTGTATTACACATGAACACTTGTTAGTATATCTACATAATGTAAAGATGTCCTCTTTTCATTGAGACTAATTTGGTTGTTCTTGAGTTTAACACTTTAATCAAGGCTTGGCTTTCACAGACTGGGTTTAAAAGAGCACACACACACGTGCACTCGTACACAGGGGAAATCCTTATATGGGTTTGGAATTTGAAAGCTAGCAATCCCAACCTTGCTTGCATGCTGGTGAAGCCTTATTACCATGTTTACGCCATTTATGAAAACATCAGTAATCAGATACATGGGGTACCTAAACTGCAGGTGAATGTATGGGATTTTCATAGTTGAAGCATGATGATGATATTTTGCTGAAATCTGCCCTTCTTCGTATTCTGAATCAGCTAATTATTTCTGAAGGAATTTTATTAATAATGCCATATGTGTCAGGACTAAAATCCTCTGACCTAATTATGAGCTGTACTAGAGGAAAGCAAAATGACTAGGAACAGATTTCCCTTAGTGTTGTGTGACTGCATTTGTACCATTGCTAGAAGAGTAGCTATGAAGAACTGCAATACTTAAAATCATCTTTCTTATGTACATAAATATGTAGAAATACGTTTTTCAATGGAAGAAGTAGGTCCATTCATGTCTCAGTTTTGTGTATTTAAAACAGTTTGCTTATGAAATACACAATTTGTTTTCATTAACTTCATCTTCTAGTCTGAAGAGAACCAAATTATGTGGGAACTGATTGGGCCTAACAAGACGCTGAAGAGCCAACCAGTTTGCTGGCAGGATGGTCGTGTCTTTGCAGATAATGAAAGCTGGATTGTGGATAGTTGCACCAAGTGCATTTGCCAGGTAAGGTTTTGGAAATCTTCTTCTCTGTAGAAATGAAGTTCCAGCTCACCTGTCCCTGTCAAGTCATACTTTACTTAGAGCTTGGCTGGAATTAATGACATTTATAAAAAGGAGTACCCATGTCCATAATAGAACAAATTAAAACATTTCCACACATGAAACTTCCCCAGATTCTCACCTTCATTTACCTCTCTGTAAGCATAGATCAGTAAATTGATTTCTTGGCTTTTAGGATTCCAAAATTGTGTGCAATCAAATCACCTGCCCAGCAGTCTCCTGTGCTGATCCAGCTTTTGTTGAAGGTGAATGCTGTCCAGTCTGCTCTCACTGTGAGTATTTAGCTGAGGAGAAAGACATAGTCTTTGGCATTATTTAAAATCACTACCAGTGTTTTTGAAAGCTCAAAACAAGTAAGATGTCAGGGTAGGTAGGATCAAATATAGAACTTGTATGTATGCAAAGATCGTACAAACTAACTTGGGTGCTTGAATTTACCCTCTGAAGGACTTGGTCTGTGTTCATTGATTATATTGGTTGCTTAGAACTAAGAGGATAACCTGCTAAGCTGCCTTGGACCTAAAATGTTCAAAGCATGCTTCTCCCCAGTCATTTTTCACATTTTTTTGCCCATTCAGAGCATAGGGCACATTCTTACAATGTGCTCTTGATCATGTTCACCATTATGCAGCTTTCAAAGGTGGGGCCACATCTCACCATACTGACCTATATTCTGAAGCCAAAGGCAGTTTGGACTCAAGTTTTAGCTCAGTCCATTCGAGAGATAAGGTGTTCTTCCTTCAAAGATCAGTGCTTCCTGGAAACATACTGCACACAAGTTCATGAAGATTCTTATCTGAACTAACATCTCATTATATTACACCATAACTCCATAATGCCAGTGGCAGCTTAGGAAAGCAAAATTAGAAAAGGGGAGATCTAAACATTAAAGTACATGCTCTGCAGAAAAAGAGAAGATCAAATCTTCTAAATAGGATAGTAGAGCAACTCTCAAAGCTAAGCACTTTTTCTTACCTTTTGCTCTGCAGCTGATGACAGTGAGGAGGGCTGGTCACCGTGGTCAGACTGGACAAAATGTTCAGTTACCTGTGGCTCTGGGACACAGATGCGAGGAAGGTCGTGTGATGTCACCAGGAGTGCTTGTACAGGCCCACACATCCAAACAAGGATGTGCAGCTTTAAGAAATGTGACCATCGCAGTAAGTAATAAATTTCTTCTTTTTTAAAAGCTTCTTTGGACATCTCAAGGCAAAACCAAGTTTAGTCAGGACAGTGTAGGTACTTGAGAAATCCTATATACACAATTAAAGTAGCTGTCATTAAATTCTTTGCCAGTTTTCCCCTTTCAAATATTCCTCCCTTTCCTGACAATTTAATTGGTATGTGCATTCTGGGCTCAACTATATTTAAAAAAAAAAAAAAAAAGGGGATGATGAGTGATCCTTTCTTTAACATTATGAACTGGAGTCCTTTGTTCGAACTCAGTTTGCAGACAACACTTAGTTTGTAAACATGAGATGCAAGGCTGTGTTTACATCTGCCATTGTTGGGCCATTCCATTAACTTAGCTGTGTTCAGGAATACAGTAATCATGGAAGATTTCTGCAAAATATCAAACTGCTATTATGTTTAAGGCCCTTTAGAAGGATGATATTCCAGAGGTGTAGTTAACACTATTGCAAGTACCTGTGATATCCAGGCTTGTATAGTAACTAAGGCAATATCTAGCAACTGAGACTGCTGCATGTCCAAATGTGCATTTTGAACGAGTGTTTGTTTCATTGAAAAAGTTTCTTTTTAAGCAAAATGTCTGACATATTTGTTAGACATACATTGGTTACTGAATTTCCTGGGAAAGCTGTTCTTGAGTACCTGAGCTGGTATGCTGGTCTTTTCCCACCATGAAATGATGGGAAAGGGATGGGACATTCATCAGATGTGGTGAGAGGCTCATTAGAAGGCTAACCTCACATGTGAGTTTATATTACTGCTGTAGGTGGACTGTTTGCTTGAGTTTTGCTCTTTTCTCTGGCAGTACGTCAGGATGGTGGCTGGAGTCACTGGTCTCCCTGGTCTTCCTGTTCAGTTACCTGTGGAGTGGGAAATATCACCCGCATCCGCCTCTGCAACTCTCCTATTCCCCAGATGGGTGGGAAAAACTGTGTGGGGAATGGGCGTGAAACGGAGAAGTGTGAGAAGGTTCCATGTCCAGGTATGTCTGTGGTCTGGAATCAAAAGTAACACAATAATATTCCAGCTGAATTCCTTCTCTTTATTCAGATCTTAATGGCAGTGAATTTCTATGATGGAAATTTTATGATACAATTTTATCTTACAAGTGAAATCACACACAAGGGTGTTTTGAAAATGAAAACAACAATGCAGTCAGAGGTTTTGTAAGCCTTCCAAGTTATAATTTGGCTTTAAATATTAAGAGTTTGAGAAATTTCCATTTTTGCGATGTATCTCTGCATATCAAAAATAAACACTTCCTTTCTAAAAGGAAGCTGTCTCTGTACTTGTTAGGAGCAGACATAGAATCCCCCAATAGTCAGATTTCTTCAATATTTGTGCATGCATTTTTTACACATTCAACACAATTAATTACTATTATAATTTTTCCTTATTCATCTACACTTTTAAACCTTTTTTAGAGACCTTTCATTCCATACATTTTTGCTATCCTTTCATATAATTGTTCCTCTTTTTTTTTTCTCTTTGCGTATCCACTTGGCATGGCGTGCTATTTTGAATTATTGGCCAAAAAATGCCTATGAAGCAGTTGGGTATTTTTTATTTGTTTGTTTCTGAAATATTGCTATCTCAGTGCAAACATCTGCTGTCATCTTCCTATGTACACAGTGAGATACTGTTTCTAGCTGGGGATCTGATGAAGGGTTGTTGTCATTGGCATCAGATGTCCCCACTTCATTGCCTGTGATTCTCTGCTCTTTTGCATATCTCAGTGAATGGCCAGTGGGGTCCTTGGTCTCCATGGTCTGCCTGCACTGTCACCTGTGGAGGAGGAATTCGTGAGAGGTCTCGCCTCTGTAACAGTCCAGAGCCACAGTACGGGGGAAAGCCATGTGTGGGAGATACCAAGCAACATGATATGTGCAATAAGAAGGATTGCCCAATTGGTTGGTCTTCATTCTTTATTCAGTCTGAGTAGTTATTATTGCTGTTATCTCTTTGAAGAGTAAATATGAAGTGACACTACAGGAGTCTGCTAATTATACCTTTGTTTCAGTAGAGGACATTTAACTATTTTGAGTGCTGTTTAATGGAATTTTATATATATTCACCATACCAGCTTTCTTGGATAAGCACGCCTTTTTTAAATAGGGATTGAATATGCTGTAATGTATTCAACTGGATGTAGCAATCTGTAATATTTTTCATATTAAGTCAGTAGTAATTAGTTCTAAATGCACTTAATAACCCAAACTTTTAGGGTTTTATAAGACAAGTCTGTTTCAAGTGTGATTTAAGCTAATGATCAGACAATACCTGTTTCTTAAATGAAGTTTTACATGCCTTTTATGCTCCTTACTTAATTTTCAGTTTTGTGTCTTTGCCAGATGGATGTTTGTCAAATCCTTGCTTTCCTGGAGCAGAATGCAACAGTTACCCAGATGGGTCTTGGTCATGTGGGGCATGCCCAGCAGGATACCTTGGCAATGGGACCTTCTGTGAGGATCTTGATGAGGTATTGTCTTTGTTTCCATTTACATCGTGAAATCACCATAAAAAACTCATTATTTGGGAGTTACACAGCCATCTAATTGGTTTCTCCTTTCTTTCTTTCTTTCTTTGCCTGCAGTGTATAGCTGTGTCAGATGTTTGCTTTAAAGTGAATCAGGTCCATCGCTGTGTGAACACAAATCCGGGTTTCCACTGCTTGCCGTGTCCTCCACGCTACAAAGGAAGTCAGCCCTATGGAGTAGGGCTTGAAGTTGCCAAGACAGAGAAGCAAGTAAGTGATATTGAAGGGAATTTGATGGCTTTAAGTAATAGTCATCTGAAATATCTTTGAATGATGGCATAAGATAAACCTGGGTACCAAACAAAAATAGCCTGAAATAAATAACTGTTGTTTCAGAGTATTTTTGTTTTGAGTAACAAAACACTGAATTTGGCATTGGCTTCTTTAAGCATCTGCACAGTTGTACCAAATGAGCCTAAAATTCCGGAAGCAAACATTTCCCTACTTTGCACTCCTTTCTCTGAGGTTAACATAGCTGTTCTGGAGAGTGGAAACTGAAGAATTAGGATTGTTTTTTCATAAATACAGTGCTGTTAATGTCAGTCTTATCAGACAAATGTTTGAAGTTCTCACTCCCTAAATTCCATGGTGCCAAAGCTTAACAGTGGTAAAGGACAGCAGGAAATAGAAGTGAGGTGGAAGACTACAGTTTCTTAGAAAAGACAAAAATGTTCAAGTGGAAGTCATGGTTTGCCTTCTCTTCGTTGCTGTTGAATCAATCTCCGGTTAGCTCAGCATGTGAATTCTGCATGTGAACCATCTGTGTAAGATTCTCAAATACCGTCAATGAAAAATATAGTGATAAGGGAGAGGTAACAAAAACCTATGTGAGGTGAACACAGGAATTCCTTAGGGTCTCTTTGATTTAGGAAAATAGTCTTTTCATACTGTCAGGCAGAACACTAAAGAAAAGAGATGAGTACAATCTCCTTTCTGTTGCAGGTAATTTCTGGGGTTTAATGATATCTTGAAGAAGGCAGATACAGTTCTGAAAATGTTAACCCCTTTAACTGCTTTTAAAATAATGTCCAGTTTTTGCTGTGGTTGGTTTTAATAATTTCCATTGTACATATTTGTTGGAGTTGTGAACTCACAGAGCAGTATGGTTTACTAACCACAATCAAAACAAAGTTCCTATCTTCAGGCCTCTAAGTAACTGGTCAGATTTTTGACAAAGTTGAGGCACACACAGCTGTCTGTGATTATCAGGTTTCAGTGAATATGCTCCATCCTTTATAGGTCTGTGAACCTGAGAATCCATGCAAGGACAAGACGCACAGCTGCCATAAGTCTGCAGAGTGCATCTACCTGGGCCATTTCAGTGATCCAATGTACAAGTGTGAATGTAGGACAGGTTACGCTGGTGATGGACGCATCTGTGGTGAGGATTCAGATTTGGATGGCTGGCCTAATAATAACTTGGTCTGTGCTGCTAATGCAACATACCACTGTGTGAAGGTAAGTGAAGAAGGTTGATAGAAATGCCATGTGTTAACAAAATGGTCACTTTTTCCTAAATAGTTGTGAGTAACCCTTTTAACTAATAAAGCTAGTGGTTGCTTTCAGTAAATGTTGACTGTTACAGCATGCTGATTTTCTAGGAGATGCTGTGAAATGTGTATTCACTTAATCTGATAAGAAACAGTAAGGGATTCTCAAAGTTAAATGCAGAGTCCTCTGCTTTGGATTTCTTCCCATTCAGGATACATGGACAATTGGGATGCTTGTAAATGGAGTTAACACACTGAGCAGGAGTTGCCTAAAGCATGGGTGTGAAGCACATAGCTAGTGAGAACCAAACAGGAGTCTCAGGACCCAGGGGAGAGTGAAATCCTACCTGCAGAGCTTGTAAAAAGACACTGACAGCCATGTAAGGGCTAGAGTTCAAAATGCTGTCTTGAACTACCCTTCTGTTTAAAGAGTTAAACAGACCACGCACTGTGTAAACTGGATTCAGACCCTGAGATAATTTTTAACAATAGGAGCCTGAGAGGAATGAATGTGACTAATTAGAAGAGTTCTCCTTATTGCAAAGGCTCACAGGGACAGAATGAGAGATTCAGCCTCTCACCCTTCAGAGATGTGAAATCCCAGTTCTCACCCTCCCAAGGGGAATGACCTGACCATTGGCTCTACACCTGGCAAATGGAAACTGTCCCATCTTGCTGTGCATCTGTGCTGTTGTAGTGAACAATGAAACATTATGACACCAATGAGAAAAATCAGCATCAGGGAGCCTAAAAATGGTGGCATATAGGTTTAGTAGGGTGTATCCACATGTTATGTTCCCTGGGACCTGGTTCTGTGCTCTCTGAAGCACACAGTAAGTCCTTCTTGGTTTCATGGCCTGAGGTTCCTTCCAGTGGGAATTGCTCAAAAATGGTGAGCCTCCTTGTAGGTCTTATCCTGATGCTGTATGAAACCAGGCTGAAAGTTGTTCTGCCAGTTTAACAATGGCCCAAATAGCTGAGGGGTGAAGGCACCCCCTAACAGGCAATTCCCTAGATCCTAGTTCTCAGTGGTGGCCTTGCTGATGGTTAAATGACAAGCACAAACAGAGGGACATACAGTGTTTGCAGCAGCAAATTAAGCATCTGGGATGGAGGAGTTTTGCCAGAGCAGAAGGCATATGCAGATGTTTAGTTTTAAACACCTGCCTATGGGACTTCTGACAGCACTGCGTTACCTGTATATGTTCACTAGGCATATGCTCAAGTACTTTGCTAATCAGTCATGGCTGTAAGGGCAAGCTTTCTCTTCTGAGGTTTTTGAGGCTTTCTTTTCCCAGACCTAAACCATTTTTGCTTCTCCTTCTCCGTGTTCAAGTGTTCTACCTATAAATCTTCTTGAAGTTAAAGCACAAAAACTTCTGCTAAAAAAATGAGGAAAGAAATTTAAAAAAATGACTGAGCTCTAGAGTTCTATAGTAGTTAAAACAAATACAGACCAAGAGACTAGGAAAGTTTGAAATCAGGCTGTTTGAGAGAATAAATCACTCGAGGGAATCTGGGCTCTATCAGCCAAAGAGTTTCAGATATGGATGGAAATTTGGGCCTCAAATGTTGGTCTTCTTCACTGTAAATGATGTCTGTTCATTGTGGATTAAGCCAACTCAGATGCGCAGTTAATATATACTTTCAGTTCCTGTCATCAGAATTTGCACGTGTTCACTCATGATGTAACACAAGGCGTTTTGGTTAAATACAACATGCTGAACCCATTCAGAAAAAAATGTGTTTCAAAAGAATATTTCATGTTTTGCATAATATGTTTTGTAGACACAAATTACCTCATTTAAGGAGACCTCTCCACCCACCAAAAAAAAAGCCCCTTAAACATGCCACAAATTTTCAGGCCCTTATATTCTTTACAAAATATCCTAGTTGAGTAATTTGATTTTTAAAAGCTTCTTTCCTTGAGCTGATAATGACTGAAAATTAACTTACTCTTGTGACTAATTCCTTACGTTGTTTCAAATTTTTTTGTTTCTGGTAAATAGTGTTGGGGTGGACAGTCAAGACTCTTCACAGGTATTTGGTAAAAAAAAATTTGGGGATTCAATATTTATCACAGTATTTCCAGTTCTCTTTTTTTTAAATTGTCTACTATTAGAACCACTGAGATTGAAAACATCCTACTATAATATTAATTTTTTTAGAGTATGTGTTAACGAAAGAGATATTTCTGCACTCCTTTGACAGATTCAGTTTTGGGTGAGGTAGATCTGGGATGTGAGTAAAAATGAGAATAACAAAGAGTGTTTTCATAGATGTATTTATGCATAGCAAGTGGTAGAATTGCAATCCATTTTAGCTGATTTTAGTATTTAAATAAATGCATGTTAAAAGTTTGGCAAGCTATTTTACTCTTATTTTTCAGTGCAAGTTAAGAATTGTTTATTTGAAATAATCATTCTATATAAAGCTGTGATACAAAATAAAGAGATATGTTTGTCTAATATTTTTAAAGCCAACTGAGTGCAAAGGTACTGTTTTGCAGAACAATATAAAGACACTTTTTTCAAAGTCCTTTCTTAGCGTGTTCCCCTTCATTGTTGCGTAGTACTTTCCATTGCTGTGTAGTAACTTTCCATATGAACAGCTGTTTCTGAAGACCTTGTCTTGGCTTGTTTCATTCTTCTGGCAACAAAACCTGGCCATTTTTTATGTAATCTTCAAACATATCTTGTGAATTGTCTATAAAAAGTTGTTGTAAGAGTGCACGTCTGTGCGTGTGGTGTGTTTGTTCTCTGCTGGTTCCTCAAAAATTTACTAGAAACATCACTTTAATAGCAGCTGGGAAATAGAATGATTTGGCAGCTGCATTTCACTTACTTTACAGTATGAAAGCAGCAAATGAATACTACCTTTGGCAACAAAAAAACAGACTTTAAGAAGTACTTTGCTGATTGTTTTTGTTTCATAGTCTCTGGTGTACCATATCTACTCTTCTGCCCAGGCAAGTTATTCCAGCAAAATGTAAACATAACGTATTGATTATTTCTTTTGACCAGGATAACTGCCCCCTTCTGCCTAACTCTGGCCAGGAAGACTTTGATAAGGATGGCAAAGGAGATGCCTGTGATGAGGATGATGACAATGATGGTGTCGAAGATGACAAAGTAAGACGTGTATCTGTCTGCAGTACATTTGACTTAAACATCTGATTTTAAGGAAATCCATTATGATAGATGTGAACTTTATTGTTCAGAGTTTCAGCTGAGTTATTCTACACTTCCTTCCCTGAATGATGTGTAGTGCAGAGTAAAGCTGTGTTCAGTCAAAGGAGAGTAGTACTGTGCAGAGCAAAGCAGTTTGGGGAGCCTCAGGAACTATGTTCTCTGTCTCAGTTTAGAGTTCAGTCATGTACATGAAAATAGTTTAATGAAAAGTGGTATTGGATTTTTTTATATTGCAATGGGAGATTGACAACTCTGCTGTATTTGAAAAGCTAGTAAATATTATATACATGATGTTGTTCTTATTAATTGTAACTCGTTTCTAAAATAAGTATAAACACAGCCAGTCTCAAAGGAAGATGATGGGAGGAAAATAGCCTGGTTCATACTTTCCCTCAGATTTGCTCAGAAGACAAATTCATTTACCTGCAGAGCCTAAAAGCCACTTAGTCTAAAACTGTTGCCCTGTACATTCAACAAAAGATAGAGGCACTTTGAGAGTTTGCTTCACCCTGGCTTTTCAGGACATGTTTAGGATGAGTGAATTAGTATTAGAATTTTACTGTTCCTCTTTGTTCCCTTCAGAAGGAACCGAGATGCTCTAGAGCTTCAGATAGTTAAAATTGGGTAAGAGCTGTGTTCATTTGGTCTCTTTTTGGAGAATTTTAAATAAAAAAAGCCCCAAAGTATGTGTATTTTTTAAAATTGTAGATAGAAATTGTTTTATGAACAGCATTAGATTTTGACTTGCCTCTATATATTGCCCTTGAATATATGAAATGTATTTCTGGGGAATTGAAAATATTTTACCAAAAATTATTTCCCATTACATGTGGGTTTTTTTCTATTTAGCAGAGGAAAAATTCATTTAAAGATTTTCTTTTGCTTTTGACCTCCCTTCAAATTCCATGGCATTGATGTAGCCCTCACACCCACTGTTTTGGTTTTCTTTCTTTCTTCTTTGCATTTCACACTGAGTACTTTCTTATGCCTGCACAAAAGTCCATGTGCAATTTGAGATGGTGTGAATCGTAAGAATTATTCTTCTGGCAGATTTTGAAACTAAAATGACAAGAAATTTTCAAAATTCCATTAAGAGGTCTCAGGTCTCATGGTCTCAGTGAAAAAGATTTTTTGGTAAATGAGAGTATTTATTTTCAATATTTTAAAAAACTCTTTACATTTTATTATCTTGTTCAGTAGAACACAACCAACAAAAAGTCATTACTTGTTTAAATTTAATAATCAAAATATGTGATCTAAACTTGGAAATACTAACACTAGTTTGTTCCAAAAAAGTCAGAGTAACAATTCTAGTTGTTTCTTTTTTGTTTTTCAAAAGTTATAAAATGCAGCTGAAGTTGACCTGACTTTGTAACTTGTTCTGGTTTTTTTTTAAATACATGTACTAGTGATACACTTTTATTTAAATGTCTGAGTACAAATTCAGTTTAAAATGCCTGTTGCTCTCCCTGTGAGATATGGAACACAATTCACATGTTTTGTACAAAAAAGTGAGCCAGACTGTCCAGATGCCATCCTGTTACTGCCAAGACCTTCAGAATAGGTACAGCTTGTCTGTTGAAAAAATAATGGATTAATATTTGATGTTTGAATTCTGTCCAAGATGACCAGGAGTTGCCACTTCATAGTATGCTCTTGTGAGTTGTGATTTATATTGTGAAATCTATTTTTTTCTTACTAGGACAATTGCCCTCTTCTGTTCAACCCTCGCCAGTTTGATTATGACAAGGATGAAGTTGGTGACCGCTGTGACAATTGCCCTTATGTGCACAACCCTGCTCAGATTGACACAGACAACAATGGGGAGGGTGACTCATGTGCTGTGGACATTGATGGAGATGGTATGATCTCGCTTTTGAGAATTAGGTGCTGTTCCACAAGTGCACTTTGATTTATGTCCAGTAAGATGGGATTTTATACATGGAATAAAATTTGGTCTAGCAGCTCAAAAATGTAGGAGAAGACAGAGAAGGCTGAGTTTCATCTCTCCTGTGTCATATAGTTGCATATACAGTCCCTAAATGACTACAATTAATATTACCAAAGAATAAATCATAGCAAGTCTTTATCAGTGTAATCCTTAAAAAAAAAAAAATCTTTCCTTCATCTGTGTTCCAAAGTAATCAGGGTCTAATATGACACTTCTGTTGACTTTTCCTTTTTAGCGAGGGAAAAGAACATCAGAACGTTCACACAGATAAGATATTATATCTGCTTTTCTATGAATGTATAAGTATGCAAAACTTGCAGTAATCCAAATACACATTTTTGGATGTCTTAAAATATTGTTAAAAGTGCTTATTTCCTCCACCAGTACATTCCTGTATAACCCAAATTTGATCAGAATTAAGATGGGGGAAAAACACATATTCAAAAGTCATATCCCTGCAGCATTTCAAACGTGTAAGGATACAGAAATACTAAAATTTGAAGAAATCTAGCATTGAGTTTTCCTCAATGTTTTAAACATTTGGATGCTTATCTGACTTTAGCTTCTGAACATTTTGAAGTTCTCTCATCCTCCTTCTGATCATCAGGTTCATACTAATACTTATAATAGTTCTGCATTTGAAGAAAAATCCAATCATATGTTATTGGCTGAAAGATTATGCGAATATACAGGGGCCATGTAATAAAGGGAAGTGTCCTTGTACCTTTCCCAGACAGATATGCCAACATGTGTTTGTTTCTTTTCATCTTATAATTTTGAAGTTGACTGTTGGTTTTATAATGAAGTTTCCTGAGGAGGAGCAATTTCTTTTGAAAATTTGGCACGCTATACAATTAATGATTCTATACAACTAATGATGCACATGTTCTGGTAAAATTATTTAATGCTGAGGCAGCTGAATAGTAATACAGTTGTTTCTATACAAAAGTTCAGCAGTTTGAACCTAATATAGCTGTGCATTCTATGCCATTTCTTAGAGTGGGGGAATAAAATCCAGAACAAATTATTAAAAAAAACCAAACAAAATCCCACCCCTTTATCTGTTATTCAGTGAAAAGGCTTACATTCTTTAGACGTAATCAGCCCTTATTCTTCCGTAGGAAAATACATACAGAAAACTTTGTCATAACAAGAAAAATGGAACTGCTACCATTTTTTTTTCTAATATTAGCCTTAATTATTTATAGTTATGATGTTATAACAGTCAGAAAGCTTATGAACCCCTTAAGAGCCTTGCTTCTGTACTGGTGACTCCTACAGTCTGTGGCTGTCTGCATTGGATGTTGTATTATTTTGATTTTTTTCAATATTTTGTTGGGTTTTTTTTCCCCTAGACATATTTAATGAACGAGATAATTGCCCTTACGTCTACAACACAGACCAAAGTGATACAGATGGTGATGGAGTTGGTGATCAATGTGATAATTGTCCATTGATGCATAATCCAGACCAGGTAAATGATGAAAACAGTTTCCTGAATGATAACATCAGAACAAGGGCAGAGACAAGAACACAGGAGTTGCTATCAGTCCCTGTAGTGGACACTGAAGAGATGGATCTATATTGCTCACTTTCACATCTTATGTTGTGAGATCCCTTTGTATCAGATGAAAGGGAAGTTCAGTGATGATTGCTTTAATCCATCTGGAAATAAAGCCCTGCCCTGCAAACACCCTGGAGATCTTACCCACTGACAGAAGAACAAGTAGCCATACTAGCTTGAAGTTATGCTTGTGCTTTAAGCACAGTTGTCATTGTGGTATTTGTCTCTACAGAAGCCCTTAAAGAGAAGCATTGAACAGTTAAGTACCAGGCTGTACTTTCGAATTGAGTAAAAATAATAAAATAACTCTGTACAATTCTTTTTTGGGGTAGACTGATGCAGATAATGACCTTGTTGGTGACCAGTGTGACAATAATGAGGACATAGACGAAGATGGCCACCAGAACAACCAGGATAACTGCCCTTACATCCCCAATGCTAACCAGGCTGACCACGATCAGGATGGTAAAGGAGATGCCTGTGATCCTGATGATGACAATGATGGTGTCCCAGATGACAGGGACAACTGCCGCCTCAGATACAACCCTGAGCAGGAGGACTCAGATGGTAAGAACAAGGTCATGTGAATTTCATTTAGTTCTTAGTATCTGATTTTGGTCTTGGAGTATTAACATCTGATGAAGAGAGATTTCACATCAAACTGAGCTACTTTCGACATTTGAGACGCCATGGAATTTGAAGGAACTGAACTGGTCAGTTTGGTCAAGGGTTAGAGCATTAGGAAACATCTTAGACAGGACCTCAAACATGCACATACATAATTATAGAAGAAAACCTTTAACAATTTTTTAAAACCAAAAGAATCCGTGTTTTTGTTAATATTCTTATTTTCACATTTGATGGAAATATTAAAAATGTCAGAAAATATTTCAAATAGCTTGAATTACAAATGTTTTAAAAATGAAAAGTGAGCTGTTTCACTTTCAAAACAAGTTGCCATCTGAAAATTAAAATGGAAAAAAATATGGTTTACTGCTCTGTTTTATTTTGAAAAACACTATTTCTTCAGGATTTTTTAGGTCTAAAAGTATTGTTAATTTTTTTTTTAAATTGACTTCTGAGCAGCTCTTCCCAAATTTTCTTTACAGACTGCTTTAAATATGTCTTGATGATAAACATGACACAGTTTTAAAAATGGATATCTAATTGCCCTTTTTTCCTTTTTTTTTGTAAAATATTGTTGGTCACCTCAAACAGTCCTTCTCTGTGCTTGGCATTATTTAAATAATGAAATAGAGATAATTTCACAATTATAATTTTAATTTTGAAAATGTTTATGATCCTTTGAAAACCACCAAATATGTTTACAATAGTGACCCTTGCAATAAATGCAGGTAAGCAATTTCTGTTCCAAGTTACACAGCTTGCTGGAGCCATTCCATGACTGTGCTGTAGAAATTGAAGGCAGAATTTATTACCTACACAGTGTGTTTCTAGGTACATTTAGAAAGATAAAATCCTGGGCCTTGTCTGATCTCCTGGTAAGACAACTGCTGTCAGTAGGAAGTTTCTGGTTGGTTGTCAGTAGTAGCTTTTAATTATTATAACCTTTCAGTCATATAATATGTGTCCAGAATATCTTTATAATTGCCAGTCCCTGGAATAGACCCTTAATTTCATAAATCCAGAATAAGGGTGACCCCAAGATGAGACAGTTTAGGTCATCCATTATCTGCTTCTTGAAAAGGAAACAACATTGGTATATGGATTAACAATTCAGGAAAAGCATATATTTAATCAATTTAGTAAGCTCATCACTGTCATTAGCAGCAGGTCCAACAGAAATCTTGGAAAAGAGGTAAATAAAGCCAAAAATTGCTCCTGTGCTCTTGAAGATGTAAGTTTTAGCATATCAGGATTAGGCCCTGGAGAGAGCTGTTGGATGTGACTGGATAAACAAACACTTTCTAGCTTTCCTTGTCAGAGAATGGATGTTGTCAGCAGCAACTCACTATCAGATGAACATCAGCTGGACTTTTACTGAATAATTAGATTCTTCTGTGAATTGTCTCTTGATTTGGCAAAGGAAACAAAATAGGAAATTCATTCCCTTTTCTCCAATGAGTGCTAAGACAAACAGGTGGAGGAATACATAGCTGGTCAGGATTTGGAGTTGTCTATGGCAGATATCCAGGGTGCAAAATGGGATCATTTTACCACATATCTGATCTGCAGAGAGCCCTGAGATATTAGATGTTTCAATTTTCTCTAAGTACTCTTTTCTTTTTGGCTGTTGCCTAAAACTCATTCTGCTTTCTGTCTGAAAGCTCCATGCTTGGGTAATGCTGTGTTGGTTAGTCATGGTGACATAGCTTTCCATTTTTCTGTGAAAAATCCATCTAGTAGGCCAGTATTGAATGAGCTGGGTCATTGCTATTTCCCACTGTGTTAATTCCCATGTTGTTAGGGCAGTCATAAAAAACACTGGGAAAAAAGAGCAAGCAGATGCTCTGCTATGTGAGGATAGAAACAAATTAGTTGACAGCATGGATTTTGCATTAGTACCCAGTGTAATATCCAGTGGTTTCTGTTATAAAAGTTGGAGCCATTTGGGAATTTGTTTCCATACCTGTCTAGCCAAGCTTTTCTACATTATTTTCAGGTCTTTGTGCTATTGTATGCCATGGAATAATAGAGTAATTGGCAATGAGCATTTTTATAGATGCCTCCTTTCACTTCTTGCTATTTGAGGCAAATCTCCTGGTCTCCATTAATATTATAGGTAAACTAAGAAAGGAAATAATTTCTAGTTTTTCTAAAATGTTGAAAGTAGTAAAAGTGTTGAGCACAAGCACAACTATAGATGAGCTGTACTTTTTTGTTCTCTAAAAAACTTCTGTAATTCATATAACACAACTTAATTTTTTCATTCTCCTGAGACTAGTCCTGTTGAATGCAATGCTGCCTTCTTTTCTCATGCATTTTTCTGAATCACTCTGTTTTAAGTCAAATTGTTCTACCTACAAGTGGAAGAGTGTCTATGCATGTATGCATATTTTACTGCAATGCTCTCCCGCCTTTCTTTTGACATAGAGGTGACACTTTTGCAATCTGAAGCATCTTAGATGGAATGTTGCAGGGAGAATCTTAAGACAGTGATAAGAGTCTGAAAAAAAAGTTTAATATGATCAACAATATATAAAGATCTAGTGATGTCTGGAAGATTAAGATTTTAATGCTATTCTTTGAATTCATTTGCACAGCACGTATTAAAATGTGGTGGTGTGTCCACATCTGGAACAAATCAAACTGAAAATGTAATGCAAGCATTAGTGAATTACATCGACATAGCAAACTTCCAACTTTTCCCACCCTCATTCCGAAGTGGTGTATATACTGGGGCTGGATAAATTGTTAACAATTGCCTCTGCTTATTTACATTGCTTACAGGTGATGGCAGAGGTGATATTTGCAAAGATGACTTTGACAATGACAATGTTCCGGATATTTATGATGTGTGCCCTGAAAACAATGCCATCAGTGAAACTGATTTCAGAAAGTTCCAGATGGTCCCTCTGGACCCCAAGGGAACAGCTCAGATTGATCCCAACTGGGTTATTCGTCACCAAGGCAAGGAACTGGTGCAGACTGCTAACTCTGATCCTGGAATAGCTGTAGGTGAGTATCAGATGTCAATCGTCATCATCTTTGGAAAAGTAACCTGTGATTCTGTGATAAGGAAAGGGGGGAAAAAAGGTAGATAAATGCACCATTTTGGTGCTGCAAACTTTGGTCTAACCACTGAGCCAGTGTATGCACCCAAAGTATAAACAGCTCAGTGCTGCCTGCATTTGCTGTCCATTTATCTCATCACTGACTGTAACAGACATAAAATACACAACAGAAAAAATTTATATAAGTATAGTGCCTGCTGCCTTCAATGCCCCTTGTAAGCAATTTAAGTCTCCATGCAGGCAAGTGTAATTACGTCTTCTTCTACAGGTGAGGAAACTGAGAAATACCGCTTATGTCTCTGCCAAAATTCAGGATGTAGCTGTACAATGGACAAGAGGTGTAGCTCTTGGGTGTGTATAACTGGACCAAGCATTGTAACTCAATGGTTTGTCTCTTGTCTCCCAGGCTACGACGAGTTCAGCTCTGTTGACTTCAGCGGCACGTTCTATGTTAACACAGACCGTGACGATGACTACGCTGGCTTTGTGTTTGGCTACCAGTCCAGCAGTCGATTCTACGTTCTGATGTGGAAGCAGGTCACTCAGACCTATTGGGAGGACAAACCCACCAGGGCTTATGGCTATTCTGGTGTGTCACTCAAAGTAGTTAACTCAACAACTGGTACTGGTGAACACTTGCGAAATGCTCTCTGGCACACAGGAAACACCCCTGGACAGGTGAGAGATTGAAAACTTCAGGCCAACAGTGCATGACTACTGTTTGAAAAATAAGGGACATGTTTCAAGAAGAATTTCCATTCACACCTCAATTTTTGCAGATGTTTATCGGTTTTTCTTCAATTCCGTTATTAGTAGTGTCAGTAGTAACACAGGCATTGTATTTCAAAGAAAATCACAGGTATAAAAGGAAAGATGAGGTGTGATCGAAAGGAAAATGAGAGAGATGTCTCAGTTATGCACAAATCCTTTGTTACTTCTGTATTGGCACTTGCTTCTTTGGTGTTCCAGCTTGTTTGAATTATACATGGTTTAGAGTACAAAAAAAGAGAAAAGACATTTTAAAAAAGAGAGAAAAACTGCTGCTGTTCCAAATGGAAGAAATGTTCCAATGGAAGAAACTTATGCATTTTGGAAATTAGGTTAGTAGGGCTTCACATGTGGATAGGAACTGACAGGACTGTTACTGAGTGGAAATTTTCAGGGAGCAGCCACAAGGCAGTAACATCTGTGCAAGCTGCAGTTCTTCTCTGTCACTGGAGGCACTCATGCAGCATCAGCCCTGTCAGCCTGGTTGTGTGTTTGTGCAAACCCAAAGAGTTCCAGAAGCATTTGGACAATACTGTTGGACACATGATGTGACTCTTGGGGATGGTCCTTTGCATGGCCATGAGTTGGGTTTAATCCTTGTGGGTCTCTTCCAATTTGGCTGATTCTGTGACGTCATAAGATAAGTCAAGGTTTGATGCCGTAACAGTCTCCAGTGACTCTAGCTATGAAACTGCAGATGAATAATTGATCAACAGTTTAAGACAGAAATTTCAACTACTCTCACCCCATAAGAGAAGTCTTTTGATGATACAGTCAAATGTTAAGCTATTTTCAGTTTCATACTCTGCAGAAAATAAGCTTTGACAGTTATTAGGGTGGATGTAGAGTTACTGGGGCATGGTGTGTTTCTAATAAGGCATTTATATTCCTGCTGTAGGTGCGTACTTTGTGGCATGATCCCAAGAACATTGGCTGGAAAGATTATACTGCTTACAGGTGGCATTTGGTTCATAGGCCTAAAACAGGATTAATAAAGTAAGAAATATTTCAGTACCTCTACATTTTCTAGTAGCAATGCTTTTGTCTCTGTTTATTTAAAAGCTTTGTTACCAGTTTTGTTGTTATTTCTGATAATTATGTTACTTGTGTGGCAGTTTGTCCAACATTTTGGGAACATTTTGTTATCTTCAGAATAAGTTATTTTCCTTTTCAGATGTATTTAATTAAGTCTGAATGGTTCAATATTTACATCAGCTAAATACCCCTAAATTAAAGAAAAAAAATAGACTTCTTTCTCAATAGCTTTTCTGTAAAGAGACCAAAAATTTCTGAGCGAAACTCAAAGCAAGATTAGAACATGAGATTGCTCCCCAGCCTGTGGAATTTCAGTGAATGAAAATAATTATAAACATGAGCATTGCCTCAGGGAAGTAGGCCAAGGGCCTGTCTACTTCAGCATCCTGTCTCCCGTAGTGGCTTAAACGAGACACTGCAGAAGTGGCCATGAGCACATCTGTAATGCACACAAGGAGCTGTGGCAAATGACTTTCTGTAGAGCCCAGCTGTTTAGCTGATGTTCTGAAGACTGAGCATGAACTGCCCACGTCAGTTTTATCTTTTCCTAACTACTGGAGCTATAAAGGATATTTTTCATGGGGTAGAGTCAGACCTTACCTCCAAAAGTCTGACTTCTGCTTATGTGCAGGGGGTTTTCATTTGTCTGGGAATGACAAAGTGTAGACAAATTAGGATAGACTAAGTTGCTCCTCTCTTTCCAAAAACAGGTTCCTTATGCTTCAGTGTATTGCAGTGCAAAGCATTGACTGATATCAGTCAAGGTCAAAAAGAAACTAGATTTTTTTTTCATTCGTGTTGCTGTTACCTGCAACTTCCTTCACAGAACCTACATAATGTCAGACAAAAGATGTTACCACTGGTATCACATGAGATCAATCTAGCATGGCAAATTCTGTCGTTTGGTACATTGAATTCTTCATACCTTAGGGTGTTCTGATGGAAAATAAATTAATTTTTTCACTAATGTAGTCATGAAACAATTTTACTTGTACAGAAATATCAGTTCCATATGAACATGATCAGAACTATGTAATTTTTTTTTGGTGGGTTAAATGAACTATTAAACTCTTCCCACATGTTTTGGGTTCTTGATATTTTGAGAATTATATTAAATAGGATTATATGAACATGAAAATCTGTCTTTTTTTTTACTATTCTTTTCACCATCCCTTAAATAATGATCTCAGGGAGTGGTTTCATACTTGTCTTTGTGCACTTTTCAGGAAACTGAACACTTTATTATAAGTGCTGGACATGCATTTCTGTCTAAACAGAAATCTGCCCCTACCTAACCCCTGAGTTCTAGGAAGCTGCTCAAGTGTTTTCATCCTCATGTGAAGCCATCTTGCTGTGTGTAACTAATGTATTGTCAATTGAAGCAGGACAATATCCCCTGCCTCCAAAGACTAGTCTAATTAACAAATGATAGAGTAATTTCTCATTTGGCCCAGGAGACTGAGAGCCTAAAAATCTAGACTGTCTCAAGGTCTCCCAGGAGAAGTAGAGGATGAAAGTTTGCAGAAATGCAGTCTCTCAATAAAGAAAGAAAATGAAGTGCTGCCTTTCGAGGTCTTCTGTCTCCGTGGTGGATGTCTGAAATACTAAAAACACCTCCCAAACAAATTTAAAAAAAAATCCCTTTTTCCAATTTAATTTTAGTCTAGCTGTTTGTGTCCAAATCCTTCCAGCTTTCATTAAGCTCTTAAAATGTCTGAAATTGAGATTCAGCATGTCTCCGATTAATGTTTTGTTTGACTCTGAAGGGATGGTTCTTCCAATTTCTGATGTTGGCTCTTGCACCTAAAGATAAATAAATCAGCTGTTCACACAGCTGCAGAGACAGCTTTGCTCAGTGATGTGACGAGGTTGTGTGCTAACCCCTGAGTTCATTGGGACAGGGGCTTATCAGTGGATGCTAGTACATGACATAGTTCATTCCAGGAGACATGACTGTTCTAAATAAAGAACTGGGAAATCTTTTGCAGATGGTGTGCATAAAATCACTTAAGGAGCAGCCCCACCGCTTTTGATTAATGTGTTATGGCTGCCAGCCAGGTGGGTGTGAGATGGAGATGAGAAGTGATCCTTGCAATGAGGCTGGGTTTCCTGGTACCTCCTCAAAATTAATCCTGTTCCAGTTTTTAGAGACTGTTACTAGCTCTTACATTGAACACTGTATTAGCCTCCTTGTTTAATTTATGTTCTTCTTTACAGAGTTCTGGTTTATGAAGGGAAACAAGTCATGGTGGATTCTGGACCAATCTATGATACAACTTTTGCTGGTGGACGATTAGGTCTTTTTGTCTTCTCTCAAGAGATGGTCTATTTCTCTGACCTCAAATATGAATGCAGAGGTTAGTTACAAAAAATGTCAGGAAGATGCTTAAGCCTTTCATAACTTGTGGAACAAGCACAAAGTGTCTAAATAAAAGTATCCTCTGGATGAGAAACAATCTGTAATATCATAGCATGGCGTAAGCCTTCGGTGAAATGCCATGAATGCCCCTTGCCCCTAAAGTAATCTCAATTTGAATAATAAACCCCAGATGTTTAATACTATCCACCTGGAAAAAATGAGGTAGAAATTTCTGAGAAAGATTTGCTTAGAATTCTATCTGTATATCCACTGTCCTCTGTAGGCTATTTCAATATGTCCTGTAGTCAGAGAGATACTTCTGGATCACCCCTCTTTCAAGAGACATGGTAAAGAGATCACATATCTTTAATGAGTGTGTCTGTCTCTAATGCTTGTCTGAAACATTTTGAAATGCAGCAAGTGCTTTTCCAGGTTTTCTTATATATGATTTTGTATATACATTTAGATACATAGCTGCACATATACATGCTTGTCTCTCTCTATATGTAGACACGTGTGTTTTTGTATAAACGTCCTCCCATTTGTAGGAAAATGAAGAACAGAAAGCATTGTACTGCATCTCTTTAGTGTATCGTGGTGGAGTTCTTGTGTGATTGACTTCCTAACCAAGAAAACCTCAACCACAATTAATATATTTTTTCCCATTTCTTTCAGATGCTTGAGCAATGGTTGCTGCATTACCAGCAAAGTACTGTAGATGCTATGCAACCCAGACACCTCAGTACACCCTGGTACTCCCAATTTCTATTTTTGTGTACCCTCTGCCTTCTCTCCTCATGCTCCACTCTCCAGGATCCTCCCAGCTGCCAGGAGTGCTTCAGCCATCCTTCCACCCAAGTGCCTTCTCACAGCCAGGACTAATGAAACCTAAATGTGAACGTCAGACCCACCACTGAAGCAAAAGCAGATTGATACATTAGAACAATTTTGTAGAGTGAAAACTTAGCAAAACTTGTTTGTTTGTTTACTTGTCTTTTTTAAAGAATGACGTTTACATATAAAATGTAATTACTTAATGTATTTATATATATGGAGGAAAAGGGGGGGGATGATGGTTATCAGTCATTATGTTTAAGTGAGGAAAAAAGTGTCTTAATTTTTTGGGTGCATGGTTGACACTTCCTTGCTCTGATCAAGACTGGACTTCAGTAACACAGAGCTTCGGGGCCTTATTTTAGCAAAGTAATGGAGGGCCACACCAACAGTGAAAATTACTTGGGATATTAAAGATCAAGTATAAACATTTATTGATTCAAAAAGGTGCTTAGTTGATAAGGATGCTCTTAGTAACATTCTTTAGAATTATTATTGGTAGAATTGTAAAATTTGCAACCTAAAGCATTCTTTAGTAAGGGCTTTATTTAGGCCAAACAGAATTGAACTAGAAACCCTTTTGTGAAAGAGAAGAGTGATTAATTTAAATACCTGAAGCTATCACTGTTGTCTGACTTTCAAAAAATTATTTCCAGTTGCCCTGTTTTCATCATATTCTGCATTGCCTTGTAATAAAGAATATACCATGACCATGTGGAGCAAACTGAACCTGAACCACTTTTCCACCTCTGCTGCAAAAAGCACTTTGACATCCTGAATCCTGATGTGGGTTTTTGAAAAGGTGGCAATGCCACCATTACTTAATGTGGTAACATATGAATTTAAGGTTCCATTTATAAATATTTTGTTAGTATTTATTGTGATTATCACACCAAGCTACCTTCTCTGATAATTGATTTTAAAGCGTGTAATCCATCAATAATACATTCACAAATAATGATATTTTAAAGCTATTTTTGAAAGTATATCACAAAATGTAGATATTGTCAAAGCATGGCCTCCTCTTAAGTATAGTTCCATGGGTTATAGTCATGTATACTTTTAAAGTTAAATGAATAATAATAAGGAATTTACAAATGGAACCTTAATATATATCCAGTTACCCTAATTTTAATATTTTTTTTATTGTTACCTATGTCTGCTGTATATAGAACTTCTTAAATAATGCTGATGGGGTACCAGTGTTTATTCTAAACAGATACAACAGTTACTCAGATAAACAATAGTATAGACATGTTTAACATTTTTGTCTTGTTTAAGATGTATGATGAGCTTTGTTCACAAAAAGAGCACAGGCTGGTGTAATTTTATTCATAGATGGGATACCTGATAGAAGAATACAGTACCTCTGCCTTCTTCTAGGGCACAGTAAGCTAAATGTTAAATCAACTTTTTCTCTCTTGAAATAGATTTTGTGGCTATATTCATTAGAAAGGAATCAACAGTTGCTGGCTTTATTGCACATTTTATAGTATTCATATTATCAGTTTTTTTATTTCAGTTTGTTTTGTTGCTGTTTTTTCTTTTGTTTTGGATTTTTTTTGTTGTTGTTTTCACAAATCCTCTTCATGAGGTTTTTAAATATTTCAGTTTCTTTTGGTGTTTCAAATGGCATCCCCAAGTTCCAAGCAGAAGGGAGGATGACTTCATTAAATGTAATGCGTAATGGCTGTGTAGGGTATTTTGTTTTTGTCGGAGACAGACATCAGTTTAGGGATGAAGATGTTAATATTTGGACTGTATCATAATTTTCCTACTCTATGTAAATTATTTATGATGGGGTTTTTTTAATTTCCTTCTCTTTTTTTTCCTTGCAAGTGTGTGTGAGAGAGTGAGATTGATGAAATTTCATTTTGTTTTGCCAAAGATTGTAAATAATTATTTATTTGTTTACAAGGACGGACATTTATCAATTGGCGTCCTGGTTCATTTAGTCAGATCCTCATTTTTATACATATATTTTAAGAAATTAATAATAGGAAATAAACTGTAAAAAGGTTTAATAATCAAAAATCTCTTTACATTTTTTATAGTTACAGTTTTTCTTTAAAGAAAGTATTCCATTCTGCTAAGCCCTTAGTTAAGCCTCTTGCCTTGCTGTAAACCAGTTCATTTCAAGCAAACCAGGAAATCTGTTGCTTTGCCAAAAAATCACTGACTCTCTTCTAAGATTGTAAACAGCAGGTTTCCTAGTATCTCTGACAAGACATCATTCCCCATGAAGTCTTTATCTGGCAAACAATCACAGATTTTATTTATAGCATTGTGAATGAGAAATTTTGGTCCTGCTCCTCTGTATTGTATCTTGGCCCATGTGTTTGAACAAATATATCTTATTTTGCAACTGCTGCTTCTGAGTCCCATCTGAGTCATTGGGATTCGTTGGTGTGAGTGGGGAGTGCCTTCCTGCTGGAGAATTTTAGGAACTAGTGAGTCATCACAAACAAAAGAGAATAAAATACAAGAAAATAATTCTTAGCAAGAGACATCTTTCCTATGAGTATAAACTACTCACAGGGAGGGGAATTTGAATTGGATTAGGAAAAACAAGAATGCCCAGCATGTCAAAATGCCAGTTTTGAGGTTTGAACACAAAATATAACTTTTCTTGACCTTACAAATATCCCAGCTGATTGGTTTCCTTGGCTTTTGGTTCCCATGAGAGTAATTGAAACATTACACAAGAAAGCCATGTAGTCTTCAGTACATTTTTTGATGAGTTCTTTAAAACAATATAAACATTCAGTTTTGTAGACAGCTGCAAGGACATCGATGATTGATATTATTCAGCTAATAGAGTGATCAAGAACTTGTTATCCACTTCTCAAGAGTTTTGTAAAATTTTGGTATGGATCTTCATGAGAGTTTTGAACATGAGCACATATTTATGATTCTATGGGGAAAAAAAATCTCTTCATGGCACCAAACAACTCCCCAAAAAACTAAAAACAGGGAAATAAAATGACTGGAATAACAGCAGCACTTTGGTGCAGGGTCTCAGAAAAACAGTAGGGAAGGACTAAAAAAGACAAAATTATTGTGAATGAGCAGGTTCACCTAAAGCAATGGCATTCTCTGACCTGTGTCCATTGTTGTAACTACCTTTTTCAGGCTTTTGAAGATACTCAGAAGTATTTGCATGATCTGGTAAAAATACGTATTTTAAAATGTCACAGAGTCTGCACATCCGGTTCCCAAAAAGAGATGGGTATGGAAGAAGGTGGTCTGAAAGTCTTCTGGAGAGGCTGTTTTTTCTCACAAAGGGAAGCTGAGTAGAGCAGGTGAGGATTCTGCCATTAACACATGAGTAATACTAGGCAGAATTTTTTTCACTTCCCTGGGCAACAGGTTCCCAGTGATGAATTTCCTCAACTTTAACATTACTTGTTATATCTTGTATGTATCTAACTGGTTTTGGGCCAGCCAGAAAACCAGGAAATCCTGAAATCCCAAAACCCTCCTAAAATTAAGTTCTGATGGGACTTCTTGACGACTTCTACAACATGGGGGTTTGGGGTAAACTTCAGATAAGCCACTGAATTCGGAAAAGTTAAGCTGAACTCACAGCATTTAAGGATCTGTCCACTAAAAGAGAAGCAGATCTTACAAAAAAAAAAGGAAATGATTCCACCCGAGGATTATACCTGTGATTTTGCATATCACACAGCCCAAATAATAGTATCATGAATGTTAACATATGTGTGTACTCCTTGCTAGCTACACCATGGGGTAGGAGCTGAACAGACTATCACCGTCATCTTGGTCAGCTCAGTGGGAGTTTTGCTGTGGACTTGAGTGATAGCTGGATGAGATTCTGGCTTTGGTTTGTGCTGCAGATGTCCACAGAGCAGACCTTTAATGCTTGCATGGGAACATCTGCTCTCTAGAGCCATTTGGGAAAAAAAAAAAAAAAAAAAAAAAAAAAGTAATAACTTGGCACTACATTGTTTCCATTGTGGAGAAGACCACCCTTGCAGAACAGGAAGGGGGACTTTGAAGGAAAAGAAACCTGGTGCTGATTAAACCAAAGGTTCTTCTAATCTATTATCCTGCTTCTTGAAAGCTGCCAGTATCAAATTCACTAGAGGAAGGTGTCAACTATTTATCATTAAAAACCATAAATTAGCACTCCTAGAAGGGAAACATCATTCTTAGCCCCAGACAGTAAATGGGTGGGTCTGCCTTTGTGCCTGTGTGGTTTTTGCACTAACAACTGCAAGTGTTATTGTTGTTCATATAAATATTCCAGATTTTTAATCCAAATTCTCCTCCTATTGAGAGCTCTGGAGATGGATTATATACTCTATGCAGAATAAATTTCCTTTTACCAATTTCAGGTCTGTTGCTGTTTAATTTCATTGACAGGCTGGATTTTTCCCAGACTTTGGAAAGGAATGAATGGTATATATTTCATCATAAAACTGTGTGTTAGAAGAACAATATCCTACTTTGCTTTTAGTGCTTGTGTGCATGTGTCTGTAAGGAGTTTATGTGGCACATCAAAGGTACAAGAATTTCTTATGCTTGCTGAAAAGATTAGCTGTTGTGTGGTTGATATTTTGTTGTAGGTACAGGATGCTCCCCACATTTATGGCCTTCTCCAAATCTATAATTTTAGCTCTTCTGCAGATATGTCATATATGCACATGCACACACACAGAGAAAAATCTACATATTTTGCAGAGGTTAAGTATCATTCTGCCTTTGGCTAGTTTTTAATGCCTTTCCTAGCCAGCTGCTATTGGCCACAGTTGGATCACAGTTGGAGAGATTTTTTACAACCTTTTCTCTCGTCAATTATCATTGATCATTACCTGTTCTTGATATATTTAGAGCTAGAAGTATTTAGTGTTTCTCCTTTAGAAGCAAGTGAATTTCTTTTCAGACACCTGCTGTAATTTCTTGTAACTTTTCAGCACTGCTAAATGCACCAGTCTCTGGAAGCTGAAGGGTTGCATTGCAGATCACACTTCAAATCTTAGCAACAGCTGTAATAATGTAACTTGTAACTTAGAAAATTATTTTAGTTATTGAGCTTGTATATTGTAGTAATTAAGATTCAGTAACTTCTGGCAGATAGTCTTGACACCCTCTTTATGAGCTGATTTTTCTCTTTAAATAATATTGATGGAAAAGAAAACAAAGGAGAGGATAGCAAGCTGCAGGCACTGTTAGCAGCTGAAATGGATAATTTTTGATCAATGCTGTTTTTCATATATGTGAAGAAAAAGAAACCTAATGGTTTCAGTTTCATGCAAGGCTGATCATTCAGTCCAGTTTACTTCCTGGAGCTGCTGCTTCTGCCTTCTTGGAAGTAGAAACAACCTCCAATAGAAAGACATTTTTAAGGCACTTCTTACTGGTGAGACTGGAGTACTTCTGAGTTTACATTATTTTAGAGCTGGAGCCCAAGCAAATTAATCTGTCCTGGTTTTTAAAGATTCAGCTCAGTGTCTAGGTTTTTGCAGCCAGAAGCAAAGGACCACCCATCTGGATGTGGATATAATCCAATGGGTTTAACTATATGCAGTAGCTCACCTTGGATGCTCAAGAAATAGGGACAGTGTTTAGAGCTGAAACTATTGACAACTGGAAGATCAATTGCTTTCTCAAGTGAGATTAAGTTCCAAAGATATTGTCAATCAGTGTTCTAGGAAACAACAGTTCTCCATTTATAAAGTTCCAATGCTCATAAAAGAGAGGGAAGAAAATCAGAACACTGTTAAATGCTCAGGTTAAGAGTCACAGGATTTTCAGAGAACTGCAGCATACACAGGCAGTAAAATGGAAATACACCACATTATTTTTTTTTTTCTTCTTGGAAATTCTTCCTTTTAAGTAATTGCCTTTTTTAAAGACAGAAATAAAGAGTGACTTTGCTTTCAGGTGTGTTAGTAATATATCAATGTAAAGGTCCCACTTATTTCAGAAGGAAGCAAATTCAATTTTACACAGAGGGTACTATTATTTTCTTACACAGGGGATATGATTATTTTTTTCTACAATTCCAAATACCTCCATGGGATTTAATTCATTGCTTTTGGTTGAACACTTTATAGTTTTCTTTGTTTATTTAACAATATTAAAAAAGTAAAAAATGAAAATTTTTGGGGGGTGTCAGCTTACTTGATGTCTCCACCAAAGACTGGTGTCCAAAACTGAAATGCACCTTAAATCAGTATTATTCATTATGTGGACAGAAATGAAGCCATTCATGGTTATAGATAGGAAGATTTCCCAACTTTGCATAGAAGCTGTGTTGTCCATCACTGGGCAATCAAGACACCTATTGTTCTTTATGCCTAGCATCAGCCATCCTTGTGGTGTGAGAAAATAATAACTTCACACTCCTAAACATAAGGGAAATAGAAGCTGTAGCTGAACAGAAATGGAGCACAGAGATTCTGAACACTAGGGCAATGACTTTATCACAAGACCATGTATTTTAAAACAAGAAGACACAAGTCATTATGGCAACGATATGAAAGAGTCAGATCCTGTTATTTCCTGTTCAGAATTTCCTCTAAAAATAATTTAACCTCCCTTTCAGAGAAATTCAGAGAGGCAATCTTAACTGAATGCTTCCATATTCCCTTGTTTACCTTCTAGTTATTCATTCAACCAGGGGGTACTATGCTGGAGACCTAGATCAAAAGAACTCTTTCCTGCTATCTTGTTAGATTTGGCAGGTTGAGACCAAAACACTGTTAGGTCCAGACTTTCAAACATATCTACAGTTTTGAGTACAGAAAAATGTTTTGGAGCTAATGCCTAATACAACAAATGACCCTGGTATTTAATACATTATCTGAGTTTATTATTAAGAAAAATAATATTTATGGAATATTTTCAAAGTGGGGGTGAAATATTTACTATATTATATTTAAAGATGTGTGGATAATATCCCCTTTTTGCAGTGATTGAAGGGTGTTTCATGTAATCTTTTCAGTTCTTAGTGTTCTTTTTTTCTGTTTCCATCTACAGTAACATAAAAATGAGGAGATGATTTTTGTTATTAGCAACCATTCTTAACTGCATGGAAGATATGAATTCTGTTTGTTACTGAAATCACATGCCCTGGGCAGGAATGTTCTATCCAGAACCATTTTGACTCTCTTCTGGAGGGGAAGAAGTATTCTCTTCCAGAAGGCATTAACAGCCTTCTAATGATATAGCATACAATTGAGTTACTGAAATCAGAACCTGGCATCCATGGCATGAATCCCCTTGACCTGTCATGACAGTCAAAGAAATAGTCAAGGTAAGAAGTCCTGCTTACAGCTATCCTGGGTGCAGTCTTCTACAGAGAAGCAGAGAATATGTGCCAAGGCCGTGGATAGTTACTTCAGGCACTGAGCTCTGCAGATCAGCTCCATGGCTTCTGTGTTGCCTATACTGAAAATAGTTTCCCCTATCCTTATGCCAATGCATCTGTGTACAATCTAGTTCCAGATTTAACACCTGAATACTGCTCTTAAGATTTATGTCTTTTCTTAATGGTGCATACAGACTAAAATTAAAGACTTACTTGCTTATTTCTGGAACGTTTGTGCCAGAGCTGCTTTTTTTTTTTTTCCTTCTACAGTCTGGGGTTTCACAGTGCTGCTGTATGTCCCAGAGTGTGGAAGGATTTGAAAGAGTTTTTAGAGAAACTCCACTGCAAACCACAGTAGTGTTATAATACTGGAAGGATCATTGCTTATGCATTTTCTTTCCTGTACAGACAAGTTCATAATGTGGTGGGTCCTATTTCTCAAAAAGTGTGCATTGTTTAGCTCTATAATTACATACATACTTTCTTTCCTCTTTTGTTTCTTCTGACAGAACATTACGTATTGTGGTCTAACAATGCAGTTGGTAGATCACAACCTATTTCATATCAGCTATTACTTTATATCAACTTTTTAGGTCATGCACAATTCCCAAAACAGAGTGGAGCCACTGTAGTTTTTGTAGTAATTTCAGAAATAAAGGATTATTTGTAAAACTGTTGCATTAATTTCTATAGTTTCAAAATAAATTAGGGTGTGTGTTTTCACATATGGCCTTCTTATCAAGAGGAAGTTCACTTTTCTGTCCAATTTTGATGCTATGGATATGGAATGTGCATATGTATGGATATCAAGCATTTTTTGTGCTTCTTCCTGCAATATTCTAATAAAGTTTTAACAGTGAGGAATGGCTTGGAAAACCTTTGGGCTGTGACATCTAAACAATTCAAGACACAGAACTGGTAGTTCTCAAGAAGAAAGATTAATTTTTGCAAGACACTGTAAATATTTCACTGTGATTAATAAGTAAGGTAATAAATGGAAGTACCTTTACCTCTTCTACTGTTCATTCAATAGTCTGCATAAATGTGTCCTTGTGGGATAAGCCAATGTTGGCAATTTGCCTTATGACCGCCAGTTTTCCATTGACATGTCCAAAATTTTGAAATACAAACATCATTCTTTAGCAAAAAGCTTGACACTTATGTAGCAAAGGTTTTGCATTTGAAATGTAAAATAAAACTGAAACTGTGAAAAGTTATTAATTCAAAAGGAAACAATCTCAGAGCGTATTAATTTCCTGCCATAACCATAGTTTTCTATCTCATCATCTGGGGCTGTGACACATATTTATGTCCGTGATGTCTCTATTGCATGAGAAGTTGTTCCTTTTCTCCAAGGGGTAACCTACCCTTAGGAGTGGAGAAAATAGAAAATCCTTGCCTTTTTACCTGCCAGAGATTTTGGAAGTGCATAGCAATGCCAAGGTGGTGAGAGTCAGTCAGCATTACAGACAAATTAAAATTAAGACAACAAGACCAATGGTAGGAATTGGTTTTGCTATTTGCCAGGTCCAACAGCATCAAATAGCAGTTCCTGATGAGGGCTTTTAGGGATTTCCAAATATTTTTAGTTTAATTTCCTGAAGTATATTAAGCCAAAGGGATTTTTTTTTAAAACTTGTCTAATATAGAACTGTGAATGCCAAAATATCTGTTACCTTATCTATCTAAAGTCCTTTTTCATTCACTTCTGTTGATGATTCTTCAGGGAGTAAATTGCAGAAAAACAATCCTCCTTATTTTCCTATTAAATGAAACACATTTTGTATACTATAAAGAGAATTGCTTAACTGTCAGAGAGAGCTTTTTTGCTTATTTAGAAAATGTTAGGAATTTTCATCAGTGCTAGGGATGCTGCCATGGAGGAAGGGAAAAGTCCAACCCTTGTGATGAGACTGAGATAATGCATGGTGAGGAGCAGGGGGAATGCATCTGAATTTGTGTGGTTCAACTATGAGGCACAAAACCTTGGGAAACTCAATCGAGTCTATTAATATAAGTTTTCTGCTGATTACTGAGTCAAGGATATTAACTTTACTCACTTTACTCACTCTGTGAGTCAGTCACAAAACACTTGTGACTATATCTGTACAAATAGGCAAACCTGTATTTAGACATATTCAAAGTAAATGCTCACATGCACGGAGCTTTGCATGCAATTCACAATGAAAAATGCACTTATTGCACAATTCCTGTTAACAACAGCATAGCTGCTGACTCAAAATAATCATAGACAAAAAATATCAGTACTAAACTCTTCAGCTCAGTGGCAGATGGAGACATATTGTGATGATTTGTGCTGCAAAGGGGCCTCCACTTTTTTACAATATTTATGCCAATATCACTTTACTGAAGCTATTGAAAAGCCAGCAGAAATCTGTCAGATGGAGACATGTAACATTCCAGATGTGGCTTAGAGGAATGAGTACAGGAAAAGCAGCAGCAGTAAAACTGCACGGAATTTTATAGTGACTGACAAACCACACAAAAGAGGCGGGCAGAGGGAGAAAGATACTCTGCTTAGGTGATACTCAGTACTTGCAGGAATGTATGGTCTAGTCTGCAGAGACTGTCAGCCGGTATCTGAACCACCTAAGATGCCTGGCAGGATACCCTGGGGAGCTGCTGTGCTGTGTGCATCAGAAGCCAGCTGCTAGGATTTCTTTGTTGCTGTGCATCTTTTATTAAGTAACTATAAAATCAAATTCTTGCTTCACTTGTGCAAAGACAGGATGAGGAGTTTGATTTATGCATAAAATACAGACATTATCTTCCTCAGAGTGATCTTGCAGAGATGGCAATCTTCACTTTTATTCCTTTTGCTTGGGAAATTTTTCTTTTTGTTTTTTTTAATATTTTCAGAACAGTATGAATGCCACTGACCCATGTTCATACCTAAGAAATACTGAGGGTTCTTAAAGATGAAAGCAAAATTATTTGAGATTGTTAATGTTGAACTGAGGGCAACTGTTAAATCATGTTTCCCAAAGGAATGCTGGTCATGAAGGATTGGCCATCCTATTTGGTCTGTGTATCACAATGTCCCATTTGCAGATATAGAAGTAAAGATTTATTTCCAGATGTGTGAGATAGAAGATGTTACGGTAAATAAATGGGGGCAGGGGAGGAAGGGGAGAAGACAAGAAAACCAACCAACAAACCCAGCCAGAAATGGCATTTACACATCTGAGTAGATATCTACACCTGGCTTAGTTTTTTCTGCATTCTTTCCACTTAGCGTAGGAAAACAGTCTTTTCTTTGAACTTTTTTTTTTAATTTAGATGCTTAAGATAAGGACAAATAAAGCTGAAAAGATTAAGTCCAAGCCAAAAGAAGTATGCACTTAAAAAACTGTTCTTTTGGATGCAGAGTGAAAACACCACTCTTGCTGTGATCTACTATCTTGGGTTGCAATGCAGGATGTAACCAAAAGTACATATTCTATTGCCATCTTTTGAAATCAGCTGGGGAGGTGTTGTCTGTATCTCTTCCATGACCCATCCTCCCTCTGGTTGTTATCCTCTGTTAATGGGCCATTA
>VWYP01034977.1:235-48899 GCA_013400435.1 Pycnonotus jocosus
TTTTTTTTTCTTCCCAATATGGACTTTTCATTTTACAAAGTGGGAAATTTTATAAAAGGAATGTCAGGAGGGCAGCCAGGATGATGATATTGCAACTCAAAGATAGCCCAACTGGTTGGGGGGAACAAAAAACAAAACAATCAAAAAAAATCTACCCAAATCTCCAAAACTTCAAACCTCAAAGCAGAAACTGTATTTATCTTTCTGTTTCTATTTAGCACAATTGTGTTTCCCACCTCTTAATCCATTCTGATTGAAAGCTAATGAATACAAGGCTTTAACAAAAAAGAGATTTAAATTAGTGTCATCAGTTTTGAATGTTTAACTGTTAACTCTCATAGAAACACAACTGGTGTGCAAACGAGTGGGAATTGATCAGATCAAATGGAGGTTGAGCAGAAAATTTCCACCTACTTTCTTTATCATCTCAATTTACTGTTCAAGGCAATGTTGGTGCACTGACCAAGGCTTGTGTGAAACACATCCCCCATCCGTGGCTAAACATTTAATTGAAGTTTGCAAAGAGGTTTAGGATCTGGGTCACCTGACAGACAGAGCAGATAGAAAACACTGTAGATATGAGCAACAGCAAATAGTTCCATTTCTCTATAAGATTAGGAGGAGGTTTAAGCCGCTTGAAATCTTGCAAACATTATCTGACACGGCAGGAGGGGGCAGCTACAAGCAGGATTCTTTAGAGGGTCCCAATATTCTTCAGCCTGGTCTGAGATACCTTCTTTACTCCCTCCATGCACTAATAAAGTCAGCTACTATTGCCTTCCAAAAGACACTTTGTTTTCCTGATTTGCAAGAAGAAAACTAAAACCAAGCTACTCCTAAGCTCTCTGTCCACCAAATGGCAGATCACAGCTTTAAATCGGAGGGGCAGAGCAGGAGGAAATGAGCAGGATCAGCTCTGTGGATCAGGTACAAGGCAGTGCACACTCTGAAGAGCCTCCACTTTCCTTCTACCTGAGCAGGTGAGATGGAGACCCCATCCAGTCCCACTTGAACCTCTATGTGCAATGAAAATCTTTAGTGGACAAACATTTGTGGGATCAGATAAATGATTAGTGCAGCCTTGACTTGCCAGGATTTCAAGAAGCTCACTTTATTCTGGTACTGCTTCTGTGCTGTTTCCTAATAATTCATCTGGAATTTGCAAGTTCTGCCCTCCAAACCCCAGTGAAAGGGCACAAGCCACTTCTCACTGTCAGATGCGCAAATTTCCTGAAGTTATTTTCCACACGAGTTATAGAAACATTATACTACCTTTAAGCACTTTGGCCATGTTTCAAAGTATAAAATCTACTGGACTAACAAATTTATAGTTCTTTGTGCTTCAGAGAAGTACATTGTTATGGCTTTTATAAACAAAATGCACGGATAAAACCAAAATGATCATGATTTGGCCACTTACTCCACTTAATTTGTGCACTCATTTCCTTGACTTTGGTCTAAAGAGGTTGTTGGGAAGAATAGGACATACCAGCAGGGAAAACCAAACCAACTCATGCTGAATTAGTACTGAAGCAGTTATGGAACTGGTGCTAGAGATAGTAAATAACACCTCTGATATGAGTCACAACCCAAGGAGGGGCTGTGACTTCTCTGCAAAGGTAGAACATGACAGACACCTCACACCTCACTCTTATCTGCCTAGATTCTAGTGAGACACTGCTTTGTCTGGTTTAATTATTTTGGGCTTCAAATCCTTTTAGAACAATGTCATCTTAAACTCCACTCACAGGCCCAGCTCTCTATGAAATGCACAAATTAACAATTAATAGGAAATATGTGTGATCACAAGCTGATTTTGAAGAGCAAAGGAAGCTACAAATAGTTTTTTCCACAGGTGAAGTGAAGCTCTACAGTGGAGGTATGAATAAGACCATAAGTTAAGATTTGGATTCAGAATCCTTGGATTGTATTGGTTCAGATACTTTTTTGCTTTCCTGTCTTTTAAACATTTTTTTTTTATTTCTGTCCTCTGTATAATATTCAGATACAATACCACCATTGCTCTCTACTTATGTCTAACTCATCCTCGAGTCCTTGGCAGTTTTTAAGGTGTTTACATCTTTACAGCAATGAGATAATGAAGTGACACAGTCATTTTGTTGGTGCAGGAACTGAATGAGTGCTTAAATCATTCCAAGGATCTAGCCAGTAAAATTGAGGATCTCCAGTTCCTGACTCCCAGCTGCCTGCCCAGGAACTGAATTCAGAGCAGTGAAGGTACTTCAGCACAGTGCAATGAGAGGATCTGCTTTCAGAAGTCTCAGCCCAGCTTTTTAGGTGTATTTCTGTTTGCTAAGCACTAGATCCTACCTTTCACTCCTGAAATCTATGAACTCTCTGCCAAGACTGAGCACATATTCCTCTCTGCCCTAGATTTGTATTTGTTCTGCAAGCACAGCTATGGCAGCAGAGTTTGTGGAAGAGCAAGAACAGAACTGAAGCTTCAAATACCTGAACTGACCCTCATATTGAATCTCATCTCTGTATTCTCAGACCCATAGGCAAATTAAATAGATTATCCCATTAATTCCAACACTACCATTAAATCTTTCTTTATAAAAATATGGTTGACAACCTTAGTTTTCTCCTTAATTAAGTAGTCTGTCAGACATGAAGAGAAAAAGTACTTTCCATTCTTGTTCAAAGGAGGATAAAGCAATTTAGACAAAAACACTGCATCAGAAGTTTTGAAAGATACTTCTGTGAGATCTTAGAACAACTGGCAGTGGTTCTGTCTTTCCCATGCTGAGGAGATGCTCATATTTAACAATGCAAATGAAGAATTATGATTGTTATCTAAAGTAGGGGCACAATTAAAGAAAATGAGATTTGTTTATGGAACAACACTGGCTTGTTTTTTTCTTAGTTACTAATCATGAGTTTAATTTTTAATGGAAAAGCATTGCTAGCACAATTAGCACTCAATTTACATGTGCATCCATAGACCCAATTAATTAAATTTTATTGATGCCTAGTTGCTCTTTAAAATGCTTTCCAAATGCCTTCAAATTGATTTTAAATGGTTGATAGTGAAAGTCAGTATGTTCCTGGTAGTAACCCCACTGATTTTCATACAGATGTACCTTCCATACTGTAAGCATTCACTGCTTTCCACTTGGTGTCTGAGCATATGTTCACTGCTGGGTAACAGAGGATTTGAGAAAAAGTTATGCAATGAAATGCAAAATATCAGAATTAGTGTTTAGAGGACTTATTCTCCTCCCTTTCTTAAATATATACATATTTTTTAACCATACTCTAACAGATGTGCTTCTGTCATTGCAGTGTTCCCCAGATAAGGAATGAATGAGTTCATCCTTGTTGAGATTCTTGTGAGCCTTCAAGACAGAAAATTGTTATTCCTTCCGGTGTTTGAGGAACTGAACCACAGACATCAAGAAACTGATTTTGGATCTTTGGCCCACAGAAGGAATTTGTGGTAGATTTTAGCACTAAGTGACCTTCCTAAAGCCACAGAGTAGGTCTCAATTGTGACTGTTAAAATTCAAGAATAGTGCGCTTGTCAAAAGCCCTTGACTGTGCTTTTTATTAAATTAACTGTACCAATTTTCTCTATTTTAGCTACTTTTTCATATTTTACTATTATTTTTGTCATGTGCCCTTCATAGTTCTCTGAGTGGTGGAAAGTTCCTGCTTTATTTTTCAGCCAGGGGGCTGTGTATTTCTGTCATGCATCCTTATGACAAGATCCAAGAGTTGTAAAACCTTCTCTTGTGGCTCTGTGGGAGGCTGATTTCCATGACATCCTTTATCCTCTGAGTAAGCACCTGCTTAGCCTGATTATTACCTTGATGTTTCTTACCTAGATTGTATCTAATGTGAAATGCTGCTTCAGCTACAATATGAAAAAATAACTGTCTGCCTGTCTCATAAATATGTTTTTAGCAATTACATTTGTTACAAATATTTTTAACACACACTGAGTTTCACTGGATTATAAATTAGTCTAAAAGTCTAGCTTTTAGTCATACTTCATAATTACCTTTTATTTATACAGTTTATATATTTTTAAAAAGGCAGAAAAGTGTATGAATGTGCATTCATATATATATTTTATAAATGTAATATTATCAAGAGACAATTTAAATGTTATAAACCTACATTCACAATTTAATGAAAAAACATTTTTCTAAATTGAGTATAACATTAAAGCCTCTAACAAATACTATCCAGAGGATTCTACACTATGATTTTTCATTCACTTAACATTGTGATTTAAACAATATTAACTATCATATCATTTCATGTTAACAGAAAGACAATCAAGATGAAATCTTAATTACTAAAGAACTGTCAAGAGACATTAACAATTTAATACTGAATTTTATAAAAGTAATGATTGTCCTATTACATATGCTGTAATTTCCCTTTCCTGACTGCTCTAATAGTTTCCTCACTCATTAAACACTTATTTTCTCGCTACCTGCCAGCAGTTTCATAGGTGGCCTCATTTAAGGAAACTGAAAGAATATGAAAGAAGATAATATGAAGGAAAAATTACAGTTGAAAAGAATTATAAATGTAAAATATAAACCTAGGTTACTTTGTAAAATAAAGTGCATATACGTAGTACAGCTGCATTTGAGAAATGTTTAAAGGGGTAATGAATTAAGAAAAAAGCTGATAAAGTAATAAATGTAAGTTTTTTTCCAAGAAATATAACTTTTATGTGTGCACTTGGTCTGTTCCTTGAGATAAAAATTCTAACACTAGCTTGCCACAACAATGTGAATAGAAAATACAGAAAAGATAAAACACAGTACAGTTTTCATATCAAAAACTGATATTAATGTAAAATCAATCATTTAGACAATTAATTGGTTTCCAGATTCATTTTCTACGCTATTGGAAGAAAGGCTGGAATGACTCCCCAAATATCACAGTCCAAACTCTCTTCACAGTGACATATGAAAATGCTTGGTGGAACCAGGAATGTGAATCCTCTCATTAACAGCCACTTGGGAATAGAAAGTATTAGTTCTTGAAAATGAGAAATTAATTTCAGCATTGTCAATAATTTTCTTAATAAAACATACTTTTTCCCTCAAGGGAAAATCAGGAAATTCTTGTCTTTTCAGACCAAACAAAATTTTAGTCAAGGAAGGTCTCTCAGCATGCCCTGAAGTCTAGTCAGATGCAAACAGCTTCCAAACCAGTGAGGAGTATCCAGGATAATTACCTGGACTGGGAGGAATACCTTTGAATAATTACCCTGCTCAATTCAGGACAGAGACTTGGGTGTGTTTACCCTGCAAATCCAGAGAGTGATGGAGCACAGAATGCACATGCACACATCCACAAGACTGAAAGGTTTCATTTCATCCCAATAAAATCAGTAGCATTTTTTAAAAAAACTTTGATTTCATCAAATAGGCAGCAAAATCCCATAATAGTGTAGGTTTTATTTTTTTTTTAAAGGAAAACTGATTTAAAAAAAAAATATGGACACTTTCTTGGGGAAACAAAACATCCCAACCCCCCACATTGAAGTTTATTAATTTTCAGGGCTTTCTTTCAGCAGTAGGTATAGAAAAAGAGAAGAATTCCTAAATGTGTCACACCTATAGAAAAAAGAAGGAAAATCCCTACAACTTTATTTCCCTAAACTTAACCTAAAGAAGGACTGATAGCTTATATAATATTTCTTAAGGTCACGGAATTAAAAGTCTCAAAACTTCAGCAATGTTCTGCTCAGAACCAGTCACCTTAAAGATCCCTTGTATGGGGCAGTGATCAGGTAACTGCTCTTAGGATTGCCTTTGCTAAGGTTGAGTTTGTTTCTAACCCACCCTTCCAAGTGCAGGAGATAAACTGTAAATCAATGTGCTCACAGCCAAATACACACAGTGCATGTGTGAATTGTATAGCAAGGTACACAGCACCAAATCCTGGCTGCCCTGGGGAGATGAATTTGCAGATCCCATTTCCAGACGAGATTATGTTAGAGACCAGGAAACAGAAAATGTATCAGAGGTGCTGAAAAACCCCAGACACAATGCTGTAAGTATGCCCAAGAGTAACCTAAAGCTGAAAGATCTGCTTGGAATTCATATGGTGTAAGCTGAGAATTTAAGATCTGGGTCATCAGATAATCATCAAGGTAGAATCTAACTGGCTTTTAGGGTTTAGGAAAGATTTTCCTTTTTTCCATATGGAGATTATGGCACTGTCATGCTGTAAGAGGCCTTGTGCTTTTCATTCACCTACTTCTGAAGCCCCTGGTCAGACAGAAGATAATGGCTCAGAAATACACTGGGTTTAATTTAGCACACTGGATAAGCACACTAAAATTTCTGCAGACTTGTCAACAGACATCCTCTACAGATGCTGTATTCTGTTATCTTTAATCTGTGCCAACCTTTTATATTGACATTTTAAATAAGTACCAATGCCAGCAGAAATGAGAACAGATTCAAGGGCTTTAATCAAGCTGGAGCCACTCATGGGTTGCAGAGCACATCAGTTGGTTTCTGCCTTCAGCAGGGCTCCCAGCACAGTTATCTCCATTTCTCCACATTTCCAGGGCTCGTGGTGGCAACCTCTCCTCCTCCTAACTGCTGATTGAATCTGAATGGACTGTCCAGCTGTAATCCAACAAGTATATCTGAAAAGGTGGCATATTTTTTTTAGCATGACCCTTACACAGACAGTTACAGAACAAAGTTAAAGCTCCTCAAACAGCTACTGAGTGCTCAAGTCTTATACGGGCTGATGGAAATGCTATGGGACAGCAAGCAGGAAAATGTGGAATTGTCTGGCTGTTGTCAATCGCTGTCAAATCCCTAATTCTATTTAAACATGAAGTTTTGGCACTTAATTTCAATCCCAAAATAATAAGAGCCCATAAGCTGAATTTGTGAGGTGTTTCAGCACTTAGCACCGCACTGTAAACAACTTGCTACACAGCATGTTCAATATGAATTAAAATGTTTGTGCTTCTGGATTTTCCTATTTAGAAATTTTCCTTTAAATTGGGATTTATTGGTGTTTCAGTTCCAAGCCAACAAACAATATTAACATTCTCACAGGGATATGTGGGTAAATTATTCACTAATAACACTGAGAGAATATCAGTAACTGCCATTCAGGAAAGTTCTTGCCCTTCCCCCTTGCATCCAGATTTAAATTCATCATCCTCTTTAAAGTGGGATTTAAAGCCCATCAATACATCTTTCATCTTAAAGACAGGCCTATGCTGCATGGTGGCATTGTATCTCCCCCTACTTAATATTGCAGCAGAATCACAGCTCCTGGTGATTGGCAAGAAGAAAGTTTAAGGATGCTCTCTCATTTCACTGTGCAAGAATTGAATTAACACAGCATAACAAACTCTTTGTGCAACGTTGTCTTTCTCAAACATTCACAAGAAATACTCAAACCCAAAATGTCCACAAGATCCTTCCCTGGTATTTTACCCTCCCCTTCATTTTGAAACATCTTGCCTCCTGCAAGGCTTAGGACCCTTTCACCTCTCCAATGGGGAAAATATGGTAGGGAAAGTGAACAATGCAGTTTTGCAAAAAGCAGCATTTCATCCAAAAATGAGCTGTAACAGAAACAGCCTACTGTACAGTAAATTCATCCTTTACTGAGAAAATCTGGGTTTCAGATTCTAGACTCCATTATTATCCATCTGTTGCACTCAGTTATCATTAACTTAGTGTTTGTCAGGATCCATTAGGGCCAATTAGCACGTCAACAAGCACAGATAATGCAGTTAAATATCCATCTAAAGCCCCTTCATGCACAGTGTTCTTGAGCATACACTGAAGGCAGCAGCAGGGCCAGGCATGAGTACCTCCACATAGGTACCTGCTTTATTAATGCTGACCTGGAAGTGACATTTATACAAGACACTATTTGAAATTTGGATAATCAATCACTGGAGTAATTGTTAGCTTGTGTGGATACTTATGAAGACAAACGACATAATATAAAACCATGGATGACAAGAAATAAGTGCTCCAGTGTTGTTTCAACCATAATATTGAAGGATGCAAGCCAGATGAAACTGCTGAATTAATTAATATCTTTTATTAAAGTGGCCAGTATAGATGGGAAGAAGCAAGGGGAGACCTCTGGAAACTGAAGTTATAAAAAAAGACCTCAAAGCACCAACCAACCAAAACTACCCCCAAGCTCCCCAGCTTACCAGACTGGGAAAATTCACATGTGCATAAAGCAGTAATTTCAGTAATATTTTGTGAATCCAACTAAGTGAGCCACTAGGATCATCCACAAACATGCAAGAATACAGTTTACAGTATGTGAACAAACTTAACTGAGATGACAGCTGCTTCTTTTGGATGGCTTCCAGCTAAATGAATTAATACTTTGCTTAGTAGGAATGTATTCTACTTAAATTTTCTTTAAACACCTCATATCAATCATGTACCTCCAGTTTTCTTATTGACAAGGAATAAACACATCAGGTAAATCCGGAGTGTTTGAATGGATCAGCACAACTTCAGCTGTGATTTTTTTTCATTTCTAAAAAATGTGTTTCAGCAATTTCTAAAATTGTATTGTAATATATTCTTACATTACCTCAGATCCATTAGAAAAGTATCACTTTATCCTTTCCAAGATAAAGAGAGCATGATGGAAGGCCCTAGAGATCAATCAAACCTCGGAAGGACTTGAATTTTGTTTCAGTTTTGGTTTTCCCTCCGTCTTAGCCACACAATTCCCAGCTTGGATGACAGTTAGAACTGGAAGAAAGAAAAAAGATGACAAAACCCCCAAAGCTACTCTTACTGAATGTGCTGGACCTTAAATGCTTAATACTTTACAGAACACATTTCTAAAGTAACAGACCACGTGGGGGAATGCAATACATTCCAGTATACATACCACAACAATTGCAAATCTCAAAACCATTCCACAGTGCCAAACAATTTTTATATTTGCTCTTATTTTTTTCAAGAGTGATATTACCTGAATCCAATAATCCCTCTATGCAGATTTGATTTCCAAGTAGGAAAAAATATGCCAAGAACAGGAAGAAAACATTCAAGAAGGCACTTGAATAGGTAGAAATGGTACTGTATGGGCTAAAATTTGATCAGAATAACTCCTGAGATTTTGGTATTTATAGCCAAACCTAAGTCAAATTTTACCTATGATATATCTTCAGATCTATATATCTGATTTTTGCTAAAACATAAATTTGTACTATAACTCTTTTTCATCTCTTCTATTTCTGTGCCGTTAAATTGCTTAAAAACATTTTTGTTAAAATGGTCTGCAACACTATAAAAGCTTAAATCAATTATTTTATTAACTTACCTATAGTTTAATTTGCTTGTTACATAGACATTCTAATGGAAAAACTTGTTTTCTACAGTTTGCATGTTATCTGCTCTAGAAGGAGATTTTAAAACTAGTGGAAATGGAATCAAAACAGGAAAGACAGACTACAAATCTGCCATTTTGACTAAAAGTAAGAAAGTATATTTTAATTCACCCTGAATTTAAGTGACAAAAAAGAAAATCAGTTATGACATAAAAGGACCAGCAAGAGTTACAGGGGGAAAAATTATTTAGAGCTTCACAAAGTATCACTACAAAAGCAATAACCCCAGGTCACACCTGTGGTAGAGCATTCTTTTTTTTCTTTTTTCTTTTTTCTTTTTTTTTTCCCTTAACATACATTGTCTCCTTTTTTATTTATTTTTTTAATGGGGACTTCAGAGGCAGTTGTTAAACTAAAAACATCCCTTTGGGTTTGGGATGTAACTATCAAAATCTTCCTCACTGTAGAGCAATATTACATTTCCCCCCTTGCAGACTTATTTCATAAAAATGTCAGCTATTAAGTTCACATTATTTAAAGGGGTTTAGTTTGTAGTTACTGAATGCAACCTAAGCTATATCCATAAAGGTCTGACATTGATCCCTGGTTGTATAAAACACGATACAGAGAGGCACTAAATAAATAATCTGTATACTGCTTCCAAAGCATCTCTATTTATCACTGCATTAATGATAAGGATCTGATTTAAAGTGAACCCTAGTGAGGGTCAAACCCGAGCACAAGCTGTAATATGATCTGCAAGAGTGCTGATAACCTGAAACAATATGAAGAAACCCTGTCAGATAAATAAAACAAACCAGTGGCCCATTAAACAGCTCAGAAAGATGCCAACAAATCTAAACATGGACTGAACCATTTCTTTTTTTCTTTTGAATTTTATTTTATTTTAAAGAAGCATAGAAAAGCTACACCTGAAGATTGAGTCAGTCTAAGGCTAAAGAAATAACACTGAAGAGGAAGCAAAGACTGGTCTTTAAAAAAACATACAACCACCCATGAGAAAGTTTAGATGTGCCCTTGCATCTCTCAGAGACCTCAAGAACTACCACTAACCTCTAAAAAATCAAAGGCAATTGTTTCCAAGGCATCATCAAATGTCTGACATGAACAGCCCAGATTATGGAAGAAAACTGTATTTTTTAGGCTTAAGGACATGCATTCTTTAAAATCCTATAATGTAAATAAAATTTTCTCATGACTTACTGAAGAAAATTCTCATTAATCCTTTTTAACAATGCCAAAGGTCACAAACTCTTGTGGAAAAACAGGGGAAAATTGTATTTGACCAATGTCTGCTATAGATACATGAAAAAAGCCCAAAGTGTAAATAGGCAGGCAGCCCTTTGCTAAGCTGCAGGCTCACATGGAACCCCTGCTCAGCATCCTCCTACCTGGGGGTTCATTCAGGTTGCTTGCTAATGTCATTTGGGCCATCAAACCAAGACTTGACCAGCTCAGGACTGAAACTTGGGCAATTCCCATTGCATTGGGTCATTCTGCTGTCCTCAAACTCTGTTATGCTCAGGCATGTGAAACTAAACAGATCCATTCTGATCTTTTGATCATTTATGTCACTTTTGTTGTTTGCATTTCAGTAAATAAGCAACATCCCACCACTGCAGGCATGGATTGAGCAAACAAAGCTCTCTGTGGCCTGAGGACCACACAGATGACACGTCAGGGAGAGAAACCAAAGTACTGATCATTTATCCAGACCTCATGCCCATCTTTACAGTTAGAAAGGCTCCCGACTAATGGTTAATAGCTTTTACTGACATTAGAACTACTTTCTATAGCTTATTAAAAGCAGTTAATCTAAACAGAAGAAATAGCAGAAAAAAACTTGTATTAGTGGCACTGCATAAGGTTTTGTTGTACTGGACACAACATATTGTGCTTTGGTAGGTGTAGAAAACAGTCTCAAATTTCATTCACTTTCTGCACACCACTGTCTCAGCTATTTTGTTTCGAGCAAGCTTTCTTTCGCCTTAATTCTGTGAGGCTTTACACAACTAAATGAAATAAACATATTCTAATTTTACTAAAAGATTGTGGAGGGAGGCTACAAATACAGAAGAATATATAGTTGCTAAGCAAAAGTGAACATCCCTGTGAACTTTTTTCCCCTCTTGCCACCTTTCCTAATGATAATGAAAGCAATAATTAGTATGAAAAAAAAAGAAACCAGGTACCTACATAAAAGAAAATATGTGACTATTAGAAGCTATAAAGTCAGTAGAGAAGAAAGAATTAGGAAAACAGAAAGGTTGTGAGCAATCAAAGCCACGTAGAAGTCAAAGTACCAGAGCATGATAGAGAAATCAGAAGGGATCAGAGCACAAAGACAAAATGCGTGTAACAAATGCTTGGAAAAACAAATGTGTTTACATCTGTGCCTTCCTCTAACTGTTGTGTACATGGTTTTGGTGGTTTTTAAAATATGTTTATTCCATTCTTGCCTGGATATTTAAGCACAGTGTGTTGGTCATGTATGAAGAGATGTTCATAACTAAGATATGAAAAGCTTTCTGAAAAGCTGAATGAAGAAATCAGACTCTGAGTTCCAAGATTCCCATTGCTCAGCTTCAGCTATTGCATAAATTATATTTCATCAGCACAGTGGCAGTGGTAGAAGCAGAATCTTTAGACTGTACTGCCATGACCCAGACAATCCCCACGGAGAAAAACAAGTAGATGGATTATTGTATCAGGTAATTTCAGAATCTTAATAATAAATAAATACATAAATAAATAAATTCCTGTGGACATATGTATGAGAGAACAGGATTACAATATGCTAATAAATGAATTGCCAACTAAAACTTTGCCTAATGAGATCCTGTACCAAAAAGGCTGGATGGGAGAGGCTGGGTTCTTTTATGCTGCTCAAAGTTCTCGGTAAATATCAGAACGCAGTCATAGAAAGATGAAAAAGAGATTACAAGCAATATAAGAAAAAAAAAAGATGCAAGTTAGCCTCATAATTCTGATTTTTTGTCATAATTATGGAACTGGTGGGAACTGGGCTTTCTCAAGTGTATATGCCTAACAATAGTTTCATTTTTATAACAATCTATGTTATAAATGTAAAAGGAAAGAGCAGTTCCCAAACAATTTCTCTGACACTCAAATGCAAGGTGACAACTTCCTAGCAACAAGTTTGTTGGTGAGAGAGGAGTTAAGTTTGGTCCTCCTGCTGCAATATTCAGGTACCAAACAATTCACTCCATTCAGAAGAGATAAAAAAAAATGGGGGGTTGTATTATTGGAGCAGACAATTCTGTGTTTGCACCATAAAACCTACCAGGAAATTTTACATTCAGGTTCTGCCCAGATTTACGCTCTGAGAAATGTGATTTAGGAAAAACCCTGTGAGTGAGTGTTTCAGGCACATAACTTTTATGAAACCAGTGTTCTGCTGCCTGGAGTTGTGGCCTGGCTGTGTGAGACAAGTGCAGTGGGGCAAAGACAAACTGAAGCTTTTCCTCCAAGGTCACTATTAATTACCCTGTTCTGCCCACTCCCCATTTATCTTAAGTAAAACCATGTTAACAAGATGATAATACACCTATTTAAAGGAATAAAAATATTTATTGTCTGAAACTCCGTTAGAACTGCCTGCTCAGGACTCTGACATGCTCTGCAGACACATGCACTCAGCTGTGAGCAGCAGCTTCACAAACATGCCTGGTTTTCCAGGCTTTGTGCTGAAGCATCCAACTGCTTGGCTTCCAAGTTGTATGCAGTTCATTTAATTTCTGTGAAATAGGAATAATTTTATTATTTACTTTACTTAAAGTAAATTTGATGAAAAGACAATTTTCATTTTAAAAACATGAGAAAACATTAGAAATAGAGCATTTTTAAGGCAGCTACCGTAAAAATTAATATTTGTACATTATTCATGATCTTTCAGGCATAGCTTTTTTTTGCATTTTAGAAGACTGCATCTCTAGGCAATTGCCTAGCTCAGATTTTGCAAATTGCTTTTAATATGTATTTAGGCAGAGCATGCTGAAACTTCTTGATGTCTTAGGAAGCCAAAATGTTGCATATTACAGGCCAGTTATGTGATCACTCCCATACTAAATATTGTGACAAAATCTGAAACAATCAAGGTTACACTTAATCCTTAGCATATGAGGGATACCTTCACTAACTTACAGGATTTATCTACCACCTGAGAATTGGAAGCCTGTTGCAGGGTAATGTACAATTAAGTGATAATTGTACTGATGGAGGTTCTCTCTGCTCTGGCCCTGGGAGCTGCAGCCCCTGATGGGGGGTGTCCAACACCCCTCAAAACACTGCCAGGAGAGGGACACGCAGAGCAAAGGCAGAAATTTTTCCGTCTCTGACACTTTTATTCAACATCTGCCCTCCCTGGAAAGCATCTCTGTGGGAACCTAGAGGACAATTTCCAACATTCAGCCAGTTTTTGAAGTTATTGTAGATAACTCAGGCTCCCATTCCTCCATTAGCTGACCATCCACTCACATAAAGGATGCTAAAGAATACTCTGTCCTGTGTACTCTACTGCAGGTACAGCCCTGGTTTTCCTCACCAATTATCACACTCCTATGATTTATGTTTATGATCTTTATGTCACTAGATCTACAGCTTGCAGCAAAACCTCTGTCTGCAGCTGGATTTTAGGAGGGTGCTGCACCTCAGAGCACTCACCAATCTTGATGCCTACTGATAGAGGTACCTGCATTTATTCAGATTTTCATAAGAGTTCATTTATTACTTTATCATTACTATGAAAATCAGGCCATAAGAAGCCTTGGAAGATCCACTAAACTCACACAGAAATATTGGATCAAACAAAATTTTTGCAATGACAAAAGATGACAATATTTGATATTAAATTCTATATTTAAGATAAAGCAAACCATTCAATTTGAGATGCTACTAAGGAAAACAAGGGACAAGATAAAGTGCATTCACAAAAATGGCAAAAAGAAAATTCTCATCTTTCCTCTTTTTTTTTTTTTTTTTTTTTTTTTTTTTTTTTTACTTTTTCCTTGGAGAACATGTCTGAATCCCCCAGTTCCTGGGAATGTTCCAATTATCTGCATACAGTGTATAGCTCCACCTCTTGCAGATTTTAGTGCCTGCTCCAGTAAATGTTTATTTTAATTAAGTAGAAGAGGGTCCCAAATCTCCAGCCCAAGACAACTCCTTGGAGGTAAAAGTACATGCTCAACAAAAGTAACCTGAACTTTAAAATTTTTTTTATGCAACACACAGAGACTGATAATAAGAATTATGGAATATTAATTTTGGATGACCAAATCTATGTTTTTCAATTGCTGTAACATTCAACAGCTCTGTCACTAAGCCAGTTGAACTCTGCATCTCTCAAAAATGCTGCATGCCATTCTTTACCGTTGCAATACTTGTGGTAAAACGGAATTTAAATCATTAACCACCTAAAATAAATGTTGAATAATTTTATCAAAGACAACCGAGCCTTGTTTTCTACACAACCACAAATCTGACCTGCTGGAGTTTACCAAGGAGCTACTTTGTGTTTCCTGCACTGACAAGAAATCCCATGTGTTTATACTGTGTCACAGTACAGAAGTAAGTCAGCCATGGATTAACTTCCATATGTCCTTTTAATTGATTTAACAAACATAGATAAGATAAAGATACTTATGTGGCATTGTAAAGAGCATAGACTTAGACCTGGTCACCTCCTGTGTCTTCCCGACACAGACCTTTGTGGGCATTTCTTGTGAAAGGAGGTGAATTTACAGCACATTTACGGGAATTTCAGAAGGATGACACACAGGAGAGAGGGGGTTCAGTTTTAGCTCCTCGATAAAAATAGTATCACAAACTTAAAACTCTCAAAATACTTCCCTAATTGCTTTCTTTACAGTTTAAAATAATACTAATGGTATGTTTCCAAGCCTAATTGCTATGATTTCACTTCTATGAGGATTTATAATCCATTTTAATCTCTCACAGAGCATACCCTTTAAAGCAAAAATCAGCTTTCTAGACACCCCAGAGAACCAGAAGCCTTTAAAGGAATATTTTACTGTCCCTTTGCAGACATGATCCCTCCCAGACTGCCCAGTTTTCAGATTCAGGCTCAGAAGGGATGCAGGGGCTTGTTTCTTTTTGGCCACAGCACATAACAGGCTGAGACAGTGACGATCTGTGGGAATTCACTAACCCGCTTGGAATTGTGCATTTTATAAGAGAGAAAATGTCAGATGTGGTCAGCCTCCTACCCTTTTATGGCTGACTTTTATTATTCACTCCTGCCTCTTACTGCCTACACCTCCTGAGCAAATGTTCAAAATTCTATTCAAATTGCAGAAGCCGACTTCCTCTGCAGAGAATTATACAGATTCAAAGGAGGACAAGTGTTGTTTATTAGCAATTATCATGAAAGTCCTTCCTGTAATTAACCTCAGCTTCATGGACACTACTATTTGCACTTCAGCTATCTCATAAACAGGGGCTACATTTCCATTATTGTTAGGGAAGATGAGTCACTGCAGAAGAATGTTTATCTCAAGTCAGTTTTAACTAGTTTTTGTCTGCATGAGGTATTAGTCACTGGTACCTACAAGATTACAAGTCTGAATTTCTGCTTCCTTTTAAAAAACCTCTTTCCTCTTGCCCTTCACAGATTCAGAACTCATCAGTAACAGCATAAAGGCCGAGAAGTATATAAAATGCTCCTTTCAATTAAACCTACACTTTGTCTGTATGATCACTGAATCATAACCAAGAAGAATTCCAGATTCTGCCCAGCTAATGGGAGGTCTAAGACACTGAAAACCCCAACATTTGCTCTGTAGGCCATAAAGAGACAATGGTGAAGGATTTGTTTTAACATTTTTCAGGCTCTCAAAGAGAGCTGAGCCACAAATCAGTGCAGTGATGTATGCCTTCTCCTTGGTGAAAAAAACTCCCAAACAACCCCCACTTTATTCACAAGACACAGTCAAAAATGAAAATACAAGGATAATGCACATTCCTAGATTTTTGCTTTACATCACCCTTTTTATTTATAATTGAACAATCTCGACATTAGATGTTAATAAAAACACTTATCACATAGGACTTGAATGAATATCTCAGTTCTTTAAACTAAAAAGGTTAAAAATCCAATAGTTTCTCATGACTTAAAAATACATGCAGGCAGAATGTCTCTGTCTCAGAACTACCTGCAGGTATTCACCACAAGATCTGGGCCCTTCTGAAGGGTATTCAAGAACATCCTTACATGTTTTACATAAACAGAAGTAGAAAGTAAAGTTAAAGCTTTACCAGCAATGCAGTATTAAACAGCATAGTTGTGATTCTTGCAATCTGGCTGCATCCTAAATTAAACCTGATTCAAAGGGGCATAGCTAAATAAGCAAAGTAGTTAAATGCATACAAGCTAGCAAGCAGAACTCACAGAAAATAAAAATATTAATTAAGACTAACTGGACTTGAAATTCTGCTCTTACTCACTTTTTGAGTAATTTCATTTCACATTCCCAAGTGCGAATTCAGAGAGCTACATCAAAGCCTGCAGAAATTTATGTAAACTGTGAGGTCAGAGATGAGGATATTCCTTTACTTTAGATGCAAGTTTACTGGGCATTTGTCATTTTACTGTTATTTTCCTCTTGTGGGAAATGCCAGGTAACAGCAAGTGGGAAGAGCAGACCTGGGTTACTGCATGCAATTGCATTCATATTTCTACATCCATCTTGTTGCAATGGTAAGTTTTAGAAAAAATATGTTTTTTCTATTTTTAAGGGTTTTTAAATGCTGTTGATACACATTAGGTTTGACCCTAATAAGGCTGAATGCCATTCCCTTGACGAGGGTTTTTTCAATGTATACAGTGAAACAACTGCAGACATAAATTGTGTACAAGCTTGTGTTTTTTTCTTTCCCAGTGGGAGTGGCAACTGAAACCTGGCCCTTTGCCACGTTGGTTGTGCAATTCAGCTCACAGTACTTATAGAGACGGGCTGGTCAGTGCACCAGCATACTAATGCAGCTGACTGCCAGACTGCCCTTTGTTAGTATTTTATAAATTAAAGGAAAACCACAGCTTAATGGCAGACCATTCCATGTAATTCTAGACATGGAATATAACTTCTAGTCTCACCACCTACTTCTAATGACAAGTTTTCTAAACTCACTGTTAAAGTTTTCAGCAGTGGCATTGGAGTTTTCAAATATATTACAGAGAAAACAAATATTATCTATACTTTTTTTTCTTCTTTTCCTCTGAAGCCCATGCATATACAACTGTATGGCTTTCTGTTGTGCATAAGAATTATCCAACAGTTTGCTGCAATCAGTTTCTGATTAAGACAAAAGAGAAATTAGCTTTGTAATAACATAAACCCAAGCCTAAATAAATCATCATTGCACTTATAGGGTTCATCCAGAACATCAAATGTGATTTTTAGTCAGTTCTCCTCTTTCAGGAGTAACACACTGACATATTAAACAATTTTAATGATAATAGGAAATAATGAACAATTGGACTACAGCATATTGTATTCCAGTATCTTATCAAAAGTTAACAAACCCACTGTATTAAAAAAACCCAACTGTATTCAGTTTTCATTTGAAGTATTCTCATAGTCATGAATCTTTTAGCATAAAATAATTTTTAATGGAGAAAAGGGAAAAAAATCACAAGAAAAGATGCGGACATTTGGAAAAGCTGCTATGATGATCTCTACATTTTCAGAGAAAAGGGAAACTTTTTTAAAAGATGTGTTACTGGTTTTGAAATAATTTATCTTTTGGCATGTACATTAGCAGTAGGAATAACTTTTTCAGCTTGAAGGTACTGAAAGGGATTATAGTGAATAAACTCTGTTAGCTTTGCCTTCTGCCCAGCCTTTAAAGCCTACTTAATTATAACGAAATGGTACTTTGCTCTGTCAACAAGTTGTGAAGTCACTTGCTCAACCTTTTTCCTTTCATTCCCTCTGCTATTCCTCTTCTCTGGACCTGTTTAATTTTTGCATTTCCTGATTTTTATCTTGGGAAAACAAAAGGCAGCTGCCCTAAGTTACATGAAACAGCAAAGTGACTCTGCTAGTTAGTGATTTGCAGGTTCTAAACAGTGAGTTGTGTGAAATGAAAAGGGGAGTGTCATGTTGCAAAAACTCTTTTCTCTCCCCTTTCTACAGCTGTATTTCTAATCAGCAGAAGATACATCTTGCTTGGAGTCAACCCCCTTTCTCTGCACATTCTTAACCTCCTATCTTATGCATGGATCACTGGTTAGCTTAGAAATGCACAGACACAAAAGGGGGAGCTGACATGTGAGGTTTGATGGCAATAATGGCTGTTTATAAGCCTAATCCATCACATTTAGTGGACACCTCCATTTTTGTCCCTCTGAAAAGGTATAAATAATAAAATGGTATAGCTTCGGCTCAGAGGTGCCTTGGTAAATATTTTAACTATTTACAAGATCACAGCAATAACAAAAGAAGCATCTGTACCATCCATACAGAGGCCTCTGAATCGTTAGAATAGTACCCAGATGGTTCTTACAATTCATCAACAATAAAATGTCTTCATGACAGAGCTTTTGTGACATCATTGATATTTTTATATGCCACTGTTCAATACTCCAAACTCTCCCTCTATTCCCTAAGAACATCTCAGTAAATAGCCTTTCTTTCTCAAGGCAGAAGAGGCAAAAAAAACCAACAAAAAACCCCCAAAAACTCAATATAAGGATCCACAAGGTAGATCCAGCTGCAACCTTCTCTCTAAATAATTCTCTCTGTCTTTCCAAATAATCAAGGATCCAAATTAGTAATATCTGGAATACATCAAGGTTAGCACTGTGTCAAATCCCTTGATAAACTCAAGCTGATACCAGCTTCTTGGGCAGTAGCAGTTGACAGTTTTTCTTTGATTTTCCTTTATCCATATCACATCCAAACAGCAGCACGTCAGGAACAGTAACAAAACAGAGGAAAGGCAATTCAACAGTTACAAAATTAGTCTGATGCACTTCCTATTTGAGATCCAACAAGTCAGCTCTGGGGATAAAGTGAAGTTTATTCTGTTTCTTCATAAAACAAAATACTTGGAAGTGACAACATATTACAGTATTACAGGTCTTGGTTTATCTAGGCAGAGGTTTTGGATACCTGTGGTCTAGGTGTCAAATCAAAACCAGGAATACACCAGGTGATTTTAGAAAAGTGCTGAACACCCACTTATTAAATGAACCATAAGCTTAAAATGTTTTGAACTGAGTCTTTAGTGATTATAGCTGAAATTCATTTAAAAAGTTAACAAGATCAGTTTCCAGGTTTTGGTAGTTTTAGTCTTATTCATTCATATTACAAATTGATCTTAAAAAGTCTGGCATAAAGAATTTACTCAATTCCATAATATTCCTTATAGCATTGAAGTCATTAAGTTAAAAATGTCTATTAAATGTTACTTCAAATGGCTTCAATTGTTGTTTTACAAGGTCTGTACTCTGGTACTAAACCTTTTGTCACTAACTGATCAGAACCTTCATAAAATAGTTGAATTCCACCAGCCTAAAATGTACATGAAGACAAACCTACATAAGAAAATGAAGACAAATTCTAAAGAATCTTATTTTATAATTTTTTTATATCCCTTCACACACACACAAACACTTTCTCAGAAAGATGGGAAAATGTGTAAAAAATTCAGACAAAAATTAACAAAATTACATTTTTTCAAACTAGAAATACTTTTCAATAAAGTATAAACCCTTTCTCCTTCCCAAAGAAAAGAAAAATGGCACAGAAGTAAAGCAATTCAGAAGCATTCCTGAATATCAATGCTACCCCAATTCCAAAACTTGGTCAATAAAATTAACAGCCATCCTTTGAATGCAATATCACACCTCTAAATGAGTTCAAGCTGGTGCTGTTATTGTCCAGTGGAATGTGAGATTTACATTTCACAGCTCCTCACCGAAGTAATGAATTAATCTGATCTCATAAACAAACAAGTCCAGTTTCATGTTATTTCAATGGCCCTCCAACAATGTGTGCCTCCACAAAGGAAAATATTTATCATGTTTGTGCTCAGCTCCCATTGTAAATGGGACTGTGATAAAACGACACCATAAAAACCATTTTCACAGCTGAGTTTGCAATTTAATAAACAGATGCAAACAACAGTCTTTGGAGACCAACAGTTAAAAATAAATTAAGTAGAAGACTCCCCACATCACAATGGGAACAACTGGAGTAGCCTCCAGCAATGTGCAGGAGAGTCACAAGGTGTGTGTCCTTGGATTTTCCACAGGCACCAGCCTTTGAAGTATATCATCATGACATCAATGCAAATCAGTCAGATGATTCCAAAGAAAGGCCAAAACCACTTTGTTTTCTTTGCATGATTCTAAATATTAAATCATTACTCTGCAAGAAGCAAATATCTTCAGACCTACAATATTTTCACTGTGCTGGCCTATATAAGCCTCCCAATAAAGCAAGTTTTAATGAAAAACTGTACTTCCAAACTCTGACCTGGCCAATGGCCCACACAAAGGGCTCTGCCTAACCACAGACTCTAAATATAGCATTGGGAAAGAAGAAATAGTCAGTGCTAAAATATATTGTTTGTCCCTGGCAGATCCTTTGAATTAATTAAAAATTAATTTGATCTTTTGAATTGTTATGAGAATCCTCTGATGTATGTACAATTATATTTTGGTAGAAGCAGTGCAATAGCTCAATTGAACACTGGTAAGAAGTTCAAGGGAAACATCACCTGCAAAAGTTCAAAAGGTTTGCGGGGGCTCCTGCTCCTTAGGATAAAACATGAGCATCCCACCAAATTTGTCACAATAACCTTTGCTGAAAGACCACAAGGACAGAAAAAACAGTGACACGTAAAGCATTTTCAAATTACCTGGGTCACAAGTTTTGTCTGTATTCTTTTGATTGGGATAATAAATGAGATGAATTTTCAAAGTCAACTGGTGTATCCCTCTCCCACTGATCAAGAGGAGACTGGTCTGGTTACCAAACCAATGATATTATACTGAAACTAATTCTTAGTTTGAGGATTCTGCACATGCATTTTAGGTCCACACTTAAGCTATATCTTTGAGAGATCTTAAAACCAAAACATCTTGGAATATAGTAACATTTTGCACACAGCCTTGCTATGCTAACATACACATTCATTTTAGGGAAGTATTTGTGAAATATGTGCTACTCAAGGAGAGTATGTGTTAAAGGTTATGAAAAGGTGTCTCAGAAAATGAGCTAATTGATGCTCCTCCAAAGTGCCAGTTAGAGCAATTTTATCAGGATACTCTAACAATTTATAAACTGCAATTTAAAAAGTGATTTAAGAACGTGAACTTCAATGCCTTTGTAATCGAGAATCATCTCAGAAATTAATGATCACTTTTATGGTAGCATCATAGAGCTCCTATCAGACTCAAAGTAGTGTCTGCTCCTCCCAAAACAAAGTTAGTTCACATTCCTTTAAAATGAAGATATAGCTTAAAGGAATGGGCCCTGAACACAAATCTGCAATGCTTGCAAGCATCCCCTCAGTGCACTCAGGCAGTCAGCTGAGCACAGGCTGCATTTTTAACAGTCTTTGCAGGATACAGAAATAAACAGGTAGCAAATTGCTGCTCAGGTGATTGTGCAGGCTCTGATCCAAAGCCCACTTACATAAACAGGAACATTCCCATTTACTTTAACAGGTTTTGGCTCATGCTCCAAGAAATGCACATTTTGCTTACATTCCAGGTTAGCACAGCTCCACTTAATTATTAAACATGTGAGAAATAGTTAGACATTTCTGTATAATAAAATTTCCAGTTACTGACAAGAAATTACTGATATATTTTTTCTCATATGAAATTAAAGCTCCTGGCAGATGGGATGTTGAAACTCTACATTTTGATGCTGGAGATCTGTACTCCACCTTGATGGAATTGATGGCTGAATTTCTCTTTATGGCAGCATAGAAGGGGACTTGACTTCATACAGCTGAGCTCTTCAGAGTTGTCTTTTGTTTGAACTTGCACCATGCAAATATATTATTGTCAAAAAAGGAGATTTTATCACACAAATTCAGCCTCAGTTGATGTGTGTTGTATGCCAAATCTACAAAGCATGTGATTTTATACAAGCTGAGTCTCTACTGAGAGATATGGAACATTTACAGATCTGGAAGGTCCTACTTCAATCATCATCATAGCAATCCATATCTAGATCAGACAAACTAAATGAAAATTGGCACACAAATGTTTAACACCTGATATGATTTTTTATCTTTCGTTCACTTTAACAATCACACATTTTAGTATTTCCAACAGCTGTTTGTAAACTATCCCACACATGAAGATAAAACCTGATTTGGATGCAAAATTATTTTTACTCTAAATTAAATTTGGCCTTCACAAGCTTTTGCAGGCTTTCCAAATACTAAAACTGAAGTGGAAAGCAAAACATAAGAAAGATGTCATCAACCACCTCACCACTTCCTTAGTTTTGAAGTTGCTCTCTGTAGGGCTGATATGAAGCAGAAAAAGAATTTCAGCAGGCTGTGGAATAGCAGCTGATAATGGTCCTGAAGGACTGACACCCTGTCCCCTTCCCTCCTCTCCCCTGTGTGTGCAATCTGACTTGACAAACTGAAGACACCTTTTCATTTCCCCTGCATTTTCTTCACACTGTGGTGTTTCTGTTTGTCTCATGGTTGTTCTATCAGCTCTCCACCAAGGGTTTGCCAGAAAGTTAACACAAAGCACCAGTGTCACGTCAAAAGAACTTGTCCTGAGTATTTACCAGTTTCTAGGTATTGTTACACTAACTAAAGTCTTTTGCTTGCAGTAGATTGCAGTTGGAGACAGAATCACAGCCTAGGGCAAAATCAGCACATCCTTCCAGGATCAAGCAAAAAAGACTCATCAAACTGCAAAATGGACAGACCTGTTGTGTTCCAAGACATCAGCAATTACTCCCAAAACATTTCCAAAACCCAAAATGAACAGATGAGTGATTTATAGCTTTTAGTATATGTGCAAGACCTGATTCTCTTCTCAGCTGGTATGAAATGTCTAAAGCTTTTAATGACAGAGTATTTGATCACGAGAGAGCTTCATTCTTCATTCATGCTGTGCAAACCCAGTACTAATTTTGGGAATGGTGAGGCTGATCCAATAAAAGTTCACTGTATCGACATCACGATAAAACTGAGGTCATAATTTGACCCCTTCCCTGTAATAAGGGTGGTAAACTCCTTACCAAAAAGCCCCATTAAAATAAACCTTAGAATGGAGAAATATTCATAGCAGAGTAGAATGAAATAATGCAACTGTCTGAATAAGGATTTTACCACAAGGTGTTCAATTAACAATTTAATGGCGTCACTTGATATAATTTGCTTTGAATGCTGGACATAAGGCTAAAAGTAGAAGGCAAAAGATCAAGTTTCTTAGAATTCATGGTGTTTTATAACTGCTGCATTCTTCAAGTGATGGTCAGGCATATTTCATGCTGCAGTTTATGCCTCAGTTTCCCTATGTGTAATCTGAGATGAATAACAAATTCTTTCTTAGAAATAGTTCTAAGCCTCTTCATCATCTACATCTATTAAGTTTGCATTGCTATTAGTTATCTACAACAAATTATTCCTTTGCCCATTTCCAACATGGTTCAAATTACACAGCACATGTATCCATGTATGTTTCGTAACTTTAATTTACTGATTTTGGTAAAAAGCATCTTTGAAATGAAATGCTTCTATCCACTTTGTTGTTCAGATTGTACTTTGCTTATTGCAGTGTGTCTGCCAAATTCATCTAATCAACACCACAATCTAACTACAATCAAAGACAGTGGGAGTATTTACAAATCCAATCTGTTGCAGCAAAGAGGAAAGAATACAGACATTGGAGTATTCAGTAATAACAACCCAGCAGGAAATAGAATATCTGATTTTTTAAAAACCTTTTCTACTATTCCTTCCATAATTTCATTTACACTTCTTTTATGAGTGAACAGCCATGTTACCTTTAAAGGCATTTGCATATAAAAAATTCAGCTAAAATACCAAAGTAAAGGAAATTGGAAAGTCCATCATTTTGATACACTATGCCAACAGAGCTAACCCTCAGACAAGGGAAGGCACGTGCCCTCTGCCCATGGCAGGGAAAGACCAGGTACTGTGGCTTTTCTCCTGTCCGGGTACACTGCACACCTCCTCTGCTCTTGCCAGCAGATCCCATCAAGCTGGAACAGATTTCTTGCAGAGGTGGAGCTGATGGGCAGGAGCTGGGGGAGCAGCCTGGCTCCTGCCCAGCTGCTGGGATGCCCTGGCAGGGTGGCAGGCAGGGGCCATGCCAGCTGGCACAACACTTGGCACAGCTTTTCTTTTTGTCTCAACCTTTCACATAAAGGGGCAGGGATTGGCTGTGGACTCAGCTGCTCGTCTCCCCCGGGCTTGGGAGGCTCCCAGCAATGTTCTGTTTGATCCTAGGGAACATGGAAATGAGGGGAAATGAGCCACAGGGCAGATGAACTGTCCATATCTACAGCCTTTACTCTTTTCACTGCTTTTTATCTCCCCCCAACACAACAGTTGAGGACAATCACAAAATGAGACATTAACCTCTACTCCTTTTTACCCCCTCTTTCAACATATGAGTTGATCCTTTATTTAATAGCTACTCTGCTTGACAAATGAGCTGCTAATCTCTCATCAGCTTTTCTATGACCATCCCCACTGTATTTCAAGCCCTTCCTAAGCATTCATGCATTAACTTTTAGAGAGGTTTCAAATACACAGGCATTATTGCACATCTTACAAGGCAGGAAACTACTGCAGAGACATGTAAGGTGAAATGTTTTCAGTAATTCCAAGTGCCCACTTTGGAAAGCCTAAATTTCTCTAAATTCCTGCACACAGCTAGGCAGTGCTCAGCACTGTGTGACCCACAGGCTCTGAGCAACAACAACATTCAGCATTCCATCACATTGTCAGACACCGTGGCATGATGTTTACACTAAAAATTAAACGATCATAAATTGATTTTTCTAGCTCCGCAGTATAATTCTGTAGCACTGATGGCTTATCTACAGCATTAGTTATGCCAAAAAAGAACTTGGATGCATCACACCATCGAGTTGGAATGAAATTACTTCAAACCGGCTGTACAAGCAGATATCTAAACTTAAGTCAGTCCCCAAACCCACATCTAATTTACTCCAAGTGGCAAGTCACTGGGCTCACACGAGAGAAAGTAAATGTATAAAAGCTCAGGGAACAATCAATTTGCTTTGTTTAGGATATGATCTTGGATGGGATCTGATAGGATTATGTGTCCATGGCCATGTAGTCCATGTATGGCAGATGCAGAAATATTTCCCAATTCTCCAGGGCAACTAAAAACCATTTTCTTCCTACAGATCCACTTTCCAGCCTTCTTAACCAGTCCACTCCAGCCTGCTGCTTTTCATTCTATTTTTGCTGTTGACCCATTTGTGGTTCTCAGTCTCATCTGCATTAAACAGAAGTGACTCCTGTGACTGTGTCAGATCAGAAATCATCTCAAAGTGGAATAAAAGCGAGCTCTAAGATCCACAGATCTTAGTTACAAATTTCCATGGTAGTTACTGTATATGGAGATGTGTTTAGGAACATTTTACATTTCTAAGGTGCTGCAGTTTCAATATGTTGGGCCAACTTCAATCAGCATAAATTAAAGAGATTTTGACTTTTAGGGATGATAATGGATAATTCTGGCTCTTAAAACACAGTAATGGGGACTTAATTTTTTCCTCTCAGTAACACTGCCCAGCTAATATGTTTTGGTATTTTCCTGGCAAATTATCAGACTGCCACTGCAGTATTGAAAAAGGTCTGATCTCTTCTGGCTCCATTTCACTTAAATGTTGTGGGGCTGCCCATTAATTTATGCAGAACAGCTCATGTTTCTCAGCAAGCTTGAGTTGCTTTCAAATGGACCTGTCAGGGGGCACAGTTTTGCCAAGGCAACTGAAATTTTAGCAGAAAAAACTATTCGTTGATTTGTTTGTTTCAGACCAGGTGAATGTTTTAGATTGAAAAACACTTCTAGGTTTCATGGGTTCATGGAAAGAATTAACCCAACCATACTTTAGAGTCAATTGTCAAGAAGTACCACGCTGCAAAAACCCAACTATCCTAAATTTCTCAACCAGCAGAACACACCCTAAAAGTTAACTGTGTTAACCAATAGTTGGGTGAACCACTATTTTCCAACCAATTTTCTGTCATTTTAAGGTTTGTGTTGGTAAGACTTGCAGTACTTGAACTTTGCAAGAAACTAATAAAACTATATGACTTTTTAATGTGAAAACAGAAAGTACCAGTCTTTGAAACAGAAAAGGTTATAAGAGGAGAGGAAATTTAATTCAGAAAATGAACTTTTTAGACACAACTGCATCTTCATTCAAGACAAAGATCTGATAAATATTGAGCAAACAAGTTCAAGTTTATCACACCTGAAGAACAGTTCAATTTCAACCGTATCATTGTCAGGAAAAACAGATACAAACTTGCCCCAAAGCTAAACAACTTTAGAGAAATCAGGAAGAGGAGAGATAGACAGACAGTAAGTTATGAACATAAAACTCTTTGTACCAAAACCAATTAACCCTAACCTAAGGCAAGCCTTTTTCTTCTAGCCCTTCATTTAAAGGTTTAACAATTTATAGCCTGTGTTTCTCAGGGGAGGTCTTGCTCTGCTCTGATTTCACATTTCACAGCAGCACATGTGTAATCCTGCTGCAGCACAGAGCACATGACCCAGCTGATATCAGGAAATCCACTTTTCACTGGCTGGAAACACACTGGAAGTGAGGTGCAACCAGAATTCACTTCAGTTGCAACAGGCCATGGGGGAATGTTTGCAGAAATGACAGACTAGGGTAATAATCATCAGAAACCTGGCAGTCCCATCCTGCATCTGACATCTTTGGAGAGGGAAAAAACCAAACACAACCAGCCCACTACACTTCTGTTTGAAAGCCAGCTCAATTTTTGAAGTGGATCTATAATTGCCATTATATCAAGACTGGAAAATGCAATATACCAACCAAATCATTTACTCACTGCCTTTGAGCACCCACAGAAATTCATGCTTTAAAGTCTCCACGTGGTAGAAGTAACTCACCATTTTCATAAAGAAAACTCTCCAGCTTGCATACAATTGCATGTTTAATGGCCTTTTAAATTTGGTATGATCTCAAACCAAAAGAGAAATACACACATAGCTAATCTGTCCTCAAGATAGAGCTGCTCCAACAAAACAGTTTGGAAGAGGATAAACTTTGCTACGCATCCATAAATGAAGGCAGAGAGGAAAATAAATCTGTTCTACAGTAATTATTTGTAAATACACAAAACCTAATTCATGCCATGGAGTTCATTAAGTCAGTTTAATAATTCCACAGATATGCTTACTAAATTCTACATTACTTAGAGTAATTTTTTTTTTCCTTTCTTTAATAAAACCAAAGATTTATGTACCTATTTGGCATTATGTATTTCTACAGCTTCACCATGTATATATAGATGTAGATAATCTTTAAAGGTACACTCATTTTACATTTCTATTCTTAAGAAACTGTTGCATTGTATTATATTGTAAACATGCAATTTGCTTATGAAAATTTGAATAAGAAATAAAGCTTTTTAAAAAATTACACTTTTAAACAAATTGCACAATTTTAATCCTTTCTCACCCACACTCATCTTATGGAGTTGTGTCTCTGTTGAGCTTTATCATAGTGACAGCTTTTCTAAAGTTTCCACCAGCTTTCTATTAATTATATAGTTATTTTTAAAACAAATGATTTGAGAAGGGAATCCAGAACCATATAGATATAGATATACACACATGAACAAAGGAGCACCAATAATATCAGGGAAAAAAACCCCAAAAAACCAAAAACCAAAACCAAAACTACAACAACAAAACAAACAAAAAGAAACCTCATAATTTTAAAACAGCTTGATCCAGGTAACTTTACCATTTTATATTGTATCCCAAAGCTACACTGTAAGCAGGTGGAAGTACAGTTTTCAAGCCTATATATTCTTCTCTTACATCAAATCCATAGAAACACCTGTGCTAAACAACTTTTGATTTCCCATTGTGAAATTTTTCTGAAATAGTTTCTGAAATTATCCATTTTCTTGGAAAGAAATACTGGCCCCATCATGGGCTGGAATAAAGCAAACAGAGACACTGCTTCAAAGATACTTAAAGATTTTATTTCATGGTTTTATGCCTACAAAGGGCAGCTGTGCTTCTTATACATTGATACTTGTTTATTTCTGAGTATACACCAGACATCTTAAGAGTGACTAAAAACTCAGAAAAGAAACAATGTATTTTCTAGTGATTATCTAATTATCTGTAGAGTTAGAAACCCAGCTCATTCAAGGCAATAAAATGAAAAGCCAGTTTATAAGCTGTTTCATGGTATAAATGAGCAGCCCACCAGCAAGCCATATCCATAAAACAGAGATGAAACCACCCGAAATGCAGCTTGAGAGACTCAAAAGCACACCTACAGTACCCCTCTCAAAACAGATATTTCAGTTTCTTATTCATACTTACGCTTTCACTTTAGGTAAGATTAGATTCTATATCTTTTGATATCCTAAGACTTGACAGAGAAAATGATTCATTACATGAGTGTGTGTAGTTAAGTTGAAAGAATGAGTCTGCTTACGCAGTAGATTACTTTTTTACCTGAAGAAAGGCTACCCAAAAGTGTATGCTGCTCCCTCAGTGACTTTTCTTCAACTGATCCCCAATATCTCTGCATATGAAGATCTGAAGCATACGAAGATTCTATAAAACAAATGAACTCAAAGCAGTAATATGCTCTGAAATCCCATTATTTCCTTTTGGATGGGTTCAGATACGGAATAGAAATCTGGCTTCTAACCATGCAAAGATCACACCATATTAAAGAAATTAGGGCAATATTCAATCCAGCCTTATTTAGCTGCAGCAATCTTACTCTGGCTGTGACCTCACTGTGAATATCACTTCTAGTCTGCAACATGTTGTGCTTATACTTTCACAGCATGTTACTTTTCACTTTATATAAACAGGGAGATGGATTGAATTTGAGTACCTGTTTTCTGATCTGTCCCTTCCCTGCCCTTGCTTCTTCCAGCTAAAATCCAGTTTGCACTGTTTTCCTTTCTGCAGCACTAATCCTGGCCAGCCTCCTCCCACAGGTCTGTTTGCAGCATGAGGAGTTGGGCACTAAATGCACAATGAATGACTGAAATACTCACAAATTACTCAGCAATTCTGAGATGCTGGGTCTGCCAGCCCATTCCTGGGTGAGGCTGCTAATTCAGCAACATAGAAATTCTCACAAAAGCAGAATCTTTGTAATCTTTAATCCCATCAAATTTAGGAGCAAGACAGAGACAGACTGAACTAAGATTATTTATCATCAATGAATTCATACAAGCCTTGTTTCCACAATATAAATCTAAGACTGTTTCCAAATTTTCGTTTTCTCTGACATAATAGGTGCACAGCTAAAATCCATAAGGATGCCACACCTGACAAAAAAAGCCCAGTAAAGTAAACAAAACAAAAAAGTAAACAGAAACAATTTCTCTCTCTCTGACAAATAACAACATGTAGAACAAATGGTGATTTTTTTCCTGTTATACTGGCGCAAACATCCATGCCACCAAAATGCAAGGAAACTTTTTTCCAAATCAAAGGTCTCAATGCTAAGTATGTAGAAACTTGAAACTTTTAGAATTCAAAATTTGTAACAAGAAATTTCACAGATGTTGGTTGTTAGAACTGCTTGAGAAAAAGAGCAAAACAGTAACAAAATAAAAAAAAGAAAAACCGAGAAAAATAGAAAGCAGAAGCAGCAACCGTTAATCTAGAACACTTCAATGTGTTAGAAAAAAGCACTTTTTAGCATCATACACTTTTTAACCCATAACAGAAACCATCAGATTCTCCCTTTCCATGCTCAAATGCCTTTATTCCTCCCTCTCTGTGATGTATGATCAAACTGTGTTCATGTGTTGGTGTTTCCACCATGTGCTCTGGGCCCAAATAATCCTTCAATGCACTCCTGCAGGAAAAGAAATCTGGAACCTGTCCTCCTGCCTAAATAAGGGTCACTTCTGTTCTGAGCCACTGATTTAAAAACCTCCATTTTTTGGAAGTGTGTTCATGCTAATTAATATTTGTGCCTCAATAAGCCTGCTTCATAAGTCGTTTTTTAATATATTAGTTAAAAATCTTAATTTCAGAGGTGAATGTCTAGAAGTTTTTTGATTTAATGGACTCATCTTGAATCTGTTTGGTGATTTACATGAGTTAAACATGTTTGCAAAATAAAGGGAACAACATGTACTGGACATAAACTGAAAAATTAGGTTACCCTTCTTCCCTGCCCCAGCCTCTTAGGAGGAACAAGGTAAGAAAACTGTCACTTAGGATAAACACAGTGATCAACTCTTCATGGATTTCAGGTAAGATTCTCAATATTTGTGCTCTGTGCAAGGGAATACAGAGCGTGACAGATGGTTTGCTTGCCTATCTACAAACACCACTAGAATTGTCTAAACATCCTACACAGATCTAGATTCTAGTCCCAGACTAAAATTATACATGATAATGTTACATCCTAGGGGTTCTGGGACTTCCCAAACCATTATTACATCAGAGGAGACAGAAAATTAATCTCTGCCAAAACCTCATGGAGAGACAGCTCAGAAGGGTTTATTCAGGTCGTTTCACAGTGGAGTTAAGAGAGCAAGAGCTCTGTTTTAAACACAAGCCTGCAGACTGGACACTCCCCAGCTTCTCTGGCTGCTGAACTGCATTTGTTCAATACCTGTTTCTGTTTTGTTCAACGTCTGTTTCTGCACAGATTCTTGATGTTGCATGGTGCTGAAATCAAGCACAAATCAGGGCTGAGCTCAGCATTGCCATTTTTTATTTCTGATTTAAAACTCGTATTTATGTACTTCACCCATTAACTGGAAGCTATGCCTGTGGCTGGAACTATAAATAACCAGTATACTAGAAATGTGAAGAAATCTAGTTGTAAAAGGGCAGAGAGGAAGTGCTGAAATAAAGTAAGTTGGCAGAAAATAATATAGCAAATCTCATTAACACATTGTGGAACAACCTTGTAAGTTAACAAAGACAGATATTTAAAGCACGTTTAATTGACACGCAATTTTTCAGTATATACCAAAGAAAAGTTTATAGTATAAAAGTACTGACAACTGGAAGTTATCTACAGAATTTTATAAGAAAGTACTTGCAGATGGAAATGTAAATTACATTTCAGACAAAACAGCCAGTGCAATAAAAGTGGCTTTTAATAAAACATGAGTGCAGTTGGGTTTTGCCAGTTAGTTTCAGAAAAAACATAATTATTCTTTTCCTAGCTAATATGGATCACTGAACAACTGCACTTTGCTATTATACATTGTAATTATTTTGATTAGCTATATTTTTTTAAAAAATGTTTTATTAATTAGATTCTTTTGAAATCAAGATCTATGTTTCTTTCAGCTACACATTATGACCTAAAAGTATAAAGACTGTTTCTGCAGAATTGTTCTAACATATCCTTGGAGGGAAGATTAAAACAAATTACTGAGCTCATTTCTTAAAACATCCAAAATATCACTAATCACCTTAAAAGATCCAAAATATCACTAATTACCTCACAACAGCCAAAGCATGTTGTCAGATAATATTTAATTAAGATTATTTTGGTAAATGAGACTAACTTGAATCTTGACAGACAGAGGTGTCAGAGGGAGTAGCCATTTTCAGATAAAACAAATAATTTCAAATTTTGGAGACAAACTCTAAGGAAATATCATGTTTACATCCTATCTGTGTGCATGGAAATGTGAACAAGGTACAATAAAAAAAACTATGGAGAGCACACAATAAACTCATACTTTTATACTGCAGAGAAACACATCCTCATGACTGAAGTCAGCAAATAACAAAGTCCCTGGAATTATTTGAGCACTTAACAGAGATGCATTCTTAGCAGTAAGATTAAAAAGGTCACTTGTTCTCCATCATGATTAGCAATATAATACCAACCCTCAGAGGAAAGAGTTTCTCAACCTACAAGAATTCAACTTGAAGAAATAAATGTGATACTGAATTTGAGAAGGACTAAAAGCCTGGCAAATAAATTGCTAATGGATAAGATGAGCCTGATATTTGACTGTTTTGGTTCAAAGGCAGTTTAGGATGGCATAGGAAAAGCAATCTAGGCTACAAATATTACTTTTGTGCAACAAAATAAACGAGTTCCTCACCATTCAAAGTATTGAAATGAAACACATCACTTTAGAAAAAATATTCCATCTGTACTGGATCAATTGATGAATTGGGGAATCCTGGACATTGGGGTTTTTGATACACTGACCAGTGAATTCAAAGTGAAGTGCATTTCTCCTAGACACAGCAGCCAAGCAGATCAAATATCTTTCTTAAGTATTTTTGAGAGTAGAAGCTGATAACAAAACCCCCTCTCAATCTCTGTGTCTGACTGCCTGTGTTCAAGCAAAAATTGGATTGCACCAAAACTTGCTTTGACTTGATTGAAATTGACACTGGAAATAACAAGTAAAGGTAAGGTAGGATCAAGGTGAAAAGGAAAACTCACCAATGGAAAACGCCTTTTCCAGATTTGTGTACTACAGCAAGAAATAAAGATCATGCACTGAATTCTTCTTGAGTGATGACAACATCAAGGTAAACAACAATGCAGCTGTAAGAAGTGATGTCATCAAACTTTGAAGGCAATAATATGTATTTTTATACAATATAAAAAAATACAATCTCTTTCTTATCTATCATTTTGACAGCATTCCCTGCCCAATGTGTTTATCTCATTCCCAGGTAGAACCTCAACCTAAAGACCAATTTTGAAATTATACATATATTTACTATTAGCACCATAAGTTTTTATTTCTTCTAGACTGTAAATTTGAATCATTAGACTTCATTTCTGTTGTGCTGGAGAAGTCTTGCTCTCTGCTCAATCATCTTGCACTTTTACAATCATTAAAAAGCCACCATAAGATAAGGATTAAAAATGATTCATTTGAAAGCCATAGATCATGGGGAAGAGAAAAGACAATAAACAGTTTTAGTTTTGTAACTCTTGGCAGTAGGCTATGACAGGAAGTTTAGCCCTTCAAAGAAACTGCATTAATAAGATTACTTTTGTTTCCTCTTTTGTTATTTTTCCCCCAAATTTTCATTATCCTCAAATACAAAGAAAATCTCAACAACCTGAAACTGTACTCGTATTTAAACTATCTGTACTACAAAGTTCAAATGGCAAAGTGATTAGCATAATATTTAGTATATTAGCAAAACAAAAGTAAACTAACAGTTTAAAACAGAGGATATTCTTATATCAACTCATACTCTACCTGCTATGGCACTGGTATTAAAAATATTCTGTAATATTTTGTCCTTTCAGGAAAAACTTTGATGGCTGAATACAAATCTATTCCTCCATCTGCTGCTTCACACTCCAGTTTACTTTATATTGAAACATTTAAATGACACTTGTTTATCCGAAAAATATTCCAAACTCCCACTATTAATAATCATACTGCAACGACAGAAACTTCCCCAAGTCCAAACTCAGAGGATCCCAGAGTTTCTAGGTTAATTATGTTCACTGCAGAGAATTAAACAATGAAAACCACGAAACAAACAGGAAGGTTACAACCAGAACACTACATTATGAAATAATATTCTGATGCAATTCTGTAAATTTTGTTTTATAGACAGAAATAAACAAGGGGGAAAAAATGGTCAAGGGAACAACTTATTCCTGGCCTTTTATCATGCAGTTTGCTGAATGACAATTGTTCAAGATTGTCAGAAGGCAATCTAAAGGCAAGCTAAATTCTTGCACAATATTTCAGCAGTGTTACTGCTGAGAAAAATCCCAGTAAAGCATAAACAATAAAGTCAGGAGAATGCTTTGCCTTTCCCCACTCCCCAGCTCTAAAAGAAGATGTGGAGTCAAGTTTTGACTTTAATATGATATAAAGAAAGATGATTCTATGTAAAATTAAAGATTTTGTATCATCTAAATCTATCCAGCACTTCCCAGGCTCACTCATTACACAAGGAAAATGAAAACATGGCTCAACAAGAAAGGAAATAAAAGGCACAAAGATGCTGCCATTGATCACTACTTTGCCCACAGATTTGGGATAGTTCCCAGAGTGTAGCAGCAAAGCCATCATCACCTCCTTTCCTCAGCATTTGCCCTGTCTGGGGCACTCCCGTGTGCATCAAGCACAGCACACTCTGCCCTGGTTGTAGTGGGAGGTAAATTGTTTTCATCATTCACTTGCAGCAACAGTAGGAACTAAAGCTCTGCAAAGCAGCTTTGACTTAGAGGAGAATTAAGACATTAGTGTAAATCTGTTCCTATGACTTCACGTAAATGTATGTTTTTCTTTAAGTTATGTAAAGGCTTGTTCATGCACATGACAAAATCCCTGCAGCCTGCTCTGTGAAAATTTCTGTATTTTTTTTTTTTTAATACCAAAGCTGCTTTTATATGTGCACACACAGACCATGGATATGCACAAATCATACACCAGAAGCAAGCAAAGAGCATTTTGGGAAACAGGAAACTTGCATGTTAATTAACAATCAATTTATAATCAATTTATAATATCTCTGATTTTTTTTTTAATGAAAGCAGATGTTTAAGTATAATACTTATCAAAAACCCAGTTTCTACCAGTAATATATTGATATCCTTGATTATGTGACAATCAGGTCTTTAGCTGTAAAATAGAAATGGAAGCACTAAGATAGATGTTATAAATTAATCCAGGTTGGTTATGGATTAAGGCTAAACTATATTTTTACACAAAAAATATCCAAAAAATTATTTTACAACTCTATAATTTTGCAATTACGAACAAAACCCAAGAAAAACAAAGCTTAAGCATCTGCTAAAACAGGATCTGGTCTATTATATAGGAATGTTTGATTAGCCTTTTCACCTGACTGAATTTTTAATCCTAATACTTTTGGAGGTTTAAGGCATTAATAGAACAACTTGTTATTGTTATTTCTGTTTTGATCCTTTAACAGAACATAATATCTGTATTAATATAAATTCAAGCAACATGAGATGCATGGAATGTTTTCACCAATGAAAAAATGTTCACCAATAGGCCATGCTGACATAACACTATAAGAATGAGAGAGAAATAGAAGTTAGTAACTAATATTGGGTTTGTACACAAACTTTAAACTTCATTGAATTAAGAAAGCAATATTTACTTAATAGCATTTTATTTTTTTTCCCTGTCAATAGACCACATTTCTTGATTTTTACAATACATTTATATAAACAAATAGCCATTTTCCTACCACTGGTATCCCTGATTCATGCCATGTATTCAAAAAGCTATCGTTTTCCAATGAAGGAAAAAAATGTAATTCATTAACACTGTTTCATGGAAATACAGGCTGCATTTTTAAGGGAACAAAATCATTAACATAATAAATGATTATTCAAGCTCATTGTGAATAAACCCACAGCTAGCTACTTGAATATCTTGATGCAAGATGCTATTTAAAGACCTGAGCTTGTTTCCAGCTGACTGTGATTCTGTATGGAAATAGCTCCTACAAGTGAGGTTGAAAGAAAGTTCTACAAGACTTCTAAGATACCAAGCATTCTGTGTCTCATTTGCTTTAGGGAATTATATTAAGAATACAGTTTGCTTGTAAGTGAAAATCTTATCATAAAAACCTCATTTTTCTGCATGATAAGCAATTTTTTTGACCTGCAATGTAAACTGGTTTGGGTTAGGATATGTTTGTAGTCACTTAGAAAAACATCATGTAACTCTCACTCCTCTTTTGTTTTCTATATGACAGGTCCCTATCACTTTGTATATTTCTTCTCCAGTGAATCTATTCAGCTTTTAAAAATAATGGGAAATTCACTATAACAAAAGCAGACCCATTCCAGAATCTGAAATTCATTCAAATAACATTTGTAGAATGTTAGCCTTAAGCGGCTGTAAAAAGAGAGAGATAATTAAAGAAGTAAAACTGGAAATTGTTCATGCAGGTTTCTGTTTACCAGCAAGACTCCATTTTTTAAATTTTTCCTATCTTCCTCATCAACAGCCCATGTTGTTAACCTGCCCCTGGAAAAAAAGGGAATTATTGTGAAGCCCATATTCTTCCACTTCCTCTCCTCTCTGACAGGTTATTGTCTAGCACTGGCAACATCAATTCTACAAGTTCCTGTACACTGTTTCAAATCCTGTTTATTTTCATGAAAAATAAGGTGAAAGTCCAAGCTGAGAGCTTCCCCTTTGCAGTTTTAACCCTGACCCAACACTCCATCTCTTCAGCAGGGCCAGGTCCCACCTTCCCTGCAAACCACATCACTGGTAAATTTGGCTGCATCTCCTTTTGCTTCGCCAATTCAGCCATCAGGTTCTGCCATCACAAACCTGAGGAACAGATTTCTTTGCACCCACACTTCAACAAGGTGTCAAAGACTCAATGAATTCTGCCTGGGGCAGTTTTCGGGATTAGTTTTTGAAATCACCTGTCTGTCCCAAACTCTAATGACAATGCTCATGGCAGCACGCTAAATTAGCTTTGGAGACCAACCTGTTTTAAGGCCTTAAAGTGGTTTCCCACATTGAAGAACTAGAAAGGCAGGTGCAGTGTAAAACTTTGCTATAAATCCATTTGAATGCACATTAGATTTTATATGGGCCAATATGCCCACCAAATCTGTACCTGAGAAATTCCACCACCTTTCCTGCCGAGTCAAAGAATTTTTCCAAAAGCTGTATTTGGCCAACATCTCAGTCTGTTCTTTCACCTGAACCTGCCTAAAAAAGGGCAGAGAGTAACAACTTCTCTCTGTCTCTGAGGTTTCCTCCCTAGCTCTTGGATGATCCAAAAAGCCTCCCCTGTAATGCAAAGCTTTAGGTCATCTGATCAGTTTTCAGGGGATTTAGAATACTGCACTAAAAACCAGGTGAGCCTAAGTATGGATTCTAATTTGAGAGGTGAACATATGGATGAATTTTCATCAAGAAGGGAGGTGTTCTTCAATTAGTCAAAAGAAATCACTAACTTTTCAAGAGAAAATAAAATCCATCTTAGAATTTTAAAAAGCAGAGTGTGTGGGAAGTAGGAAAGCACCTGGATTTCTGCTTTGTTGGATGTTTGCTGTGGAAACAATCTGCTCAATTTTAACAAGAGTTGAGATCACTGAGAAAAGTCCCTGCCATCATTTCACAACTAGTTTTTCTGTGTTGGTTTTCTCTTGTGTTTGTTTGTTTTTAAAATACTGAGTTAAATTTTTTATGCTTCTCAGTAATTATAAAGCAAGAAGAAAAATCCTCCAGGTAGGAATACTGAGGAGCTGTAATTGGGCCATGGAGATATCCTATTATCTATGCTGCTGTCTTTTTTCTTTTTTTTTTTTTTTTTTTCTTTAATTTCTGAATGGCAAGTTTCGGTGCTGTTGAAAGCCAGCCAAAAATTCAAGGTGGTATGAGACATTTAAAAACATTACTTTTTAACAATGCCGAGAAACAGAATGGCACCATTTTAATAGCCATATGTCATAAAGACTATTTTTTATTTAGGAAAATCTATTTTAATTTAAATATCATAAGCCCATGAGCTATAACAAACAATATTTTTTTTCCATATGCTTGGAGTTATTGGGAAGAAAACTCACTTCTCCTCCCCCTCCTTTAGAAGTCTGAATGTCCATGTGTGTTTATGAGCGTGTCTGTTTACGGTGATGGAAGGAAACCACTAAACTCCATTAGTTAATGCAATGGCAAAACACCAAAAAGGAGGTCTTCCCTTGGGGTTGCTTTTTATCCCATATCTTTCACTAGTCCATTTTCCATATAATCCCCTTGCAACTGCTCCCCACAGCAAGCTGCTCGTGGTAACTGCATCAGCCCAGATGAAGTGGAAAGTTGCTATAATTTCTTTCATCTGTGCTTTTCCTGAATTCACGTGCTGCATGGTTTGAAGGAAAGTTCCCTTTTCCAGGTGCTAAGAGATGGAAATCTGTGTGTGTTTGTGAGCACTGACCTGCTCTGGGTGCTGGAAGGGGAATTACAGGCTCCCTCCTAAGTCCTCGAGCAGCATCACTCACAATGAGATTTGAAGACCAGGGTTCCTCTTGCACCTTTTCCAGTGCAGAACACCAAGGAAACAAGCGTGTGCGGGGTTCTGTTAGGTTCTTGAAATTTTAATTTAATTATTCATTAAAATGTGCAAACAGCTATCTATAGTGAAATTGGTTTTTAATTTCCTAGAATATTTTAAAATTTCTCTTAAAATAGCATTTAGGGCCAATTTATAGTTACTTCAGATACTCATAACTATGATCATACACATCTGATACTTTACAAGAGTTCAGTGTTAAGCTGCAGATGGCAAACATTGCTCACATTGGACTGTGCTGTGAGATACAAAGGATCACAGTGAAAGAAATAGGATTTTTTAAAAAAGAAAGCTTTTCCATAACCATTAGACATAAAGCAAATCTATTATATGCTCACTAACACTTGAAGCAGGCAGAAAGCCACCCTATATTCTCAAGATGGAATTTCCTTTTCTGAAGAAGTTTTACAAATAAATGAGCCTGGCCCTTGAACTAGTAAGAATAATATATGCAACTAAACTCATCAAGTAATTTAGAAAAGTCTGAGAGGAAACTGCGTAATTTACATTAAAGAAATTAAATGTTTAATAAACCAGCAACAAACCCCAATATAATCAGTCATCTGCTGTTTTAGAGAGTTCTACTAAAATTCACATATATTTCTATTTTTAGAGTTGGGATATAGTGTAAACCAAGAGCTTTATATGAGCAAAATTGCCTTTTCAGTAAAGAAGAGGTGAACAACAAAAAACCTTATAATGACCCGTCCAACCTTTATATTCATAATTCACTTTGCTTCACAGTAGCACACTGAAGATGAGAAAAAAAAAATAAAGGTTCTTCCTTAGGTAAGAATCTTTTTTTCTGTCCTTAAAATTTCCTTAGAATCCTGATTAAAATAGGCAGCTTTTAGGAAGGAGGGTATCTGAAAACATGAAGGCCTCTTCACCCTGATCACCAACTCAGTCTGGGGCTTGAACAGTTCATGAAATTCTTGTTTTCTACAAAGTGCAGACATGCACAAGGCTCAGTGGTGGCTCCTCTGGGCTGGAACCCTGCACCTGCAAAGTTCTTCTCTGCCAAGGAGCTGCTGGTTCACTGTCCCAGGCAGAGACAGCCCATGGGTGGTGGTGCATTTTTCTAGTAACCAGCCTCTCTTATGGCAGTTGGCCCTTGTCTTTATTTTGTTAATGCTTTCCCTGGGTGATGGGTGGTTCTACATTGTGTTGTCATCGTTACCCTTTGCTCTCCCTCCCCTCCCCAGAGTATCCACACGTACTTAGGCCAGTCTCTTTGTGTTGCTTGTAGACCCCACCTGGTGATCAAGATCTATAGAATTCTAGATTCCCTTCTCCTTTCTACCCCTTAGACTGTATTTCGGGTATCCCCTTACCCTTGAGGAAACTCCCCTCAATATTCCCTATTGGTCCCAGAAATCTGTAACTCACCTTTTCCCATCCTCTCATATAAGGCCCAGTAAACCCCAGGAAAAGGTACTCTTGTCTGGGACACCTGGATGAAATAAAGATCTCTTCACCCTGCAAGAGTCAGCCTTCTCATTTCTCTACCACCAACATGCTTTCTGCCCAGCTCGGACTCATCAACTGGGATTACTAAAGTGGGTTCAGGGGAGAGTTAGCCTGGAGCAGCTCTGAGCCACCACACCCATGGGTGCCACAGCCTTGGGGTGTTTTTCAGATGTTTGCTGTCAGATGTTTTCTGCCTGGTTGGGGAGCAGAGGAATCCCAAATCCCCAGCAGCACCTGAGGCTCCCAGCCCGTTCCCACACAGGCACTGTAAGTCCCCAAGGAGACAATTATCATTTCTACCCAAACAGCACAACTTGGTACAAGCCTGGTCTGGTGAAAGGACATCTTCCTAATCTCCCTGTATCCAGACTGGTGCTGTTTACATGGAACACTTCAGAATTATTATTAAACATAAACTAAAGTTGCTCTTCTAAACCAAACATCTTTGAACTTCAGTCGGGCCCCCTCAAACAAATAAGCTGTTTTGAAAATTATTTCCAGGGCGATGCCTGTTGCCATAGAGATGACATTAAGTGAAAAGGACAAAAAATATAGAGGGTGATAAACTGCATGGTTGGATGACACACTTGACTTCCAAGCCTGTGTTCAAATAAGGCATACATGCCAAGATTTTTTATGAAAGACAAAATTAAAATGTATCACTATCAAGCTGTAACTGACAAGGTATTGTGTGGTGGCTGTTAACATAATGCTCCATATATTTATTGTTTGTCATTTTTCTGGCCCTGATAAAGGTCTTTTAGAGCTGTAAATCATACCATTAAATCTGCCACTAGAAACAGAGGCTGTTGGGAGAATGAAAAGAAAAGATGAAACTGAATCACTACTTACAGGTTTCTGCTGCATGACAGACCTTAACTATCACATCAGAGATGACATTTATTCTTCAAATTTGGCACTTTTTCAAACACCACACGGTTGCCTTATGACCTAATTTAAGAAAAAATTCTCTTGAAAAGTAGGTTCTTTACCATGGTGATGTATTGTAGAAACACAATATTCAGTTGTGTACATATGGCTTAAGACAATATGAAGTTATTCACAGGTTTAAAAATATCGGTTTACTGAAAACAAATATTTCTACTTAAAAATTAACCTTCTATCCTACATTCTACTTATGAAGGGTCTACAATATTTTTGTATGAAGGATCTACAATATTATTGTGGTGATCTGGATGGGTATTAGTTGGAAAGAAAAAAAAAAAGGCAATAAACCATCTGCTTTTGTTTCTGCCTGAATACTTTGATCAACACCTAAACACAGAGACACAGTTTAGAGACATCTAAACCTGACAACAGATGGGAATAATACAAAATTATACAAATATTTATAGAGATCAGATGGGAAGAATATGATGTATTTCACACAGTGGAAAATACCTTCTTAATACTGTCAGTATAGAAACTGCTTTACTAATCTAGACCACAACAAGGATCATAATCCATATCACAACTTTCTGTCTGAATGCTGTTCTGTGCCAAATGAGAGAAGTAAAAAAAAACCAGCAAAACCCAAACACTCACAACAACAACCAACTTTATAAAACACATCCCAGATTCTTAGAATTTGTCAGGGTAACTTTTAATGCACACTTCTGAAATTGAGGTTAAGCAAAGAGACTCTCTACAGCATCAGCCCATTAAATGGTAATTTTTGTCAGTGCAGGACTTCAGTTAAATTGTCAGCTGAAATATTTCTGCACGTCACACAAGTAAAGTACACCACCCTGGTGGAAGGTACAGCATAAGAAGGACAGACCTGGAGAATTGACAGAGAACATTCAAACCTCTGGTGTAAGCATTGGCATTGAAAATATGGTCACAATTAGAGCCAGCTCACCAAAGGACACAATTCTGCAGACAGGAGACAGGTGAGAGTCCTGTCGCACATCAGGAAAATGTTGCACACCCTGTACCCACCCAGAACAGCATCTTTTACAAACACATATAATCTTCACAATTCTTGCTGTTTCCAGTTGTTTTCTCTGAATCCCTTTAAAGATTTACTCTGCATTTCTGACAGAAAAGTGCATTATATCAATGCAACACAGAGCAGAACCACAGAGAAGCCCAAGTCAAAGATGAAATAGTGTCTGGGTGTAACACAGATAATGATTAGAAACAAAACACATAATCAATTAAAGTAATTCTGCCTGTAGTTTATTCTGAGAGCACCACAGAAAGTTATTACTAAAATCCCAGTTTTAATCTTGCTGAAAACAAAGTTTGTAATTAACTCAATGTCAGTTATTGAAAATTAAACTACGAGGATGCCTTTGATATTGAACATGCTGCCAAAATGCTGCATGGGTGATAAGAACTGCTGCAGGCACAGCAGGACAGGCAGCTGTGTGCTTAGAAATCAGCATATTTTTGAACATCTGACTAGAACAAGGTACCCTTTATGGCCTACTTCTATTAATGAAACTTTATAAATTTTTTATTGGATTTGACAGTTAAAATTAAACAAATAAACAGCCTGTTGCAGCATGAAACCACCTGATTTTATCCCTCCTTGTGAATCAATGACCTTCTGTAAATAAGCAGAAGGTTAAGAAGGTGGATTACATAACAAAGTATCTCAGGTTCATTTGTTTGCACATAAAATTGAATGTTCATATTTCATTCAAAATTCTCCTTGGAGAAAACAATTTTCTTCATAGTACAATATTCAGTAGTTTTCAATGAATTGGTGAAATCTGATCACTCCATCACCTGCACTTCTTTTACTTTCCCAGGCTAAGAGAAAAGATCTTTACTTCTGTCAGTCCTTTAAATTCTTCTGGAATATAATACTAGACTCAGCTTAAGTGTAATTAATACTAAGGTTTTATTTTAACACAAGCAACAAGGGGAAAACATGGCTATTAAATAATTTCTGCTGGTGTTTACATATATGGGATATTTTTTCCCAGATCTTTTTTCCTGTTTTAGCAGATCAGTAACACCTGAATCTCAGCACCAGGATGGTTTTGCCCTGCCCCTTACCTGGACTTTTATTCTAACAGTGTTATATTTCCTGTTCTAGGAAACAGCACTGTGCCCCTAAAATGGAAGAAAGGAACTGGACTAATCAAAGGCAAAATCTCTTACGAACTCAAAGGCTGGAAAGAAGAAACTGCAGCTTTTAGGGAATGGAGGTTCCTCATCACTCCTTGGGGGTGACATTGGTACTGCATTCTGCTATCTATTCACATTTAAAGATATGATATAGCTTAAAGATAAACTGAAAGATTTTTACCTAAGTGGCATGCATTTACTTCAAGAAGTTGATGATCAGTAATCAATGTTATGAAGGTAAAAACCTAAAATTATCACTGGAATTAAATAATCCTGGCCTAGATGTGTCATGCTGATCATTTAATGAACAAAGTATCTTCCTAGAGAGAAGATATTAGTGAGAGAATCTACACATTTATTTAGTACTTTAAAACAAATACTAGTTTGAATGAAATTCAATTTTCAGAAAGTCTTGGCAAAGCAGCTACATGAATCCTGAGTTCCACTTAAACTCTCATCTTGAAATAAATTACTGCAAATGAAATTTATTTTAACTAAACTTTTAAACAACATATAAAAATAATAATAATTAAGATTGTCAATAAGCTTCCTTTGCTGTAGATCTGAAAGGAGCCAGTAATTCTGAAACAGCTTCTGAAATCTCACCTCTTTTGTAGTCTAATTGGTTGCATCAGTAAACTGCTGGGTGAGTGCTTTAAAAGGATGCAGAACAGGAATAGAAATACAGCTTTATGGGAAGTGAGGTGTGAGGCCATTAAATGCATTCACTGCATCAGAATGTTTTAAATCCTACTGACCAATTAAGTAAAAGGCATCTTAGAGCACGTAAATATAATGTTAGAACAAGTAAATATAACAGCCCTGTTGCTGACTGTAATACCAGACATGGTCAATGTGATAAAATATGGACATTAGTTGTTAATTAACTTGATGAAAGAGTTCTTATTGACAAATTCTTGAATTCTTCTCCAGGTCACATTAGAGAAAAGGAAAAGAATGAGCAGGCCAGTACAAAACAATCTGAATAATATTTTTTTAAATCCCAGTCAAACCAAATGAGTGGACTTATTTCAAGGAAAACTACATTGTTAACTTCACTGCTTATTTCTGAATAACATAATTCTTTACTTTGAATACTATATGACCCTATTTCCTACTAAAACCATAAATTACACTAACTTAAGTTCTTTATTTAAATGTCAAAAATTCCAGATCTTACCTACAATTGATGCCTTGAACTTGGTCTATCAAAAACATTTTAAGCACGTTTAACTTGGTTGAAATTCCTACCTTGTTTATGTCTATTTTAAAGAGCATTTCTTGCCACTAATTAAACTTCCTACAGTATTTCTAAGTTCCTAATTTAACTATGGGAATTAATTAGATCTCAGCTCTACTCCCACATTCCTTTAATACCACTTCCTCTCCCTTCAGTTGCTCCACATGGAAGGAGGAAGAAAACGTACTTTGCTTTGTAGAGCAGTCTGAGATCTGCTAAAAGAAAACACTATAGAAGAGCTGCTTCTATCCAGAAATAAAATTCTGCTTTAGTGACTAAATAAAATACTTGATGAGTAAAGTTAAGCAATTTGTGGTAGCTTTAAAAATCAGAAACAGCAAAACAGCACATTTGGGATATGTAAACATCAAATTCGGGGTATAAATGAAGCATAACAAGCTTCCAAAGATGCTTATGGAATAGAGACTAGGCCTAGTTTACACAATATCAACTGCCCAGCTAGTTTGTTTTTAAGATGAGACTTAACTCAGGAATTTGACTAAACAAACCACAAGGGATTCCCTTCAGAGATGAACTATGAAATAATTTGCTTTCCATTGTTCAATTACCTAAATGCAGTTACTGTGTCATTGATCAGCATGAGACACGTTTGCATAAACCTGAGATGGATCAATGTCAAACACCAACTCTGATAACTCCAAACTTCCTGACGTGACACAGTCAAAAAATTTAACTTTCAACTTTTAACCTCCCCACCCCAGTAGTCAATGTTCTAGCTCTGCTGTTTAACAGCTATTTGTATGAGGGAATAAATATTTATTGTCCTATGTATATGTGGAACATATACCCGTGACTTGCAGCCTTAAACTAGAAATTTATATGCACATCTGCTTTTCACCGAGTTTGCAGTTATTAATACAGGCCATCCTAATAATGAAAAAATATTAATTTGAATTAATATGTGAACAGCAAGTGTATGGCTTTTAAGGTCTGGGCATTTAAACAAAATATTTCTTCACAATTGATTGAGAGACAAGTCTCTGATTAACTCATGCTGAACAATAGTTATTCCCTAGTTATAAAGAACATCTTCCTAAAGTCTTTATCTGAGAGACATGGAGTAGTGGAGAGATGTAGGAAAATAAGAGAGAAAACAAGACAAAAAGAAATCTAATCAATTTCTTTCCATTATCGTATTTGGGGTTTTCTGACTGCTTACATTTGAGTTTATTAAAAGTTTGCTACTTTTGATCTGGTTCAATAAAAGAGATTCCTCCACACATTTCCTCACAGAATATCCACCAAACTACAACCTTGTGGTTTGGGGGCAGTATGACACTTAGTCCAAGCTAGCCCAAAGGTACAGTCCAAAGCAGCCAACAGACTGCTCAGAGCAGCCTGCCTCTTTCTGAGATTTGAAACCCTGGTGGCTGCAGAATGATGAGCAGATACCACCCCTGTTCTTAGTGTAAACCCAGCTTGAAATAGGATATGCAATAGGTCAAAACAGGGAGCTTATTTTACAGTTTAAATGACACACAGTTGTCCTAATTCTCATACAAGTGAATTTTAACAACAAAATTGTAACTTGAACTGATGATCAGGACTGACAAGTTTAATGAAGTACAATGTCTTCATTTTATACATTAGTTTATGAAAGATCTGGTGTGCATTAACAAATATGAAAAATGTTAACTTATGAGAATATTCCTATGAACACTTACTAAAACTATTTACTTTGTAAAAATCTTCCAGAATTTGCAGTAGAGATGGAACTGTAGACAGGATACCTGAGAAAAGTAGTAATACAAGAGAGGGTATTATGGCCACAACTAAAGACAGTACAAATTTAGCAACCTCTAAAGCTAATAAAAGACTATTGTAATTCTGCTTTTTAGAACTTGTTGTATTACTTAGTAATGTTTTGCAGGACTAGATAACAAATCATGTAATATGTATTTTAGAAAAGTTAAAGTGAAATCATGAACAGTACTCACTGCCTGCTTATGCTTAGATTTGTGTCTCCTGCAATCAATAGGAACATTACACATCCAGTTTTCCTCAGAAGAGAGGAAAAAATTACATATTTGGAGAAAATGCACTGGATCACCATTTCCTTTTGAACTGGTCTTTGGCCACCAAGACCATTAAATAGTAATGTTAAAGCCTGCTGGAGACTGGAACTTCCAGGGCCACGCTCTGTCTCATATCAAACACAGATAAGTGGTCCCCTGTAATTTTTATGACTACGGTGTCAAAAGTCTTCCATTCAAATCACAATAAATATTGCAATGAAGTCTGGAAGCAGGGCCATTTGTACTTGCTTGGGGCAGAGAATTAAGACAGCCTGTTTCCAGTTAGACAGTCATTAGAAAGATCTAACGTCCATGCTAAATGGCTTCCTGTTCTGAGTACTTAAAACCAGTTTCAGTAAAATTGACTTCCTGAACATTTTCTTATATCTTCACCAATACATGAATTTGTGTTTTACACTTTTCTTTAATCATGGGTTCTTCACAGACTGTCCCCATAGTAAGTACCTTGCTTCAAATTAATTAAGAGTCCAATCCTGCAGGTTGCTCTCTACACTCATATATTTTTATGTTGATTCATAGGTCCTTATACCAATATATAGCACAATACAGAAATGTGCTACTAAAGGCTTTGGGGAAGAAAAATGTGATATGTCCTTCTTTCACTAAAATCCAACTACTGTAGTTTCATTTCCCCACTCCCTCCCCTTTCAATTTCAATTATTCCAATATGAAGAGACAACTAATATTTTGTTAAATAAATTAATTTGTCTCAAAGGGAGGCTTCATCTTCCTGTTTGAGGTCCTGTTAAAGATTTTGCTTTCCCATAAATTGCAAATTTAGACTGATTTTCTGTTTCATGGGTGTCTTGCCATATTTCAAAATTTGAGCTTTCATGATTTGCAATAATGTAAATATATAATAATAATATATAAATAAATCTATAATGTACAATGCAATAATAATGCTTTCTCTCACCTATTTATTTGCCTGTTAAAAAATTCCAAACAAGGTAAATCTCAGTAAACTAGATACACATATAGGACACCTACAGTGATATATTTTTAAAGGGTTCCAACAACTCCTCTGACCATCCCCAAATTCCTAAAATAATCTGTCACAGCTTTCTAAAAAAAACAAATCTTAACATAATATTTCATGTTTGTTAAGTCAGAAAATCTAAATGTGAACTTGTCATTCACATTCTCATCTGTGGACTTTGCATTCATGTGTATAGCACGCATCTAGTGTAGTAAAAAGGAAAAAAAAAGGCAGCAAACAGACCTCAGTCCATACACTTCTATACTTGTTCAAGTAAACGTGGTGCATCTAAATCTGTATTTGAAAGGATAAATAACCCTTTCTGTTTTCCTTGATAAAAGCTGTGAATTATTTTCTGCCACTGTATTCATCAAACTACAGTTGCTAATAAATGTGTAATGAAAAAGTGGAGAAAAAGGGTTTTTTTTCAATAAGTCATGAAACTTTTCACAAAGCCTTCTAGTATACCAACAACATCTCACAATTCTTTATGAAGCTACACCTCCATCTTCAAGTCTCAATAATTATAAAATTGCAGACTCAACTATGGAAGGTTTGCTTTGATTTGGGTGTTCCAGATTTTTTTGTCTCTTTAGAATAGTTGAAACGTTCCAACAGCTGATCTGTTCTGCCAAGACATCCTTATAAAATGCAATAACATAATATTACTTTGAATAAAACTGATATATTATTCTGCAAGTTTTTATTGTATGTATACATGATTAGATTTACAGCATGTGAAGAATTATTGCATCCCTTAATTTCTATCATTAGTGGTGCCTTTTCAAATATTTCTTGAATTATGTCACTCCCCACCCTGTGTATATCCTTAAAACAAGAGGTGTCTATCATCCAGTACAGAACTGCAGAAGTTTCTCCTTCAGAACCTTCTAAAAAAAGCCATCTTGTCTTTGCTTGAGGCTGCCATACATGAAGTGGAAAAATCCAACAACAGTGGTAACACTGCTCTCCCATTCTGCAATATCATCTGCACAACAAAATTATAAAAAAAAGAAAAAGGTATGAACATGCTGCACATCATTGCTAAATTCTTCAGAGGTATGAGTATTAAAATACCATACTGCGGATATTTATTTTGAGAAAAATCTGCATCTTATATAGTTACAGATACAGATTTAACATAGATATTAAATAGGTTAAA
>VWYP01034977.1:49265-79535 GCA_013400435.1 Pycnonotus jocosus
AATAACTATATTAAATATAGTTATACCTATCTATATTAATATGACTTATTTTGTGTACTTGCATATTACTGAAAAATAATAAATTAATAATGGTGATAGAAAGAAGCTTGAATATTTGTCTGCTTGAAAGTACATAAATTTCTCATCATCAGGCAATCATCTTCTAGAACTAGGAAAAATAGAATCCCTCCTCCAAATTACTTGCAGTTATGAGCCTGAAGGAGTTGGTTTAATCTGGAGAAATGTAACATTGGTATTTTTTTTTCAGCAGATTAAGTGAATTCATGAGTTCTTATTTCAAGACATTTCCCTGCTATGGGATACTCCCAGACTTGTGGGTCACCTGTGATGGAGATCAGAGACAATGGTACAGCAAAGATTGTGCTGTGACAACCAATGAACATGCCAATTTTCTTTTAGAAAAATATTAGTCAGAGATGAAAAGACAGAAGTGGAAACAGTGTCCTCCCTTTAGTTTGTGACTCTGTGGTTTGTGTTTTAGGATCTTTTCCATTTTTGCTTCTTGCAGTCACATCAGCTCCCATTACCAAATAGGGAGATGCATTGACAAACTTGCAAAGAACTGTTTTCAGGATGAATAAATGATGAAATTGCTTAGAGACATGATAGTTGTAAAAGAATAAATAGGCAACTTTACCAAAATTCTGTGTTTAAACCAAATTTAATCCATCCCATAATAAATGGCTTTATTCAAGAGTACTTCGCCACTACACTTAAAGTTATCATAAATCCTTCTAAAATGCACATCCTGCATTTGCTGGCACTTGAATCATAAGAAAGACATTGCACATTAAATTGCCACCAATAAAAATTATGCTTTTTGCTAAGTGTTTAATAAAAGACTTTCCAATGTTCTCTAGACTACTATTTTACTTTGGTAGACTCTAAAATGAGGAATATATAATGCAGCTTCTGTATTAGTAAAAAGCAATGTGCAGTTTCTCACATTAACACAGTTGCACATACCTTCAACTGCTTCTAGATCTGAACTTACATTTTAGACCACTANCACTATATATATAGAATCCTAGAATTACTTAGGCTGGAAAAGGCCTTTAAGATTATTGAATCAAACAATAATTATGTAGCAGAGAAGTGGTGCGTGAAGATTTATTGTGCCAACAAAGAGGAGACATGAATTGCATCATCTGAAGGAAAGAATTTCTACAGATGTTCAAGGCACTGCATGTTCTTCTTGGTTATAGAAGGGATGATTCCTGCTCTTGAATAGGTGAGATGTTGACTGGATGTGTTGGAATTCCAACTAAGCAGAGATTTAAGCTTGTGGCAACAGAAAATGTATCTGCAGAGGGCTATTTTACACAGAGAGGTAACTGATATCACCGTGTTCCCTCATGCCTGTCTCTAAGAGAACACACACTACTTTTCAAGAAGAGCACGTAGGGCAACAAGACATCCCACTGGATATTATACTGACTGATTTGAATAGTTATGGAGTTTACATTCACTGAAAAATTATCCCTTTTGAGGCAGATACTGGATAGCCTTGGCTGCAGGGAGACTTTTCTCCTTGTTTTGAAACAAAAATGCACCAACTACCACAACTTACTAGGAAATATATTCCCTATTCTGAGAATTTCCAATCTGAACACACAAATTTGTCAACACCAGCTCTTCTGTTTGATTTGTAAATGCTTGACAAGTAGCATATGTCAAGTCTATCTACAAACAAAAGCTATCATGAATGCTGGATTTTAAAAGATTTTAGCAAGACAGATGAGTTTGTCTGAAAGTCTGTGGAAAAACAAAAACTGAATGGGTCTGATCATGAAAGGAGAATTTAACTATATTTGGACCAAATTTAAGTAAATGGACACTATATATACAAGAATATTAGTATTTGCCTGTTTTGAAGTGTTGTTTCTATTCTGAAGGGCTATGCTGAAAGTTTCTTTAAGGATCCATTATAAAACCCAGCACCTGATATATTCTGTACAGAAAAAAACTTCATCTAAAAACAACTGCCAACTAAAGAGAATATCTGCTTTTAAATGCCAATAGCTCTTATGATACTTCTTGCATGAATACAAATTTTTAAATGAAATAATCAAGTTGAAAGTTTATGTTGTGTTTACATGTCAGCAACAGGCATCATTGCTTACTATTATAAATCAGGGACAATCAATGCTATAGTATTGCCATTAATAAAATATGAGTCAATAGGCACAAACTTTTAATATAAGCCTAATTATGAGTGTCTCTTTACATGAAACTAAAAATATTGAAAATGTTGACATTGGAGATGTGCCCTTGAACTAAAAGCCAAGTATAAGTCAATAATCTATTATGATTTTCATTTTGCAGAAGTAGTGCCATTATTTCAGAAGGTCTCAAAAATCAATTTAGCATTTAGTATATCTGTGTAATAATGACATCCTAATTAAAAATTCCAATCTGAATAGCAGAAAGGATAATGTTTAATCTCTAATCAATGAGCACTGAGAGAAGAAGCTATAGGTGCAATAACCTTTCTTAATGAGGTTTACTGTTTTTTCAGAGATTACATATTCTTTCATATTTCTGATAGCCATTCTTGCACTCTGAAAATGTATGCAGACATTCTCCAACTAAAACTATAAGTATGACTACAAGTTATTTAGAGAAAAAATAGCAAAGCAATAAAATAATCTTTTGCTTTATGGGTTAAGATACCATATTACACAGGGACCTTGGCTAGTATTTTTTTAATACACAAGAACCCCCCACTGATAATCCACTTCAGAGTTAAGGTGATTGCTTACACAACCCTATAACAACTATTTCTAGAACTAAATGCTTGAGATTATTTTTCCATTTATCAGTATTGTGACATGACATTTAAGAATTATTTTGCAATTACAAAATAATCATTTTATTTCCCAATCACCCCTATTAATTTGAGACTGCAGATTCTGAACAGCCATCAAAAGAAGAGAAATTCCACCAAAAAAACCTCACATAGCAATAAATATAATTCCTCACAAGTGTTCATCACTCCACTGGATAGCTGCTCAATTACCTGTGTGTCAAATGATTATCTGAGAGCTCAATTTCATCCCCATTACCCTTCCCCCACCACATCTTTCAGCTGTATTTGCTATGAATTGTTAACACATCTTTGAACCTGTGATTTAGTTGGTTAATTTCTCACTAAGAGGCGCTGGAGTAACAGATGTCATAATTATTCAATTATTATCCTCATTTTACATTCATTCTTTCAAGGCACTGTGTATGATGGGCCCACTGGACATTAATTTCAGGAGCAGTGCAATAATATACCACTACAGCCTCCTGCAGTTCTCCTCATGGGTGAGTAAACAGAGTCTAACACATGAAACTGTTGCAGAGGTCTGTCAATTTTTGTCCTATAAGTGCTCAATTGGTTCAAACACAGTTTAAAATACATGGCAACATTTTCTATTCTATGGCTTTCTGTTACTCTATAATGCAAGAGTGCATTAATCAAGCACTATAATTAAAAAACCCCAAAAAACTAATAATTAAAAATGCAAGAACAAGCTCCCCCAAAGCTGCAATACAGCCTATTTTGGATATTATTAACAAATATTCAAATAACAAATGCATTACTGGGTTTCTGTGGGGCTTGCAGCATCATCCATACACGCTGGAAGATCATTCACACACAACAACATTTCCATGCAACTGAAATGGCAAGAAATTGTTCCCAAATTACTTTAAAAGCAGTTCTGTGCTACTGAACACATCAGTGAAATGGTACCACAGCAAAAGGGCTCCCAGAGCTGAGAATAAAGGCTCCCATTCTAGATCCCCATGAGCACTACAGCACAACTTTACACTCTGATTGCCCAGAGATACATATGGAGATAGAAGAAGAAAAATCATAAAATGAGGTAACCACTTGGCCTGAGACCATTTGTGTATCAAACACTAAGATGTAATGTTTATAAGACCTCCGTGAACTTTGGGAGAAAAATAAAAACGTGCTTAATGCAACACACAAAATAGATCTATAGAGTAGTCCTTTCAATCAAAACAAACAACTCATTTGGTAACAATGCATGTTTTAAATTCACTAAGTACTGATCTGCACATTTAATTTTCTGCCTTAAATGCAGACCAGATCCCTGAACCTATCCTCAGGGCCACTGAAAATCTTAGACATTTTAGGATTTTCCTTAACACGGAAGCCATGTGCAGTTCGCAATAGGAGTAAGGGATTTGTTATAGAGAAGGAAAGCAGTGTCAGTGCCCAGACTGCAAATGCTGAAGGATGCCAAATAGACCAAAAGCTCCTAGCTGAGGTTTGGAATAGATCTTCTTCCTTCTTTCTTCCCTCTACCACTCTGGGACACTAAAACTTCTCAATACATGCATACAAATGCATTGTGTCTTGTACTTGTTTTCTAAAATAGTCTTTAACTTCTATATTCAAGAAGCTTTTATGCTTGAGAAATTACTATTTTTATATGCTCTACCCTCAGGCTGTAGTACAGTATAATCTATACTTACGTGCTTTTTCATGTAATGTGGTTGTAGCCAAAATGTGAGAGCTGCTATGAGAAAATTAAATAGAATAAGAGCTGCCATGTGCTCCACAATTAAAGGAAACACTAAGTAGCAGCAATGGGAATTAAACAGGACACTGTGTTATGCCAAATACCAAATGTGAAACCAAAATATCTGCCAAGTCTCCCCTATTTGTTACAATTTTTCCATATTTAGGTAAATTTATGTAATTATGTACCCTGCAGTGGTAATGGGACTGTGCTTTAGTCCTTTTGCAGCATATGCTCTTGGCACAAATATTCTTTTTGATGGGGAAAAAACCCAACTTGGCCAAGATTACATATGTTGATTTTATATTGGCATCCTGACTGTGCCTAACAGCTGGTCTTTAATGTAATGAAACTGTGCTGGATTTATTCAGTTAAACAACTCTGCAGACTATTTAAGCATACGTATTTCTTGTAGCTCCCTATGTTTTTGAATCTGCTTTGATCAGAGCAGCAACAGTTGCACTGTTTTTCTTAACATTTGAGATGTACCTGTGAGCCAAATAATAAGTATACTAAAGACTTGGTTTCTCCTCATCCTCTGTGACCCCAGTTTTAAATAGCAGTGATCACATCCACAAATCCCTCATGACTTTTCCATATATCTGCTTAAAGAAGGTGTGAAATGAGCCTGTTCCTTCCTGGTATTTTTCCCACAATCACTAAAGTGTTCAACAGTTTTATAGTCACAAAGATGTTCAAAACCTTTTCTTTCTTTTTTGAGTGTGTGTGTGCAGGAAAGACACTGTGGGAAAGGCACCACTTGTTTTGTGGGGGTTTTTACAGCTGAAGTCAGGGTGATTTACTACAGTACCACGTATATGAAATATTTTCCAAGCAGAGGGAATACACATGCAATACATCAGCCATATTTCAAAGATAATCAGCCAAAAAATCTATTATTGCGTCGTGTCTCCCAATCCAAGATAATTGTTGACATGCAAAATGCTGCAATAAGTTCAATACTTCTGGGCATTCTTCTGCCTTCCCTTGAAGGCAGTAGCTGCTATCGAAACCGAAAACAGATTTTAAACTGCTGTCTCATAACCCCAATAACTACAACCTGCAGACACATGTAGAAATCTAGAAATAAGAACAATCATGAGAGTTTAAATATTCTAAGGTCCTTTAAAAGAGTGGGACAGACTGAGATTTATCAGTGCTCCAATAAAAGAGGGTGAGAAATTCAGTCACACCTTTCAAAGCAGCTGTCTCTGCCTCCATTATATCCTTACAAAGTCTTACATTTCTAAGAAAGAAAATTTCTTCATAAGGTTTGATCTCCTGCATAAAGCAGACCACTTAAACCCATTGTACAGGATTTCTAGTAGGAGACTCTTTTATTATTTGAAAATATCATCCTCCTGATAGGCCCTCACAAAAGTTCGTTATCCCTTATTTGCTTTCTTTCAGACACTCAGACACCACTTTTATTTATCTCACATTCTAGACTCCAGAATAAATTATGGGACGAAATCCATTTAACAACATTGTACAATACCTGTTCTCCTCAAAACAGTGAGATTAAAGTGCATTAAACATCTTCCCCCTTCAACACTCCAAGAAAAAGGAAAGGAAAAGTGAGCTGGTCTAAAGACCAAAATCATGTAGATTCACCTCCACACTGCACAGATCTTCACATGGTTTGGGGTGTTTAGGCAGAAGTCAGCCTTTATTGCAGCACCCACTTGCAAATGCCTGATGTTTTGCCTTCACTTATGTTCTGCAAAGGACTTTGACATTCATAGCAATTCTATCTTCTAAAGTGATTTTTTGCAGGTTTCTCTTTATAAACACTGCAGCTGCCACATCTAGCTGAGCAGTTTTAGAGCACTACAAGTTCCAGTAGCAGTGGGTGATCACTGGTAAGGAACAGATTACTCACCAGCAGTCTGCTATTAAACTTCCAATTTAATAAATGAATAAAGCCCTCAAGATCCTCCTTTAAATCCAGAACTTCCAAATTAGGGATTACAAGTGTATAAAATGACAGTTTCAGTGACTTGAGATACTGATCTAAGCAACATCAGCTCATTTACACTATTTACATTCCACTTAAATATCTGTATTAGTAAAAGCTAAAAAAAAAAATAATCCAAGAATCCCTCAAGGATGCAACCTTAACCAATGCAGCTCTTTTTTATTTGAAGAGTAAGGAAAAGATTAAGTACAGCAGTACTTTGGCTTGTTTCGAAGTAGAATAAACTTGTTTAGAAGTCTTTCATCAATGCTTTTACAGACAAATTTAGTGTGAATTTAATTTAAGAGTACTGGAATTAAAAAATAAGGCTTTGACAAAATCAACCAACAAAAGGCTTGAAAAATATGCCAGAACTACGGGAGCTCTTAATTACCTCTTGCACTGGCACATGCCACCCACACAGCATTTATTTTAGGAGAAATAGGAAATGGGATCTAAAGGCATATTACCTTATATTAGACACAAGTGTACATCTTTGTATGAAGATTGATAATTTTACCTTAATTTATGGATTGCTTGGCTTTGAACTTCCTCCACCCCTCTGATTTATTTTCTTCTATTATTGCTTTTCATTGGAAATATTTTTAACCTGAGTTCTGGTAGAAGCAAGTATTCATTTAAAGTAGTTTAGCACATCTACATATACACTGCATTCAAAATTTTTTTTCTGACAGAGTCTTTTAATTGTAGCAGAAATCTGGTGGATAGGTGGGGAAGGTTGTGAAGGAAACAGGTGAAGGAATTTTCACAAAACATTTTAAGAATCTAAAAATCTTTTAGGAAAAGGAATCACTTTGTGACTTGTAACATAATCCCATAGTACTTCAGCACAATAAAGAACTAATGCTTTTTTGCATAAGAAATTAAAATGGGACTATTTCAATGCTACTTTATCTTTTGTGCAGAAACATAAATATTGGATTGCTGTTCTTAATTTAGTTTAAGTCTTCTAAACATGGCCAGAAAAAAAAAAAAATCCAGATATTACCACTGGCCTTAAAATTTGATCCAACTTTTTAGTAACAATTACTATTCCCATGACACCTAACCAAGTTTAACAATCCATAGTAGCAACCAACCTACAGATGCTTCTCGTCATAAGAATATTAAAACCAGAAGAAAAGATCATGGAATTTATTCATTAAGAAAATAGGCTGGCAATGAATTGAAGTGATTCAAAACTGCTTTTGGAGCTTTGATTTAAACATGAAGAACACATGGCAATTATGCACCTATTCAAATAACTTTCTCTTCTGTATCCATTCAGAATACCAATGCTGGAGACAGAGAACTAAAACACTTCACTTGTGTCCTTAACCTGGGCAACAAAACCCTCACATGTTTTCATTGGTGAAGGGTTGGTTGTCTGAAAAAGGACTACTCAAGGTGAAAGGTAACAGCACATCACAGCCCAGACATATCCAGTAAACTAGATATCTATAGCCACATTTACAGGTTTTTTTAAAAGTATAAAAATATCAAGTATTGTAGAAGATTTTAAATATAAAGCAGGAAAAATGAAATTCCAAGATATTAATATTGTAGAATTTCTGTGAAATATAGTCAGTATATTTGAAGATTTTGCTTCTCCCAGCCAATGTATGAACACTGATACCCTAATTCATATCACAGAAAAAGCAATTTTGGGGTGTTTGCTGATCAATAGGTATCTTTTCTAAATGAAAAAAAAAATAAATTAAAACCCCTAGACCTCAACTTTCAGTTAAGTCCTTTAACTTAGCAAATCTCGGTGACTTTTTGAATAGACTTTAATTGACTTCTGATATTTTTTCCAAAACAACTCTGTTTGTAACTCTGTTTGCAAATACAACTAAAACTTAAGTGACTGGCAAGTTTTGAAAACCTGAACTGTGCCATTTCATCAGAAGTAAAGGGTTTTTTTCATTTTTCAACTGCATCTATACTTAAATTCTCTTACTCTTTGACAATTTACCTTAATAAATTCTTAAGAACGCACAAAACTCATGCAAGAATGTTCAGCCCAAAAGATTTATGATTCTGTGTATTAAGAGTTTTGTAGCAGCCAGGAAACATTTTAAAGTGATATTAAAGGTACATTTTCAAGTGACTGTGATATCCTAAACATCATATTTTCTTGTTTTATTGTAAGCAGTGACAAATGAGCTCAACAGAGCCCTGCTGCCTCTCCCAGCCCTGCTTGGAGAGCACCAGGAGCACAGCACAGTCAGATCTCGTGAGTCTGTTAAATACCCAGCCTTGAATAACAAGGCAGAGCCCTATTCCACCACTCTTACTAATGAGGTAAATTCTTTTGTGTATTGATTTTAATTAGTTCACTTGTGGAAAAAAGTCCAGCATAGCATGATTAAGGGCAGCAATATAGCCCTGGGTAAGGACCAGACCTACTTTAAAGTCTAACATAATACACAAATTGTCAGTATCATAAAATCTAATTTTACATACATATATGAATGCATAGTTTACTAGCAGAGTTTTTTTCTGTTTTAATTTCAATGGTCTGGTTAAAAGTTTAGAAGTTTGAATGCGTTACACTGAATCCTGGTGTACAAAAAAAAAAAATGATGCTAAATATGAACACAGGACAGACCACTGAAATACTAATTGGAGACTGGAACCTGGTGACAAAGAAATTCATAAAGGTATTTATAACTGAGTTTATACGACTGCCTGTGGCTGGAGGAATGCAATGATACATACAATAGCAATTATTTGCAGTCATATAAAATTAGACCATTTCACTGATGCACTTAAATGAATGCCTAATATTGCCATTTTTCTGATTGATAGCCATTATATATTTATAAATATATATTATACAAGCTGCATTTAATAGGGTATGACAGCTCTATCCACATAAATTACTGAAAGAACATATCACCAGACATTAGTTCTGTGTATTTGTGATTAAGCATTTCCATGGTACTTATCACCTAAAATAGATTTACACTTATTCAGTAAGAGTTATTTTGTTTGATAAATAATAAGTACTTTCTAATGACTAAAGTAATTCTGACGTTCTAGTTCTCAAATGAATTATTTCTTCATTCTGTTCTACAAGGGTCTCATCATTCAGTCTTGTTGGTGCACTTCAAAAGCTTTAAGAATCCTACATTTGATTTCTGGGAAGTATTTTCTCGTTAACGTCTAACATATGTACCCTGTAGGCATGATTCACACAAACCTCTGGAATTCTAAGGAAATGATGATCAGTCACAGAAATGTGTAAAGAATCAAGAACTCTGGCAATTTTCACTTCAAATGTTGTCAGCGAGTGACTATTACAAAAGTACTTTTCTCACCACATCACTGAAAAATGCTGTGTACTGAGCAGGTACGAGAAGAGTTACGCTGTTAATGAACTGCACCACCTGAAGGTTGATTTCCTCAAAGTTGGCAACTGAATCTGTTACATTCAGAGAAATGCTAATTACAGGTAAGAGATGCTCAGTGTGGCCTGAATAAAGTTTATACCTTGCAGAGACAAAAAATGTTCTGAGTCCTCATTAATCACAGAAACCACGCTCCAACCAGCACCACAAATGGCAACAAAATCTTTTTGCTTAATACCATCCTTGAAAAGGCCAGCTCACACATCTAATAATTCCATGTATTTAAGTAATTGATTGGTTGCTTTTCAAAAATGGAAAACTATTCCTTGAATTACTAAAGAGCCGGTAAAAATTAAAACTAATGAGCTCATTTCAATAAAAATTTATGAGACTGGTTTCATGCTGACAAAGTGGGTCCTGCAGGCAGTACCCCTCCACCTGCTTGCCAGAGAAAGAAAAATCTTCGATTTCAAAATATTTTAAAATCTTTTAATGAGGTATTAAAATGTAGCTACAAATCTACAGGTAATTTGAAAGGATTATGTGCAACTCTGAGATCACCAATAAGATTTTTGTGGTACTAAAGAACTTTCTGAACAAAACAAAAATAAAATTTGTCAGCAGTAGTTACTACAGATGGAAAATTCTCTTTAGGATCTATCGACTATATGCAAAATGAGAGATGTCACCATGTCAACCAAACTTTCTCAAATAGTTTTTATTAAGTTATCATGTAAGTACATTTTAAGATCCAAAAATACAACACTAAAACCCAGAGAATCCAACTCACAGGGTCCAAAGTAAGAATAATTGCTCTTTTTGACCATGACTGGAAAAAACTCTTAAAACAGAAAACAGCAACAGCCTGGGTCTGGTAAAGGAGTATCATATTCATTAATATTAGGCACTGTTACACATAAAATAGTTGATTTACAAACAAATGTTATAATCAAGCATTTATCTAAATAAGAATGTAAGAAACTAAATCATGCAATAAATCGAACAAAAACAAAGAGAAAACCCTAAATATGTGCTTCTGGATGTATCTACCAGTACAAATCCAATTATTGACCCTAATTATTTTACAAAAAGTGAAAATATCTGTTTACACATGGTGACACTGTACAAGAATGGTAGATAGCATGAATATAAAACAAAAATATGCTAATGTTTAAAAAACTGTTTAAGATCAAATACCCTTTAAAACCTGGATTGTAAATCTCATAAGGACATGGAAAAATACCTGCTATTTTAAAAGGCAGCAAAAAAGAAAAATCAGAAATATAATGTAAAACTGGAGCAGGGTAGATATAATTTAAATTAATGTCCTTATAATATATATATACATATACACATATATATTAAAATATCTATATTAAAATATAATAATGGATTAAAAATTTTCCTACTGTAAAAATTTAGTTTTAGAGAACTTCACATTATAATCTTGCTACCGATAAAACCAGAAGCTACTCTCAAACTAACTTAAGAATGTTATGATCTTCATTACTTGCCCTGCATTCTTTCTTTTCTAGTTTTGGTCTCTTTTAAATATAGAAACAAGCTTTCAAAGTTCAGGATATTGTAAACTGATTAATAGAAGTCATGTTTGCTTATATGCTCACAGTAAGAAATGCTATTAAAAAATAGATTAAATGAACTGAGAAATAATATGAAGTTGAGATTCTTTTGTCTCTGAAACCTGGCTAAAAGTTTAGCTTCTTCTTCTTCTGTGAGATAAAATAGGTATTTAAAAAATTTAAGCAAAATATATGTTGGAAAATGTAATCACATACACAAGACATATTCAGAACAAGTAGAGAAATATTGTCATTCCAATTAAAATAAAATTTGATCTACACCACTACCAAATCCATTTTTTTAGTCAAGTGGGACTTTGAGCATTACACTGTTTTTCTTCTTTGTACTGTTGTTGACACTCTCAGAACCATCTTCAAAGCACCGTACTCTTTTGTGTGGTGTAAAACCAGTATGCTTCCAATTTTGCCATCAATCATCTTTAATAGCATATGCTATTAATGTAATTTTGTTATTGAAGATTCCTAAATCTATTCAGTGGTTTGCACAAGACAATTACGTTTTTTGTTATATGCATGCAGGCAATCAGATAGTGTCTTTTTAAATAAGAGCAATTAAACATGGTCATTATAAATGGTAGATTATTAAAAAAAAATCATGAAGTGTCAATATGACATCCTTTGATTTAAAATAAAATGGTAAGAGAATGGAGAGATGCATTTTAGTTATTTAATTTCAAAAGTGTTCTTGAAAAATCTTCTTTATGAAAGCTTGATGACATTGGGAAATGTTTTCCATAGCTCTTACAGAGTCATGGATGGTTTTACAGATGTTTCCTAATGTGGTGAAAAATATTCTCCAACACAGAGAAACCCTCTATACATCATCTAGAAAAATAATGAGGATATATGGTCACTTTCTCACTTTCACAAAAATGAAAAAAAAAAAAAAGTAAAAAATTTTCTGCATTAGTAGAGTAACATCTGTGTAGTCAGCATTGAAGAAATGTCTGTACCCTCATATATCAACAGAAATTCAACACATTATGCATATTTTTACCACAAGAAGTTAAACAGATACATTATTTTGACAGACCACTTCTTTTTCATTCTTCCTGCTGTAACAGGTTACTTCCCATCTCCCTTGGCAGGATCAAACCCCCTTGCTCAGCGAGGCACTCAGGCATGTGTGCAATGCACCCCCAGTGCTGCTGGTTCCAGCATTGACCTGCACTCACAGCTGGCAGGCTGCTGTGCACTGGTGGACACCATGCCCTGCTTCCAGTCTGACTGGAACCGCAGCTGCTGAGTGCCAGGAAAATCCCCTGAGTGTTCCTGCTTCCATGGCACACCTGGCAGGAGTATGGGGAACATGAACAGGCATGCTGGATAATCTCCATGCTCGATAAATTTGAAATATGAACGTGAAATATGAACCATGAAGTTTGATAGCTTTTTGCACTTAGATGTTAAAGAATTACAAAAAAAACAACTAGAGACTTTGACATTGTATAAACATCCTCCCATGGTTCTAAAGATCTATCAATATTGCTTAGACATGCTCCAAACCAAAGCATATGAGATGTTAGACTTGCATTCTCTTGTGAAAAAATTAAGCATGTCTTTTAACTCAGATCAGCAAAATTATTTTGAACTGTTGTTTTAGTAAAGCAGGTGTGGAGTGGAAGAGGAGTTCAGTGAAAGGACTGAGAAAGAAATCTGCTCTGGGAAAATGGTGAACTTCAAAACCGCTTTCACCTGTTAAAATGAGAGTATTTGAAGATTCTCAGTCATGTGGAGTACACAACATAGTTTAGTGGGCATGAATTGGATAGATAAGCAAGAGTATAAAAAATAAATTTATGTGGTGTATCAAAAAGGGTGGGAAAAAATATTCCCTTCCATCCAAGCACCTCTGTGCACTATGGGGTCATTAATTCTTTAGATGTAATTGTGCATATATTCTGTTGCATTTTGTTAAGCAAGGTTTAATCCATTTTATGGATAGATGATGTCACCTATACACCACCCTATTAGCAGCAAGCCTAATTCAGACTTGCATCTACCTGTCACCATAGATCCCTAGTCCTATTTTCAGAACAAAATTCATCAGAGAAAAAAATATTCAGTAAAAATAGCTTTTACTGCATTGCTTAATTTGAGATATCAAGGAAGTGAAACAAAAAAAGGAATCTATCACCTATATTAATGGATGTTTCAGATCAATTTAACCTGAACTAATATATTTTCTTAATGACAAATCAATGTCAAAAATAATGAAAGAACTTAAGATTCTGTGTGCTTTCCTAAAGTCTTTGCTGTTAAACAGGGTTGTACAGCCTGCCAGTCTTGCATTATTTATTAGCTGTGAATATTATTAGACCATGTTGTGGTTTACAGTACTCTGAAAAGATAGAAGCCAATTATTTCTTCTGCATTCTTTCAAGAGTTATGCAGTTGAAAAGTAAAAATGAGTCTTTATATTAACTAAATAAAATTAAGAACTTCAAACAAATCTAGAAATAAACTGCAAATGAATATACTACAGGATTAATTTTCTGTTATTGGTTCAATTTTATATGAATGTCTACAATATCTCCAGATGATTTTTCCCCTGAGACCAGGACCAGGTGCTGAGGTCAAGAATCCACCCAAACTCACATTTATTGTAGCTTAATATACAGCCGTTTTTGAACAAAGAGAACTTTAAATTAATAAAAACTTTATAACCAATATTACAGTAGGATCTATGGGCAAGAACTCACACACACTTAGCACTGTGCAAACAAGCAAAGAGAAGTTCCCCTCCTGGTGAGAAAAATTTCAAGTTTCAGGGTGACAACTGGGTCCTGTGGATAAGAGTACCAAAAGGACAGGATGATCCTTAATATTTATCTCAAAATAACATCTTCAGAAGTTATTCCATTGCTTTATTTAGTGGGCCAAGAACAGAAACATTTACTTGTTCCCCAGTGCAGCTGGCTGATGTGTCCTCCCTAATGTCTGTATCTACCATTTAGTTCAAAACTGAGAATTGTACTTTCAACTGTTCCTCAATATTGTAATAGAATAAGCTTCAAGTCATCATTTTTTTTGCTACAGGTAAGAAGAGAGTCAGACAACTTCCCAACTAATATCTGGATATTTTTGTGAGAAAAACAAAGTATAAAAAGAGAAACAACAAAAGTTTGCATTCAAGCTGACATCACAAGTCCCCAAGAAAGTCTTGGATCACAGCTCTGTGAGAAATCAGTGGCAGAACTGAAAAACTAAAGGGATGTTTCATTGGAAAACCAAGTAATTTCTGTTAAACACAACAGTTATTGGTGTGTGAGTACTGAATAAGTTTGTGGTCCACTATGAAGACAGAACTCTATCTGAATAAGTAAGGTTATGAGTAGAGCATGGATAACTATTTACAGAAATTTCCAAAACTTTCAAGTGTGTTTATGCATAGAAAACAGCCTGTGTAAAGCCTGGGTCCTTAAGACAGAACATACAATTGCAGAATTATGTTTAATGCCAAAATATGCCTGTAACTTGCAAACCCAAAGTCTTTTTACATGCTGGACAGAGATGAAAACACTATTTTTTTTTTGTGGGTGGCTGGGAGAAGAGCAGCAGAGATCAGTCTGTCCATCCACGAGGGGCTGTGCTTGGGTTACCCAGCTAATTTACCTTGTGACCTGAGCTAGATCTTTGAACCCGTTCCTTCAGAGGTGAAGAACCAGAGTATTAAGCTTGATTCATTTAAAAGTGCCCGACCAACATAACAAATGATTTTAATAAGATCTACAACTCTACTGGGAAAACTGTACAAGGAAGGCCCAAGTGCTTCTTTAATGTTTAAAACTTGATTAAATATTTACAGTAGCATAAGACTGAAAAAATCAAAAAGCTCCTCCTTGTCTTGACTGCATCAAATCGTGTTTATGGTAGCTCCTGAAGAGCAAAAAATTTTTGCCATTATTAGAAACAAACATAAAAGCTAAATTCAGATACACAAAATTTTGTAATTTCTATCATGTGCATTTACGATTACACTTATTTTTAAAAGAAAAAAAAAGACTAAATATATTTATGCTTGCTAAAATCACTGTTAAAATTTTAAAGACTGAGACTTTTGAGAGATAATATATATATATTTCCCCCATTCCCTTATATATCTTCTGGATTATGAAGGCTTATTTTGGACATCAACCTATCTACCAGGAATTTTCAATTTTCTTTTGGATTTTCACATTTCTTTTATTGTCCTTCAGGGTAATGAAGCAAATAATACAATAACTTGCTTTTCTCAGCTGCCTCTTTATGAACCATTCATACAGCACATCCGTAGCTTTCAAATTACTTCAGGTGCTGAAGGAACGTTCAGGTGCTCATTCCTTAATTAGCACAGCCTTTGGAAGAAGAAAGATTTTTGTAGAAAACCTTGGATCTGTGAACAGATTTTTGGCTCTAGATGAGTTCCTATAATAAACAATTACATATTCCAGTCAAGAGCTGAGTTTGAATGAGTTCAATATGTTGGAAGGAGTCTAGAATCTCACTAGGGAAGACAGTGAGGAAAGAGATAGATGGAAGTTATTTGATCCAAGTCATACCCAAATCCACTGTAATTCTCTGCAAATGAGGCATCTATTCAAACACCTTAGTAAATTTTAGTTACCTAGCAAAACTGCTGAAGCTACAAAAGCCTTAAAACCCCAATTCTCACAGGAATGGATTAGTGTACTGAAATAAATACCACAGTCAGCTCTTTGCAAATGAAGTCACAGCACATATAATGAAAGAATTTGGAGTGAAATAATTGTCATTATAAAAAACCATTTGATCCCATTTCTAACAGTATCCTTGGGCAATTAGGTCTTAAAAATGGCTGCCTATAGGTGTTTATAAGAAGCTAATTGTTACCTTGAAGCCATTTGGAAACCTGCACATTCACAAGTAGTTGTACAGCTAGATAAGCCCAAAACACTATTGACCCACTAAACAAGGACACAAGAAATCCTGGGAAAACAGAAATCCCACATCATTCAAGACATTCCTTGAGGATAAGGCAGAAAAACTGATGTTTCTTTCATCCTCCAAATGAAACTGCTGGAAAACCATGAAGGTTTTCCTGTAGCTAACCAAAAATACATGGAAGCCAATGGGCTTCCATAAACCAACTCAGCCAGTCAAACCAGTTATTCCAGCCAGTGGTACCCATTAATAAGGATATGAGACCAAAAAAAAAAAAAAAATAGAATATATTTCTCAATTGCATGCTTTACAAAGCCAGAAGCAAGAAATGTGATGGACTAACAAGAGCAAACCACTTGACTATGAAATCAAGACTCTTAATTTAAGGCAAGCTGTCTTTTTGTGCAAGTTGCTCACTTTCTTGTGACTCAAACTTCCCAGATGTACAGTTTGGGAAAAATACATCTTCAATGAAAAACAGATGCTCTTTCAAAAATGTGAGTTCTCAAGGATAAATAAATACTTTATATTTTATTATGCAAAAGATTCCAACATCTCCCCTAAAGAAATAATTACGCTATTTGGGTTTAGCTTTAGAATTTGGGTATGAGTGGGAATTCCTATAAAGAATCACATCACTGCTAGCCACCTTTTATTCCTTCATTCATATAAACACCAAGAGCACATCCAGGGTGGTGCAAAGCAGGCAAACTGCTTTTCATGGCCTGCACCCCAGTGCTGCAGCTCTCAGTTTTATGCACCGGGTTACAATCTGCCATCTGCAGCACGTGTGTTAATAGCTGCATGGCACTATTCATGCACAGGGGCAGCCACGTTCCATCTGCCGTGCAGTCAGCCCACACATAACTCAGTCCCACCTTTAGACAGAGCAACTGCTGCTTTCTCAGCCTGACAATGGAGTGCAGTGATTGATGCCACGGGCAGCTCCCATCCAGCATTCAGCCAAATGCGCCCTCAGCGTTTAGGCATCACCTGTTCCAGGCATAAAACAAAACGGGCTTTTTTTTTTTTCACTGTAATTCTTTGTGGCAAGGAAGTCTGACATTTCACCCAAAGCCCAGCGCAGAACTGACTTCAAGTAATCACTAGAGAAAAGTTCTCCTTCAACCCTCACTCCTGGATTTGACACTACTTTTAGCCATGTGTTTAGTAGATATATTACTTTTACAGAAAAAAATCTACTTGTTGTGCATTAACAGTGTTAAAATATGTAGAGCACTACCTAAAAGACTTAAATTTTCATAGTATGATAAACTCAACTTGCAAGCTATGTATAGTCAAATATTAAAATAAGAGCATATTTTTTATTAATTATGAGAGATCTAATATTGATATAAGGGAACCAGCACTCAACTCCTGGAACCAAATAAAGCCCTTCTAAGGTTTCAATGCATTCTTGGAAAGCAATCAAAGGCCTCTTTTTCCATAAGTTTGTTATTTATAGAAAAGCATTTGATTGTTGCATTGAAGTGTGCACTCTATGTGTAAAAAGGTGTTTATGGGTTTTAGTACAGTATAGTTAATACCCAAGCAATACCTAGCCCTTTTATAATAAAGAACCCTTACTGAGAGGATATATATTGTACTTTTCATCAAGTGTACAGCATACAATTACATTTGCTGGTGGTCTATAATGTAAACCCCACTTGAGTCAGCTTATAGCTTATGAATTTGTTGTTCTGTGTGCAACAATTAAGAACAGTTACATTTTTGGACTCAGCTGAAAGTAAAGAGTAAGATTTGAGAAAAATATTCATACTTTCTTTCAAAGCAAACTATAAAAGCTTCCAGAATATTTTAAAATCAAAACTACACTGCTTAGGATTTAATATATTCTTTCTGCTCTGTATGGATTGATAATTACATACTTTCCCACAGACAAAGAAAATAAAAGGTGCAAAGAGTACACAAAGCAGACCTTCCTGCACACAAAAGGTACAGTTACATTGAGTATAAATGTGGTAAAACACAGACCAGCAAAACTCCTACCACAGCATAACTTTAATCATCCATTGGGCTACACAGCTGACAGTATTCAAAACACAAGGGAAAAAAAGCCACATAAGAAAATTAAAACTTTACCTATCACAATGAAATCCAAAGAAAGCATTACATGTTTCTAAAAATCCAGAATCTGAGATTTAATATAAATTCAGCTCCCCACACATGAATACAAATAGGTATCAAATCATGTAACTTTTAAGGGTTAATGTTACTTTTAAGGTTAGAAGGAAATGCAAAATTCAAGCTTTCGGAGCTTGACGTATTTTGATCCAAATGTATGATTTAAATATGTGGATATTTATTGGTTTGATTGCTTTTATATTTCTTTTCTGTTGTGTATTTATTTTCAGAATATAGCAGAAGAGAAAAAACAAAGTTATTTAAGATCACAAAATCAGCAGTCCTGAGAATCTTCTTTCTTATGTTGACTGGAATTTTGTATGGCCACAGCTCAAGGGACAAGTTCTTAGAGGTGACAAATCTTCTTAAAACACATATAAGCATAACCAGATAACTGAGCTGGGCACCAATGTCACAAGTAAAATTAAATTCCACTATGAACTACGTCTTGAATAAGCTGTTACAACAAAGCTTTCTTTCAAAAATTGGGCACCTTTCACTTCCCAGATTTGGGTTCTGTCCATTATGCTGCAGCCACAGTTGAACAAGATGCTTGAGCACTCAAATGTGTCAGATGGAGAGTCCCTGTTCAACAGCCCCAGTAGGAAATTCAATGGCAGAGATTGTGTCAGTGCTGATCCCAAATGGTCAAACAGCCCTGACTGGCTTGGTAAACTACCAGAGATGCCAGCTTTGTGACTGGAAAAACAACCTTGAAGCAATTTTGGTCCCAAAAATACCATCTACATACCCATGAAATGCAGTTCCTTTGGGATTATATTTAAGATTTAGTAATAAAAGATCTTTCCCTAAATCAGGATTTCCATAGAAGCTTTAAATAAAATAGATCAGAAAACAAAGTTACAAGTACAAACCTTCAATATTCTCCTTCTGAAAAGCATTTTGGTGCATTCAAAGTGAATTCACTGAACCAACTTGAGATCAGGAGTAATAGAACTTCTGTGAACTCTGATTCTTTGCACAGGCAAAACTCCTACTTTCTGTTCTTTAATCATGGTTTATGTAACAAAATAATATCTGTAGGTAGATATTTTTTGAGGTGCTGGAAGAAGGGAGACATTTATATATATTGATAAAATTTTCTTGCTGTGAATGAAACAAAACTTCACAAGTGTAATGCACTGTAAGTGCACATCTAGGTGGGCAGAGAGCTAGAATAAATGAAAATTCAAGTATAAACAACTTCACACAATTCAACAGTTAAGTCAAAGAGAAATGTAGATTTAACTTAAAATTACAAGATAGAATTCTGAAGTACATTATAAAGTAAAATGTTTGCACAGAAATATATTTTGCTAGAAAGCAAAATGGTAGCTCATTTGCATTTTTCTTTTTGTTAGGACACAAAAGAGTCAAACTGCTAAAATTAAGATAGCAAATTGTTTGAAAACCTCATTTTTAAGCAAAATAAATCAGGTTGGAAACAGACATTTTATATATAGTCTCAATTTTTGAAAGTTGATCCAGAACACATCATTCTGAAAAAGCAGACTAGGTTGGTATTTTACACTACATGATCTGATGATTTCAATAGATGCTGACTGTGCTCATCCCAAACTTGTTCTGTGCTTCATTAATACCAAACACAGAAGCAGTTTAGCAGGTGGTTTCAGTGTCTTGCTGGATCAGAGCCAGCATTTTCTGCGCCCATCAACTCCAAGTAGAAAAACTTCTCTCATATTTACAGTATTCAACAGATCACCTTCTGGAATGTACCAGTCATTTAAAATGTTCTACCACAGTAAAACTAAACAGTGGCACAAAGCCAAGGTTTAGGGACTTAAGAGTTTTTCCCAAAGCAAAAATAAAGTAGGCTACAATATGTATCTACACACTGATATTTTCATATTAGGAGGGCATCTACTCCATGTTTTAACAGGAATTGCAGTAGGGTGGCATAGACACCTTCTTTTATGTCCCACTGTTGACTTCAAAGTCTGTTTAGAATCATTGAATATCTTAATAACTCTCCATCATTATGAATTACAGCATTATAGGGTAGAACTTTCCTTAAAAAAACAGATGAATGCTGTCATATTAATAACTGAATAGATTATTTGTTTGAATCTGATTTCATAACATCTATTTTTTCCCCTTTATGTGTTACAGCAGCCTTAGAACAGTAATTTTCAGCACTCTGTGAGCTGTTAAGAAAACTATGAATTCAATGAGTCAAAGAGGAAAAGAATGGTAAGGTGCAAAGGTGTGTATGGACCAAAATGGTTTTGCCAATTAGACACCTCTTTTAACATATTCCTACTCCTCAGGGAGGGATATAGGCTTTCCTACTGATATACTATCATTCATTTCAAGACAAATTTCAGCTAAACATTTAATCAGATCAGACAATATTGGGTTTAAGGAGAAGTTCCTACAATTCAGTTAATACAAAATATGCCCAAATAAATATTTGCAACTTGACCAAAGTTATCTTCTTGCATTCATTCAGTCATAAAAAGTGTTTACACAGATGATCACTGATTATGCTATACTGCATGTTTGTTTACTCCAATGCATACTACATTATGTTTATGAGGGTTAACAAATTACCAAAAATACTTCCTAGTAGTTAAACATTGTTCCTGAAGAATAAATGGTGGAGTGAAATCTGATAGTGTATGCATAATCCAACACGCTGATATTGTACACAGCTTCAGCCATGTGTTTGTACAGGAGAATATATTAAACCCCATCTGTTTTAACAGTCTTTAATGTTATAAATTAGGAAAACATCAAAAATGTCAGGAGACGGCAAACACTTATTTGTTGTCTTTCAGCTCTATATTTATTAGACAAGTTTGTTATCAAACTATTCCTCTAAACATGAAAAGAACAGCAGGCCTTCTGGAAAACCAGATGGCTGCTGTGGTTTCAAAACATGTTCTGGAAGGTTTATGTAGTTTACATTTTTTCTTTTTCATAAAGGATTGTGTGGGATGTGGCATGGTTCTCAGACACAGAACTCCTGCAAAAAGACCCAAGGGGTGTGTGGGTGGGAGAGTAAGGGGCTACTTGAGGATGCAAAAAGAAAGCAAAATTATCCATGTCACTGAATCTAGGAGACCTTCTCGTAAGAAAAGGGAAACTTTTTGACTACAAAGGAAATAAATTGCCACTATAAAAGAAAATAAAATGCTTTCAGACTGCAGTCTTAGGCATTTCACTTCCTTTCTCTGAAACAGAAGGGGGCCCTAGACACTGAAATTAGATGGAGGACCAAAAAAAGAAAAGCAAAACATCACAAGAAATATGTTTGATAGGGTGAATTGCATGCATGTCAAGAGGAAAAAAGGGAAAGGTCAGTCTGTCAAACTGAGAACATAATCATATTCCAAAAGGAAAAATGTTTAATAACATTTGGTTAGTTGTTAAATCAATGCACAGTAGGAGGAAACCCCAAATATAAAGAGGATTCAAAGCCCCATTTCAGGAAGGGTTAGAAAATGCAAGAAAAAAATTCATGGCTACCTCCAGTATTTTGCATTTAGAATGAGATTTTCTGTCATGAACTCATGTTTTGGAGAAGAGAAAAACCCAAAAGGTATTTCATTCCAAGGACATAGGTTTGACAGAGGGAAAAAAAAACAAAACAAAAAAAAACCCAAAAAAAACCCCAAAAAAAAAAAAACCAAAAAAAAAAACATTTGAGAATTTGGATAGCCTCAGGTGTTGGGATGGCAGATCTTCCTGACCCAGCCAAGTGCCAGCATTCTTCAATAACCCTGGCAAAGCAGCTTCCTCAGCTCTCCCTGTGCTGAGGGTTCTGGTTATACACCTCTGTTCCTCTCCTAAAAGATCCCACCCCTGTTGCCAGCCCTTTGCTACTCTGATTGCAGAGTCTGCTTCTAAACTGCAAACAGCCCAGCTGACCCGACAGGAATTTATACCAAGATGGGCACTGGAGGCTGCTGAGGTTCCAAACCTTTGCCAGCAGGTGTGGTGGGAACACAAGACAGAGAATAAGGAGTGGAACAGGCACAGCTCTGGCTGAATAGCACGAGAGCACTGTTCCCATGGGGACACAGGGGTGGTGGAGCTCCATCCCTGGGAGTTCAAGGCTCACAGGACAAAGCCTGGACTAAACTGACCTCATCCTGCAGCTGATTCCTTCAAGAAGGAAGTTAGAACAGAGACCCTGGAGGTCACTTCCAAGTTCATTAATCCTCTGATTACTCAGAAACTATGAGAGCTCCCAAGAACACCCTTTTCTTAATCCAGTCTGGTTTTGTGTTTGACCATTTCAAGTCAGCAAGGGCATACTGGACAGCTAACAAAGATGTGGATGAAACCATTTAATTAAAATAAACTAAAATATGTTGAGCTTTTTTTTATTGTGTTTTTTTTGTTGGTTTGTTGTTGTTGTTGTTTTTTTGTCAAGGCATAACTATTTGGCAAATATTTTGGCAATATGTTTATCCAAAGAGGTTCATGTCAGATTTTTTTTATTATTATTTATTTATTCCTCCTGATTTGTGAAGACGGGGTTTTTAAAATATATTCTTTTCCTCCAAGCCATTATTAAGCAACTCTTGAATTACAATGCTGTATTTCAATTTTCATCACTCGTCACATTCAGCCACAAATACTAGTGCATTTTCTTCACTCAAAACATATCTTTTATTGATACTGTGTCTGCAATAATGATGCAGGTGAATTTTATCATTCCTTTCACCCTACTAGTAATGAACAAATTCACTGCTTATTACTTTGGACTTGATCTCTAGCAAAACACTACTGGAACAAACAATTTGATTTGTCAACACCTTTACAAGGACTCTTCAATCAATGTCACAAATCCAAATTTAAGCAGCAAAATACATTTGACTGCAAGACCTCAGACTGATTAGAGCTTCGAGTTCAGTGAATTGCACCAGACAGGACAGCAATCAGATTATTAACTCCACTTGAAAATACTCTCTGCTGCCTGGGATTAGCATGCATATTTTGATATAGATCGATAAGCAATCTCCTTTCTATAAGAAATGCCTGCAACATTCATTTGGCTGATCAAAGGTATATATCAGCTTGTTGTGACAGCTAGCTATTGTTTTCCTCCTTCTTTACAGGAGAGTCTCTATTAAAAAAAAATCCCTGGCTCCCTTTCACCTAATAGTGGAAGTCAACAGAGAGTCACAAAATTCCATCTCCTCAATACCAAAACACAATTAGTACAGAAAGGACTTTTGCCTTTTTTGTGGTAACTTCACTTTTACTTCTTCATTCTTTCTGTTCTCCCTCCCTCCCCCAATCTGAAACTATGAACATTCTCTCCAAGCCTTCCAAACATTTTCATGGTATTCTTCTCTGCTTCACTCACAGTCTAATTAGAAAAAAACCCTTAAAATTTTTAATAACATTTTTCAAAAGAAACATATATTTTGTTGCTTTGGATTAAAAATAAAGCATTAAAGCACTAAAAATTTATGTTAAGGTTCACACAACAAAATCCATTTCCAGTTAACTCGTCAGAAAAAGAAGGGAAGATATTTTTTGCATAAGGTAACATGAACTCTTAAATGAGCTCTGGACTTCATTGCATCTGCAGAACTGAAAAACTAAAATTTATCTGCCAATTTTTTTCAAGATAAAAGCACAGGCATTTCATCCCTCCTCTAATTACATATGAGATAACTCTTATCTCATCTGAGCTTTTTATCTTTTTAATAAAAAAGACATACTCTAAAAAAGACAAACACAGCTTGCAAAGCATACTGTCAAAAATGAGTTTCCACAGAACAAATAGACACCATGGCTCAAGGAGGCCATCAGAGAGTCAACGTGCATTTTGATCTTCTGAGGGAGAGATACTCTGACATCAACATGAGAAGACAAATCTAAAATTATAGGGGGGTTTTTTGTTTTTGTTTTTGTTTTGTTTTGTTTTTCCAGCAGCACTGATTCTTGAAAGAGAACAACCCAACCCAGATTCAATGGCAGCTCTGAAGCACAGGAGAGAAGATTCTCCATCCATGCTTCAAGGACAGATACAGAAGCAAAGGAGTTTTCACTGCTGGTTTCATAACTTTTTACAGCTGTTTACAATTTTAATTGGTGATCTTCCTAACCAAATATTTCTAAAACACAGCTCAGTAGCAGTGTACTGAATTCCCACCCCACTGAATCCAGTGAGCTTTTCCCAGTGCCAATGGCCTTGCTCCTGTGCCTTGTCTGGAAACAGCCTCCAGGTACGACAAGTATCCCCCACACTCCAGGACTTCTGGAGAGAGTAAACACTTATTTTTTAACCTGTGTTTACCTCCAGGCTGATGCAGCTCCTTCACACTTGAGAACAACACATGAGAACTGAACTCTGACTCTGAATCTGCTCTAGTACACATCATTTCCAGGCATTTATCAGCATAAATTTTAGTCACTTACAATGTTCCAAATACATTTATCACATCACTGTTTTTTTGGTTTGGTTTGGTTTTTTTCCCACTTTAGGTCTTTCCCAGAAGAAGTTGGACATTATTTTCTAACATCCTATAAATAAAATAGTTCCTTCATCACTGAATCCCTATAGAAAATCCTCAGGAAATCATGTTAACTCAAAATAAGCCTATGTTTCCCAATACCACAGAGACATGAATACATACAAAGCAATTTAATCTATGTATGTGTACCTAATATATACTATATTAACTAAGACAAGAGAATTTATCATATTCTAATCCTTGTTAGATCTTTTCCTCCAGCAATTTTCAAACATTTATAATTTCTGATGTCATAGAACTGCAACAGAAACTGCTATGAATAATATGTCATCTCTCATTATTATTTCTAATCAATGGATTTATTCAAACTGGGCAATATGTAGGCTAGAAGATACAGGAAGCAAATTCCAGGTAGTTCTTTCAACTAAAGATACAAACAAAGAAGAATATTATAGGTGGAAGTAATTTTATCCATTGAATTTCAATATTTAAAAAAAAAAAATCCTACTTGCACCTTTAAAAGGCAGCATTTAGGAAAAGATAATTAGTTCTTCATTTCAGCTCCATAACTAAAAGTGCATGTGATAGGGTATAGCAGAGCACGTTTAGCTTTTGTTGACTGTTTTCTTTGTTTTTGAATAAGAGGAAGAGGAGTAAAGGAAAAGAATCCTACAAACATCCAGCAGTAATTCCTACTTATTTTCCAAGGTGAGTTTTTTTTTTTCTTCCAAATAATCCTTTGATTTTACAAGATCAACAGAAATCTCCCTTTACAGTTTATCAAGGAAAAACTTGTATACTGATATTACCTGGAAAGCCTAGACATCTCTTTATGACATGAAAGATTAAATTTAAAACGATTATCCAGATTACTGATTCACTAAGAGGATCAATGGGTTTAATAATATTCTTAAAGAAGAACATTAAGATATATAAGGATACACATAAGGATAATTGCTCGTACTTCCTGAAACTGGTGGGAAGAACAGGTACTGCTTTATCACCTTTTGCAAACCCAGGATATTTAAATTGATATCCAAGTTGTTTTTCTTTACTGGCTCTTCAGAACAGACAATCTAAATCTAATTAACTGGAGATAGCAGCTTCATATTAATTAATTCATTTGATCAAGAAATCTTACATGGAAACCCAAGGATTTCAAGATCTAAAACTATTTCAAGTTCTAAATCTTTAAACTTCTTAACATGTTTGTAATTTCTTTAATGTAGCGTGTCAAACTCAGGAATGATTTTGTTTTGAAATTTCATAGAGTGCTGTTGTGCAAGAATAGGAAGTGGGTCACCTTATCAGACATAACCTTCCTTTTCCACTTATTATTAATGATAAAAGATAAATTAAAAAGCATCCCTTAAGTACCAAATTGGGTAGAGTGACTGTCTCTTTAAAAAGAATCTCAAAATGTTTATGAAAGGGATTATAAACACATATAATAAATGTTTAATATTTTCTACTAACCTAATAATCCTTTGGGTTTTCTCAATTAATAGTTAACACTATTGACTCAACAACTTTATAAGGCACTCAGAAAAGGCATCTTATCATAAAATTGTATGAGAAATTATGAAGATAAATTAAAAATGAAAATGTGTACTAAATTATTTTATAAATATTTGCTACTTTTTACTTGACACAAATGTATTTCATAGGAAAAATTACTCAAATTCCTTCATAGAACAATACACTGGTGCAAACAACTTAATTCCATTTCCTATAATTTGTGTTACACACAGAACATAAATCAGTCTCCTCACTCCTTCTTCAGGACCTCAGCCTAACTGTAAATACACTTTGAAATCACTCCATATTGGTAAAATAGCTCATTTTGCTAAAGAAACTCACTGTTGGCTGCCTTCCCAAAAGCAAGCAGAGTTTTGTGACAAGGAGCATACATTTGTGCTCACAAACAGGAAGAGATGAAGCCAATATCCCTCCCCTTTCATCAGTCATTCCCCTCCACTGCAATGGCATAATTTGAGCAGTAGCTTGATTCCCTCTTGCATACCTGGAACCACAGCAGGCTGTGCAGGGCATTTAAAGTTACAACCTAACCCAAGCAGAAAAATACAAATAAAATATAGTAATTTGTGCTTTTAAGTACTTAGACCATATATTACTCTATTAAACCTGAATTCATTGATATTTTTCATCTTTGACAAAAAGAGGAGGCTGTTGCATAGAACATTCATTCTGAAGGAAATTAATCTTCATTAATCACAATGGCAGCATTATTGACACAATGCCCATATTAATTCAATTAGACACCTTATTTCTCTATTCCACACTAGTAATGTACTTGCTTCAAACTGAGAAATTATTTGTGCTATTATTTTGGATGAAATCTGTTGTCTGAGTATAGATTGGCAAATTGTTAGGAGACACAAGATCTTTTTTACGGAGAGAAAGAAAAAAAAAGCCCTTTGAAAATACCCTCAGATGTATCAGAACTGTTGTAGCCTTATTTTTAAGATAGGTCCTGTCTATGGTCCTGTTTCTAAGTGTATCAATACATTGCTTCTAGCTTGGATTGAGTTCTNCGTGGCCTTATTCTTAAGATAGGTCCTGTCTATAGTCCTAAGTGTACCAATACATTGCTTCTAGCTTGGATTGAGTTCTTTTTTGAGGATCTAGGTTCCATACTATTAAACCTGAAGAAAAACCACCTCATGCATCCAGTGGAGATCTTTGACAGGGTCCATTTATCTCTTACCTGTAACATCTCCAATCATTTAATTCCATCTTGAAGAATATCAGTGGCTTGATGTGTGATATTTTATCCAACTTCTCAGTAAGACAAACTCCTCAGAGTGTCAGAGCACTCAGTTGTGTTGGAGATCTGCTGCAGTTCTGCCTTTTATTTGCTTCTTTAGGACACTGAGCACAACTTCCACCCCATGCACAGAAATGATACATCTGTACTGTAAATATCTATGTACTTTATAGAGCTTATAGTTCTATGCTCTGGCTCCAACCCTCAGGGTAAATGACAGTCACAAAATGGTTGAGTTGGGAAGGGACCTCTGGAGCTGAATGCTCCAATTTCCTTGGCTCAAGCAGGAGCAGGCAGAGCTGGCTGTCCAGGACCATGTCCAGCCTGCTTTTGGATATCTCCAGCAAGGAAGACTCCTTTTTCTTGAAAAACTACAGAAACAACAAGCTAGAATTACAATTTTGACATAAATCCCCCCAACACAAGTGGAAGAGGAATTTAATTCTTTGTATTAGGCATGGCCATTTGCAATATATTAACCACCATCACACACTCAAGGTCTGGAAGAAGTGTGACCTGGAATGTACAAATTAAAGTGTTGTGTTACTTGTATCACATAACTCTTTTAACATTTACTCATCTGCAGAAATAACAAGAGCCTGAAAACTTTATGAACCAGGTTCTGCACCTTCATAAAAAGGCTCTTACACACATTTTGTAACAGTACTCCTTTGTCCTTCCCACCACCCAGTTTAGACTGTACTCTGTTTCACCTGGTACCCACCTTGAAAAGGAGTAATTTAAGCAGGTGCAACTGGGAGGATGTGTTACACCACTGAAAAGGAAAAACAGTCCTCCATTTACAGCTCTTCATTAAAATTACATTTCATCTTGCAGGTTAAGTGCAAGTTGTGCCTAAAATATTGTCAATTCCTATTTATTTGTAATGACTGAGAAAAGAACACACTTACAAATACTTAAACACCAGTGCTTCCAGCAATCATTTCACAAATCTTTAGAACAGGAATGTCATTTTAACTCTTGACTATCTCACCATGCAGATGTCTGTGACTATGTTAAAAGTCAGATTTCTTTTAGCAATACAGAACTGCTGCCTTTCAATATTCCTTCACCTGCCTCGTGCAGGCCGCAGAAGCAAGGAACACCGAGTCAAACAAATGTGAATGTGTGATCAGTTACAGAGTTTCACACTTAAGCACCTCTTAAAAATGGAAGCAACTACTTTTTCAGGCAGAAGAGAAGCTGCTACTACAGAGAAGTAGGGAAAAACAAACAAACAAACAAACAAACAAAAAACAACCAAACCAAACCCATAGCTCCCCCCCCTTCTTGCACAGTTAACACAACAAGAATTTTCCAGAGGCTGCTTGGCTCAGCTGAAAGTCTGTGCTGTGATAAATGCATGAACACAGACAGACACAACACACCAGAGCTGCACTGACACTGATCCAGGCTCCATCTTTTGACTTATTCAAGAGTCAACCAAAATGAATTAGGTGGAATGAAACCTAAGTTCCTGGGTGTTTAACTACTCTCAGTGATTTTTTAAATGCAAATATTATTCATGCACTAATGAGACAGAGGCATTCAACAATTTCAGTGATAATTTCTTTGAACTAAAGGTTTTGGATATAAAGCACAGGACAGTATTATTTTAAATAAGGGTATATTTGGACTGTCAATCTGAACAAGCTGGATATACTAAAAGGAAAATAAAATAACAAGATTAAATAATGAAAATAATGTGGCACACAAATAATGGGAGGTGATAAATTTGCATTTAAGAGACCAGAGAACATAGTGCCTATTTTTATACACAGGCCACTCTAAGTCTTCAAGCAAACCCCAGAGGTCTTAAAAGAAAGGACAAAAAAAAAAATAAAGCAACAGAAGGGGAAGAGGAGAGACTGGCTTCAGACTGATCACTGCTGAACTGCAGAATGTGAGAGGAAAAAGAAATTTAATCTGCTCAGGACACTTACTCCTTATCATAGTGTGCCTTCAAAAAAAGATTTAATTACTTAAGCTTGGATATATTTGTCAGTATATGGCAAGTTACTATATTGGGATTAATGCTCTGAAGCATCTTCCTTTGTCACCTGAGACTTTCCCTGAGTGTGTCTCATGCATAACTAAATACCATGTTTAGCAATGAGTCTTATGTAAGAGTCCTTCTGCTTCTGTTTCCACAGAGCTTATGCTAAAAACAAGTGACTGATTTAAGTGACATTGGGAGGCCCTTTGAGTGTAATTCTCCTTATTATCTTATCAGTGGTGAAGTCACGGAAGTGTGAATCTTATCTAAGGATTACATCTGGCAAGGATCATGATTAAAAAGATAGTATCTCATAATCTATCTCAAATTGTTTACTGTATTCATGCTATTTATACCCAGCACAAAATTAAAAGCCACACCCTTGGCATGCAGGTGTGTAGTCTTGACTGCACACTTATATAAACAATGTTATAGAACTCAGATCATGTTCCCCTCAAGAATATAACAGAGATTAAATGAGTGAACTCAGGAGGCAAAAGAAAAAAAAAAAAAA